>VZSE01003435.1:120398-435930 GCA_013398275.1 Promerops cafer | reverse complement strand
TCTCTTCTCCTCTCTTCTCCTCTCTTCTCCTCTCTTCTCTTCTCTTCTCTTCTCTTCTCTTCTCTTCTCTTCTCTTCTCTTCTCTTCTCTTCTCTTCTCTTCTCTTCTCTTCTTTCTAAATTTGTTTCAAATAAGGAAAAATGTTATCTGCAAAATTTCATATGGCCTTGAAAGTTGTCCACCAGTGCCCACAGAATCACTGGACACTTGCTAAAAATCCCTGAATTGGGCAGATTCAGTGCAAGAATTCATTTTGTCTTCATTTATTATCCCCTCTCTGACAAAACTCTGACATGCTTCCCTAGTCCTAAATCTGTAAATAGCAATAAGCAATAATCTTCCATTAAGATTTGAAGATAAAAAGCAAAGAGAGAGAGAAAGAGATCAGGGAGCCAAAATGCTCCTGGAGAGGCAAGCAAGCCCTCTGAGTCAAGGGTTCAGCAGTTGTTCTGAAGTGACTGCTGCTCAGGTACTGGATTTAGTGGGTTGGATTTGTTTGTGGTTTCTGTTTGGGGGATTTTTTTGTACAACAAGTCAAACAGGTACTCTCTGAAACACAAAGTTGTACCACATCACTTTTCCTAAGCAGAAACAAGAGCTCTTTGTTCAAAGACAAGAAAGTTACCAGGCTGCAAAAAAGTGAATTGTGCAAACCTGTGGAGGTACTCTTACAGATCACACCATTTACACTCCTTTTCCTACATCCAATTTTCAAATTTAACTTTGCACATTCATCCACTGCTCAGTCACTGGAAGCTTTTCAAGAGACCCCTTTCTATTTTCGCTGGATACCATAATCATTCTGTCTTTATCTACTGGATTTGAAGTTACCATGTTAAGTATTGATTTCTAGCATCACAGCCTCAGTGGTAACTTTAACAATTCAATTGTCCTTAATAGCCAATTCTACACCTTTCTCTGCTGTATCTCTCTATTGCTGACTGCAGAATAACCCACCATAAAATTGCTAGCACTTCTGTCTGGATTTACATATCTTAGAGTGAAGTAATATGAATTCTTCAAATGCAGGTGGCCATAATTTATCAAAACTGAAAAATGGGAAACAGTAAGAAAAGAAAGCAACTTTCAGATATCTCAGGTATAATGATGAGGGTGAGAGGTCAAAGTTCCCAAGGAGATAATATGATTTTCTAAAATGCGTCCATTCTCTGTAACGCTCTTGTTACATCAAACTGAATTGCACATGCAAAGAGACACAAGGCTTATGGCAGATTCTAGGAATCTGATAACTTAATCTTATATTTTCATATAAATATAAACCAGGATTCTTAATCTCAGTGGCTCGTGGCTGAGTGGCCAGCAGACAGCCAATGGTACGGCACCTGTGTGCACAGCTGGGCATTCCTGGAAGGAAGTCATGGAGTTGCCTGCAGTTTGCAGTCCCAGGACTTGCAGGTTGCCAGGTGAGCTGGATGCCTGTCAGACACTTGGAGAAGGGGCCTTGAGGTGGGTACAGGATCTGCATCCCCCTCACAGACAGCATTGCACCGATCTGCTGTCCAGCACTTGGGGGCAAGACACTTCAGGATTCATTTGTGCTCAAGATAAAAGACTGGAAGTTCTTGTTTCAAATAAGGAAAAGTTTGCCACCAGCTTCATATGACCTTACAAGTTCTCTTGTGAGAAAAGACACATCAATTCTCCCAGCAGAACAAGGGAGAACAGAACAACCCTTATGCACTGCTGCTTCCCAGTTAACTCTTCCTCAAGAACAAAGTATGTGTATGTTGTCTTTATTTGGGGCTTAGTATAAACATCCCTTTTCTTTTCCTTCTATCTATCAGGCTTTTTAGTTTGATATATACTGTAAGATGACTAAAAAACATTTGAGATTCATGGCTGAATTTAAGGCAGAGAGAAATCTGATGGGAAGGAAATCTATAGGCAAGGGTCTGCAAGTGTCTTGCTATAGCACCACTCTTCAAATAGTGAAACTATTGGGCTGCAACAGATATCTTCACTATCCACTTAATAATGGAGCCAGAGTAACTGGGATCTAATATTTTCCATGGGATTGTGTGTGGGCATTACAGACAGCCTTAACAATACCTGCAAAGACAGACATTCATTCCTTACAATGTACAATATTATTTGTTTTCCATTACAGCAAACAGCAAGAACAAACTGCTTACCCTAGATTGATACAGTCTGATATTTCCTTAGTTGAAAACACAAAACACAGAGACAGCCTCGACCAATGCACTTTCAGATTGACGATTAAGCATAAATAACTGCTTTTGTCAGGATGCTAAAAAACCTAGCAAAGTAATTTTGAAGTATATAAATGTCTTTTGTCTATGCTTATATTCTCTGAAAGGACTCTTTTTCTTACAGTCTTTCTCATTTCTCTAGATGGTGTTATACAATCCTCCCCTCCATCTCTCTGGGGTCTTTGGGTCTGCCCAGAGACAGCACCACTAAAAAAATTGGGAAAATTTCTGAATTATCGTGGTATAGAAAAGTGAGAGACAAACTCTTTAGAAACATGCAAGCAGTGTCAACCTGAGTATTTTTCAGTGCCCATTGAAATTTAAGGAGCAATAGTAAGTTCTGGATCAAATCTGGTGAGGCAGGAAATGAGAACTCCTTAAAAGCAAAAGCAGGGAATGAAAAAATTGATGATAACCTATGCCAAGGAGTGACAGGAAGTTATTTCTTTACATTTTTAAACAAAAAACCCAATTTAATTTCACTATCTCACAGCACAAGCCTTGCTGGTGTTTCCAATGTTTTTGGTTTGCATTGTTTTGGTTTTATTTTTATTTATTTATTTATTTATTTTTAAATCTTAGTGATTAATGATGGTTGCTGTCAGGAGAGGAAAACTTTAATGCAAAGCTGGGGTAGTCCAATTGTAATTCAGAGCTGAAATGACCAAGTGACCTCATCTGCAGCTCAAAGTTCTTCGTCACCCTAATTTCCCTACTTTGGACAGTCTCTAATGTATTTTCTTATATTGTGACACCCAAAATAGCCTCATATTCTTCACACTTTTGTCCCAAGCCATAATACATCTCCTTGTAAAAAACAAAACAAAACAAAATGCCCTTAAATGTGAAAACAATCAAATAAGCACGCAAGCTTTCTCTGTGTGTTTGGACGTTATAGCTCTGCTATTACTGCAGTAGGGTTGCAAAGTGCTTAGAGTACTTTGATTTAATTAAAACTGGTGGGTTAGGACATTACTTATGGAAACTCCACACATTCCTAGACACCACCTTCCTATTTAGACTGCATCTCAGAAGCATGTGAGACCTCATCCTAGTGCTTGCAAGAAGCTTTTTGTGGCCGTACAGCATTTTGTCTGCTAAATAATACATGTACACAATCCCCTGTGCCCAAGACATTTCCGGGTATCTGAAAGATTACATCAGCCTAATACACAAATTTGGAGTAGTATTGTTAATGTCTCCAGTGGGGGAAAGTGTCAGCTATTTCACTAAAACAGATTCAATGTTTTCTGTCAGTTATTAATACATGGCTTTTAACTGAGGGAAATTCTGTGATCCCTACTAAATGAATTTGTCTTTTGTTTTCTTTTATGGAGTATTTTGAATGACCTCTTGTGCTTTCAGAGAGATCTGAACATAATCCTAGAATACTTGACCTGCTGTGTTTAGAACATCTGAAAAGTATTTAGCTGCAAAGCAAATTTAGCGTGAAAAGCTTTAGCTTCTTTTTGCTTTTCCTTTTTACTTGCATCATATGCAAAAATTACATGTATTTTTTGTGCCTTGACAACATACAAGATAAACCTGAGATACTGAAATAATAGAGTCAGTTTTCCTAGGATCACAAAGGTTGTGGAGTTTTCTTGCTTTCTGTTTTAGATCCAACACAGCTCAAAGAAGTAATGTTCTGAACCAGAAAACAGGAAGGAATGTTAATCAAATGTGAAAAGGTTGCAGGAAAAAGAACAGCCTCGGAAAATGTTTTTAAAGACCACTTGTCAAGAACACCATTATTTCTTTGGGCCTATTTTATGCCAAATTTTTAAGAAATGGATAGTAAATTTCAATTCCTGAGTATACCATATTCATGTGCACTGTAAGGCTGCTTACTGGCTAAACAAAATTACTTAATATTTGCATTATAAAGAGATCTTCAGTTCTCCAGGTACTGGAAGTATTTTGTGATTATTTGCTCTCACCCAAGCCAAAGGGCTACTTCAATCTCCTGACTGAGGAGGAAGATTGGTGAGCTGGGTTTCTGATGCACATTTTTTAAATTAGTTGAAGGTTGTTATTGTCTGAGCAATTGTTGGCCTCAGAGGCTGACATAGTGTGGTGTGACTTCAGGACCCATGCAAATCCCACCCCTGAAACCCTCCAGCATAAGCCACCCCCTGTGCACATTCCTGAGGCATCTGAGGGGCACCGGATCCCACTCCTCAGACAACAGTAGCCTAGGGAGAAGATTTAAGGTACGGAATGAGCGTGAAAAGTCCATCTGATAGAGAAAGAAATTGGTCTTGGACTGCTCATACAAGTTATTCCACCAAAGAAAGAAGGCTGGTAAGCCTCATGTTTATAACTAATTGATGATTTAATTAACAACAAAAGTAAAAAGTTTGTGGTTCTACAGAAATGGATTTAGAAAGTAAAATTTGCGACATATACTCAGGCTTCAGTAAAATATAGGGCAAGAAAAACATCACTGGATCCAAAGTATTTTAAGCTGATGAGACATCGTATGGTTACCCAGCACAACTAGAGTATTTCTTACACCTGCCAGGAGACAAAGGAAAACTCCTTTTGGTGAGACCCTGGTGGACAATAGCCCCATTTCTACACTTTTGTCTCACCTAAGAATACCTTCCTTCCTCCTCCTTGCACTTAAGGGTTTTTTTACAATAAATAACTAAGCATTTATTAAAGAAAACAAGCAAATACAGTGCATTGAGTCCAGAAAAGGATATCTAACGTTCAATATCACATCTTAACAAATCTGTTTTTTTTCACATCTATAGACCTCCTAAGTTGCTTAATAGTCACCAGTAATATTTGCTTATGTCATGTACCTAATACTTAGTAATGGTCTTATAGGATTAATGACTTAAAAGAATAGCTTGTAGGATCAGTTCACTTATTCAGAAAGGTAGGGAGTAAAATAAAAATGAAAACTGGACCAATGTTTTCGACAATTCTGTCACGTATAAGTTGCTGAAAAGCCAGATTTAGAACAGCTGTTCTTCGTAACTTTCTTATATGGAATTATGTTTGTTAAATGATACATCAGTTATGCACCAAAATGGATGCAAATCTCTACATTAGACTCACAAAATTAATCTTGGGTGCTCAGAATTTGAATTCTGAATTTGAGTTAGACTTATTTAGAAAGAAACATTGTATATATTTTAGTTTGACTGCATGGCCATAATTCTTCCCATCAAAATCCTTGTGTAAAGATTTGCAAATTAACTTATTTTTAATTTTTAACTCACAGTCCTCAAAATCTCTTGCCGTTTGCTGCATTAGTGAACCAAAATTGTGTAACAGTTACTCAGGGAAAGGGAAAACTGTAAGGAAAAAGGGATTTTAGTAATTTTACAAGTATTTTACAGTTTGGTCACTTTTCCAAAACATCTAGAAAATCAAAGAAATTTTCAAAGTAAAGAAGATGTTCCCAAACAAAATTCATCTTTTTTTTACCCCTGAAGCAAAGCAAAGCCAATTCTAACACTTCTCATAGATTTTTGCTATTGCAGAAATATATCTTTCAGTGGAAATATTATATTTTACCACTGCATCATTGTTTTGATGTCAGAGACTATTCACCTTTGTGAAACATATACTCTTGTTTAAGAAGCATTTGTCCATTGTTTTACCAAGGCCCTTTCCTTCCAATAAGCCAATTTACTTCAGTGGTATTATTAGGGTGTTTACTAGGATTATTTGGTACTTGTAAATCATATATTCAAACCTTCTCTGGACTGAGCTTTTATTTGCAGATGCACTTCCCACCTCAACAATGTTGCCCAAGACGCGGAATGTGAAATTCAGACCAGTTCTCATTTTCCTTGTCCTGTTTTGGCATCCTTACCATCCATGGCTATACATCATCCACCAGCTGACAGCTTCTTGGGGAAAGCACCCAGTATATGCCTTGAACTCTGCTGTGCCCCTGCCTGCAGCTCAGCCAAGTTTCTGCTTGGGCTGTCTTGCCAGTGGATCGACCATCTGCACAGGGAGTGGTGGCAGGCTGCACTCTCAAGTTACACACTGGATTTAGTGACACTCAAAGAGGTCTTAATGACTTTTCCATTCACCAGCTGCAATGCAACCTGTCTTTCTTGCAGTCAGTAGCACCTAGAGTTGCTATTTTCTCTGCACCGTTTTGCCTTAGATTTTATGGTTTTTGGCAGCTGTGTGTCAACAGGTGTAAGTGAAGGTGGTGCTTGTGATTTGGCACTGTCACAGAGCAAAATCTTCCTGCTGAAGGGGTGATTCCTTGACAGAAACACACAAAGCATCCAGACCAGATCTTCACTGGTCTTCCATCTATTTCTCAGAAAAGTATGATTTCAGCCTGGTCCTATCCCAAACCAGGACGGACATACCGTAGCAAGATTTAATGCATTGAGTATGGATTGCTCTCCATATTTAGCTAAACATTTTTATCTGTAGTTTTGAGATCTTTGTAGATGCCCTCTCCTATCCAGTTAATTTCATTGACAAGATAATAGACTTGGTCAATGCATAACAGAGAGACTCCTTCTCTGCAGGACCCCACACCCATCCTATTTCAACGCAAACAGATTACCAAATTTCAATGGATGACTTGACAGGCTGGGGGAAATTTATACACATCCTTCCCTGGGGCTCTGAAAGCAGAAGGACTGAGGAACCCAGGGGCACATCATCCTTCTTCCAAATATCACATTTCTTCAGTGTAATTCTCAACTCTGTAACATGTATGTTCAGGCTCCCATGTGTTTTCCAAAGATATGCCTGTATAGAATATCGGTCTTTTTCCACAAGGTCTTTATGTGTGTCTACTTGCAAGGATTAGTTATGCACTGAATGGTTTGGGCTGCTTCCAGACTGTGGGGAGCACTGTATGTCCAGTTGCCACAGCTTAATGCAAGCCATTTATTAAACTGTCAAAACTGGCTAAGCACCAAATGCTGACTCAAGTGCTGGATATTTTTGTAAGGTGTTTATAAGCTTTTGGTGTTGAGAACTGAGGATATTTGAGAATGTGAATACAGTGAAAGATGCTGCTAATGAATATTAAGACAGTAACAGACATGACTTCAGTAATCAGCAAAACCCATACACAATATTGTAAATAGCAGCACTAGGCAATTTGAGAGAAACATCACTGAAAATGTCTAGGGTTTTGTAAATATTTGTTGAAGGCAAGCTTAATTTTTTTACTGGTAGTCAAGGATCTGAGATAAAACTTTCAGCTTTATCATTAACGACATCTTATCAGAAGCAGTATCTCCCATTTCCATACCATTGAATTTCAGAATTCTAGAGTCTCCAGAAACAGTTCTGAATGAAGTGGAAGGGCACTGTTAGGTAGGCTACAAAATCACCATACATGGATATCTTACAGCCTTGGTAAAAGTTCTCATCTTTGGCAAATCTTTACTGAGCAATTGAACTGGTAGAAAAAACCGCCAGCAATTTATTCAGCAAATGATATATATGACTTATAGAATTCATCAGGAAATTCATATGAGCCAAGCATTTAATGTGTGTGAGGTAGAGCTTTCAAACTTGTGCATTTTGCTGCAGAAATACTGTGTGTTGTATTTTTGCTCAATGATCTCTCGTCACCTTAAAATTCCTAGGTCAAAAATTGTAAAAACCTCAGTTTTTCATAACTTTGAAAGTATATATCAGAATAAATTGCTTTTAAATTTCCCATTGATATGTGTGAAATCACCATTTTGGACAATCTGCCAGCCAGCAGCCAATCTGTGAACGTTGTAACTGCAATGGATATTTCCCATTTTGATTGCAAACTAAGGGTAGACACTTCTGCTTGGCGAAGAGAGCTTAACCAATGAATTTTCTAGGTAAAATTTCCTTGTCACTTGAAATGTCAGAAGAACAGAAATATAGGGACAGGAGAAGAGTTTTTTATCTTCTTTTAATCTTCTGATAAGCAGGTATCTCAATAAAGTAATATATTACAGCTGTGAAGGGATTTGAAATCAGTAGTTAATTGCTGTTTAAGGAAACTGATTGTATTGTGTTTCTTTTAAATTTGCATGATATGCAAACATAAGTTTTCACATTTCTTCTCTTTGTAAAACTATAAGCAAATTAATGTCTTAAAAAGCTGTAGGAGAAAGCTTAAATGACAGATGAAGGAGAATTTCTTTTAATTTACTGGCAGTTTTCCTCCACTTTTTGTAGCTCAGATGTAAAGTCCATTATGTGAGTGAAAGCTGCATACATTTAAATTTTTTGAACTATATTTAGGTAAATAAAAAGGGCAAATGCATTTACTGAAAAGAAAAATATTATTAGTAAAAGCTTATAGCCATATGAGAAAAACAAATATAATAATGAAGACCAAATCCTTTACTCAGGACAAGTGCCTAATTGTAGGTATTAACTGCTGAAGAACAGCTGTATGCAATGAAAATGAGAAATGCCTTGAATTAATTAGATAGGAAATAAGAAGATTCTACAGGACAATGACAGGAACCCAAGATGTGGGTTTTACTTCAACATCCAAAGTAAGATTTAAGACAAAGAACTATAACGAAAGCATAATCTTGCTTTCATTATAGCAATCTTGCTCTTTGGTATCTTGGACAGTATAAGAATGACTCATAGAAGAAATGAATGCAGTACAATTCTACCCCACCTGCCCTCCCATAATGAAGGCAGTGTAAAAGTGTCATACAGATATTGTACCTGATGCACATGAAGTGTTAGAAGAGTGAAAGATAAACAGTACACAAACAAATGCAAGGTCACCCTAGACTGTTTGGTCTGGAGTAATTTCTGGAGTAAAATGTAACAATGGGGGGTTTTTTATATTTTTTTTTTTTTTCTAGAGCAGTTTAACTAGAGAAATCTGAGCAAACCTTTAGTTATTAAGTGATCTTTTACATCTGTTTGGATAGGTTTTCTAAATAGCAGATGTGGTTCATAAACATTAATACAGACAGCATCATACAACAGAGACAGAAAAATGATGTCTGATTCTCAACTCAGTCCAGTATATGTAAGATTAGCTACTTGGAATGGGGTATATCAATTCCAGTGTGAAATCACAGCAAGAGCAAACTCGTTCCCAGAAACATCTGAATAAATATTGATCAAGACAAATTTTTAAGGAAGGATGTGCTGTTGTCCTTCTGCCCTTTAGACCCTCTCTTGTCGACCAGGTGTAAAACAGGCATACAGATTATGCATGGACCCTCTAGCAAAGCCACTCAGTTCTCAAACACAGTCAGTACAAGGTTTTCTCCATAAATAAAACGGAAGGCACTGAAGTGGTACAAAAACTCTCACAATGAATTCATCCTTAAGAGGAAGATGTGGAGATTTAAGTGCCAAGAAGACTGTTTACCACTGTGATTTCCATTACTGAAAACTCTGAAGAGAGCCTGTAACAGTAAGTACTTCTCTCAGTATTTCCAGGGACTGCTTATGACCTAACATTGTTCTGTTAAGAAAACACCACTTTAAGTGCTTTCCTAACTTAGTTCAAATATATAATTTGTATTGAAGTTAACCAGCCCACAGCGAATTCTTTAGTTGTTAAAAATATCATTACAGCTGCAGCTAAAGCTATAAGTTAAAATGCTCAGATTATCTACTTTATTTCCCTGCAACAACAGGACCTTTGTTTATTTTTTAATATTGCATAAATAGAGACTAGACCTGTTCTGTTCAAATGTTTTTCTATTAGCCACATTTCTGTTTTTTGCTTTTGTGCCTCCTGCACTAAAGGGATGCTTGAAAGCTTTGAAAATGCTAAGTGATTGCAATACTATGTTTCAAATTGCAATTGAGGGGAAAAAATATCGTATTTATAAAAATGAATGAAAATGAATTTTTAGCTACTGTCTTTGCAGATCATCGACTAAATAATATATTTTTCACTTTTAGTCTCAACTGATGAAAATTATGACATCCAGCACATTAATTTAATTTTTAAATTTTACTTTGTTTTTCTTGGTCTGTTTTCCAGTGGGTGGCATAGTAATGCGGAGCTTTCCAAAGCTTTTGTGTTGCTGCAATGTCACATACAGTGGCAGCACAGTCCAATGGTACTTCATAATTCATACTCTCTCATTGGGTTACAAAATATCCACTGTGGGTCTCATAGCTTATCTTGAGGTTACAGGAGATAATAGATGCCAGAAAACTCCTCACATCAGATGTGGTTTTGTCTGCTGTCCTCGAAGCATTTAAATAGAGATATTCCCACTATGTTGCCCCTGGCAGATCCTTTCTGTGACAGCTTGGAGAGCCCCAAGATGTTTTTACCCTTAAAGGAAACCTGGTGTCCGATCAGCATTGCCACACAAGCTCTGGAAGGTGTCTCAGACAGGAGACAGTCCCTGCCTGTGAAACCTCTGGATAAACTTCCTCTCCTCTCACACTCTCAGGGCAGTCAAAACTGATGCTCTCCTGTTTTTCCATTTTCCATTTCTGGGTGATGACACCTGAAAGATTTCTAAATCATAGAAATAGAAAAAGGAATGTCACAGGACAGCTGGTTGTCCCCAGGTGCTGAAAGAGCAGCTAAGCAGCAATGCCTTCAAGAAAAAATAAGAGAAAATGAGCAAAATGAGTGGTCAGTTAGTAGATCACAAAATAATGGAGTTGTTTGGGTTGGAAGGAACCTAGAAAGACCTTCTAAGTCCAACACTGTCTTCAATGACATCGTTTACAAGACAAGGTTGCTAAAAGCCCCAATCAATCTGACCTAAACACCTGCAGGGAAGGGACACCCACACTTTCTCTGGGCAACCTCATGCCCAAAAAAACAATTCCTCTTTATATCTAAGGTCAACCTGCCCTATTTTACTTTAAAACGTTTAGTCTTTGTCCTGTTACTACATGCTTCTGTCAGAAGTCCCTCTGTAGCTTTCTTGTTGGCTTCTTTTGGTACCAAAATCTTGCTGTGAGGTCTGCCTGAACTCTTGTCTTCAGGCTGAACAACCACAACTCTCTTACGTCTTTTTTTTTTTTTTCACAGGAGAGGGGTTCTTGCCCTCCAACCATTTGTTCGGATGATTTAATAGAAGATAGTACTCATAATATCCTTTTTTGTTGTACAGGAGCACAAGCTACAGCTGGAGCCTGTGTTTGTGTGTGTGCATAATCAGCAGCTGTGGCTTGCATCACCCTCCCTCTGCTGGAACCCGTCCTGGAGGTGTTTCCATCTACATCTGCACTGTTGCAACATTTATCAAGGACATTCGAGTCACCCTTATACCACTGTGAATTTACTAATGTGAGTGTGCTTGGGAAGGTTTAAATCTAAGCTCTCCACAGAAAAATGGGATATCTCTCAGAAGGGTACCAATCTTTGAGTTCTACTATGGAGTACTAGTACAATGAATTAGAAAGCACAATATGCTCTGTAACTCACATATAATTCATAAACTGAGCTGTTAAGTGGAGTCCTGTCAAATCTGATAAAGAACTTTTTATTTCCCATTTCCCCATATTCTAAAACATCTCCCTGCAGAGAGCCAGTTTTCTCTCATATGCTCTGCAATATTTTGCACTATCTAGGACAGTGTTCTTTGTGAATAGCAGAAAAAATTCCATGACTAGTATAATAAGGACAAAAACATTACATCACTTAAAAAATTACTAGATAGTTTGGATGGATGAGAAATGTATGTACAGGTATAGGAAGGACTAAAAGCTATCAAACAAGCATTCATGAACTAGTTTGTTTCTTCACACCTCAAGGCATTTTGATAGTACTTTCTTGAATCTATCCAACCATAAGTATACAGTAATGTATTTTATTATCAAAGTGAGAAATTTTCACAAATATAAAAAATCTTATCTCCCCCCCAAAAAAAATAGGTATGAAATACAGAAAAAAATTTGGGAATTCAACATTCTTCATTGTCATTGCCTAGCAGTGGACACAACTGGACACAACCATTATTATGCTGCAAATTACAGACCAAGAGGACTTAGTCTGGAGGTGTAGCTTATGTGTTCTGAGCACACAACTCAAAAAGCGTGGCTCACAGAATTTTGCATAGATACAGTGCAGGTACTGTTATCTAGTGAACGAAAATAAAACCAGAAAAGCGTATTGCAAAATATTTATAGGTATCATGTTTTTGTGAAAGTATTTAAAATGTGAAACCCAGATACATTTTTTTCCAAGTTCTTCTTATTGGCTGTAAATATTCAATTGTTGTCTAGGAAAAAATAAAGCAAGAAAAATAGAAGTTGCCCATTAGTCTTTGCACCAATAGCCCTAATCAACTGAAGTTTGTACACAAAGGGTTTTTATATCAGTATTTCGTACTATTGACCCTTTCCAAAATAAGGCTCTCCTAACATGGTACAGTTCAATAGCAGAGGAATTCTAACAGAAAGGAAAGCACAGGAATACATTAGATATTGCCTACAAGAGGATGCACATCTGGTTAAGAGCTGCAGCATTATGGTGGAGGAGAGGGTAAAAGACTGTGCTGTAGACAATACCTTTGCAGGGAAAATTCTGAAGACAGGTTCCCTAAAAGGCTGGTACAGTTCATTTAGCATTCAGAAATTAATAATCGAGGAGAACAAACTCAGATCTCAAAGTAGTAAGTGAAAGGTCAAGATGTCTTCTATCCTCTGTTTGACTGAAGCATGATGAATGGAAGGGTTTTCCTGTCCCAAACCCTTGAACTGGGAGGAGCTGGAAGAGAGGAGTTTCTCTTAAGGACAGTTCTTTTGGAAGCCAAGGTGATTGGCACGTGACAGTGGGGCCTGTGCAGAGGCACTGCTTCTGGCAGAGGTGACTGAGAAACCATAGGCTGATCTCTGGGAGCTAGAATATATTTAAACATGTCAGAGGAGTCAATTGCCTTCACGTTTGAGAGCTGACACCTGACTTTGCTCAGATATTTGGCTCTCTCATCAGGCAGTCCCTGGCTGCTGTTGAAGTTCAGCTTGTTTATTATTGAAGAGAAAAGAGAAGACTTCAGCTAACTTCTGGGAACAGATCATAGACTGCATTACACAAACAGACATGCATGCACATGCTGGCACTAAAAATTTTAACTTCTAAAATAAACACACCAGAAAAACACTCAATTTATGTAAACATGTACACTGTAGTTATGTGTGTGCCTTACTAAAAAAATAAAAACAAAAACAAACAGAAACAAAACCAAAACCAAAACCACCAAACCCCAACTATTCTTAATTGAAGAAACATATTGAAAATTAGTAAGAAAATTTTGTAGTGCTGCTGATAATTTGCCAGAGAAGTTATGAAAAAGCAAGCTCACTGACAACTTTTGGAAGCTGGCAGGAAGAAAACAAGCAGTGAAGGTCAAGCCAAGTAATTATTCAACTAAAACTAACTTTTTGTAGCTATGTTTGAAATTTTAGCAACAAATATTTTACTGTATTTAAATGCAAACAAAAGTATACTCATATTAATTAAGTTTAAAGAAATTCTCAGTTGCAGAACCAAATCCAATAAATATTAAAGTTAACCATTTTTTGCTTCCTACTTTTTAGCAGGATGTCATAGTACAAGATGTCTATTCCTCTCTGATTTTAAGGCTTTTCGTGTATAAAAGGACCGAGAACCTATGTGTCGAGAAATGCAAACCTTGCATAAGAAATCCTGGTTTCCATAATTCAGCAAATACACACTCCAGTTTTAATTGTCCTTATAATATTGCATGACTTGATAGAAAAATCATATTTTAAATGGCATGCTTAAGAAAGTACCTAAATATAAGTGGGTCTTCAGGACCTCCTGATCTCCAGAAGAACATGAATATATGCTTCTGTACTCTCCTGAATGAGGTGATTTCTGAACAGTGATTTTCTTTCTCTCTTTCCTTAATTCTGCCTGATATTTAGCACTATGGTTTTGGTATTGTTAATTGTGTCCATTCTAAATTACATTCATAGACAAAACAGAGAAGTAGGAGCTGACAGTCTAGTATCCCTCATCTCTGTACAGATAGGTAATTTTTTATTTCCAGAAAGTAAGCATGGCATTGATACCACGGTGTACCCTAGGCTATCTCTCACACCATGCAGAGGCACTGGCTCAGAAGGTTCTAGACAGCTGAGAGAACCTTACAAAAGGAAATGTGATGGAGTTAAATAGCATGCCTTAGTCCTAGGTCATGCAAACCTCATGATATTCAACAAGAACTATAAGGTTGGGGCAATCATAAGCACAAGAAAGGTCTGGGCTGAGATCTGAAGGATGTTGCACCTCTGCTGTGAAAGCAGGTTGAGGAAGTTGAGAACGTGGTTCAGCCTGGAGAAGAGAAGGCTTTGGATGCCTTTCAGTACCTGAAGAGGGCCTACAAGAAAGTCAGGTAGAGACTTTCAGCAAGGATATATAGGACAAGAGGAAATGGTTTTAAAGTAAAATAGAATAGATTTGTATTAGATATAAAGAAGAATTTTTGGTGAGACATTGTAACAGGTTTTGTCCAGAGAAGTTGTGAATGCCCCATCTCTGTAAATATTCAAGGCTGGGTTGGATGGGACTCTGAGAAAATTGTTCTTGTGAAAGAAGTCCCTGCTCATGGCAGGGGGAGTTGTATTATAACATCTTTGAAAGTCCCTTCCAACTCAAACAATTCTATGTTTCTCTGAAAATATATTGTTCTCTGCCCAGGATAGAGGCTGTACTAAATCTTATCTATGTGATCATTAGAAGATGAACACTGCTAAGCTAAACAGCCTCACAGCTGGTGTGCTCCGGTTTCCTCTACAATAATAAATTTTCTATGCTTAAGAATAATGACAGTCTGCTGGAAGAGAAAAGTTAATTGAAAAATACATCTTGTATTCATGTGAGATATAATAAAGCCCACACTTTTCCTCAGTTCCAGTTTGGATTGCTAGCATGAAAATGGAATTTCAGAATGTTTGTGTATGTTTTTTTTCCCCACACCTTTTTGCTGTATTTGCCTCTCTCCATTACCAGTTAAATGCTCTCCCCAGAGAGAAAGGATGTCACTGAAAGCAGCTGGGATGCATGCAGAAAGAGCCATCCCTAGTGCTTTGCCTGCTTGGGCAAAAAAATGCCACCCTGCCAATGCCTTTATTTATTCCAATATTTATGGATAAATATAGGCAAATACTTAAAGATTCTTTAGTCTGTGTGACACAGCTCTGAAAGCACCAGTCCCTCTCTACTAACAATCCACACATGCAAATCCGGTAGCCTAACTTACACACAAAGCTAGATCAGGCTGAAAAAATTGACAACTGCCTCTTTTCTGAAAAAATGAGCTCTCGGCACTCCACCCCTACACCAAGAACAGAGAGAAAAAAATGATATTTCGGGGTAGCAGTTTCCAAGGTTGCTTAATATTCAGTGAGGATCTTCTTAACATTACCTCACATTTTAAGAACTTCACAGCACATCTGTGCATCATTGCATGTTTTAAGGGTTTTCACGGACACCATATTTTTTTTTCCTAAAACTCCTACTTGAGAAAACAAATTCAAGGTATGAATTGTTCTTCCTCCACAATCTCCAAAGATGAACTTCTAATTACACACAATTGCAGCTTATCCAACTGTTTTACATTGTACATTCACATGATGTACTCTGGTCAAGAGCTGCTACTTGGAAAGGTACTCAGAAATAAGACAATTTAACATTTGGTCCTAATTTTCTTCCTCCAACTGCTAATTGAGACAGTATGATTTAGTTATGAAATATACTACATTTATATTGCAAGTGTCTTTAAGTAAGTACTTAGGATTGCTAAGATGCTGTGACAAAGCAAGGGTAAAACTCTCAGTGTCTTCTATGACAAAATTGTTAAGTGAGAACTGAAAACACTAATCTTATTTTTTTTTGAAGGTTTAAAAGATATGGCAACACACCTACCCTATTTGTATAACAATCCTCTAATAAAGCACTGGATCACAGCACACAAACAAAACTGTCCCCGCTCTAATTATCATGGCACATTTCAGCCCAAAGGGAGTTTATCTGATTTATAAGCCTTTGGGAAAGTGGTATGAAAATATAATTGAAATGTGACAGACTCCTAATTATAGAGGCAACTGTATCAGTCAAATATTCTCAAAACAATAGCATGTGTGACTAAGTTTGACAAAGTAATGGTGTTGTGAATTAATGTTGATGACATTCATATCCAGCTTACAGGGAATTCAAGATATTTTGTGATGCTCCCTGTCTGTGCCCCTGTTAATATCCCACATGATGATACAATGAGGAGTGACAATCATAACTAAGACCTTTCCTCACTAAGACAATCCTCTTAATGATCAGAGTAATTAAATATATATTCATGTAGACTGTTATCTAATAAGAAAATCTTATAATAAAAATAAAACTAGCTTCATGTTTTCCAAGGACAAAAACGTTCTTCCTCTGTGTCCTTACAGAGGTGACCTCAACATGTACCAGAGAAATAAGGTAGTTATAGCAACTCAGGTAGTGAACAACTCTTGGCAGTATGCAACATTTCTCAGGAAAAAGCTAAATTGCAAATAAGCACACAAATTCATCCAAGCTGACTTCCCGCAATTTCAATTATAAGTCTCTTAACAAACTTTGTATAACCCAGCAGCATATTCCAACCTGGTGGGAGCTATTTTCTCAGATGAAAGAATCTGAGACCTGTATGAACAAAAAGTCAAAAGAGCTGGAATAAGGCAAGTAGGGGAAGAGGGGCACAGAATAGCTGTGCAATTTCTGGCAATAGTCCCTCGCTGAGCATGGGAACAAGTGGGTCCCTCTTTAGCTTGGAGGACACAGTGCTCTCATGGTAATATGAACTCTCAGAGTTCAACTGCACTCTCAGAAAATTAGCTGAGTCTGACATCCCAACTTTTTTATGTCAGGTGGTTGAGAATGCTGCACCAACTGTTTGAAGGTGTACCTATATTAAGAAGTGACTTGTACGGCACCCATTTCCTTATGCCACCCGAGTACAGGCCATGACCCAGTCACTGAAGAAGCTTATTCTGCGGCTTCTCAGGTGAGAGAGATGATTTGGCTCCAGTGTAGAAGCAATAACCTCTGCCCTACACTTCAACAAGCTAGAGGGAGGAGAGCTAAAGCCACTGAGAAGTGAGAGCAAATGTTAGTAGCCAGTGCCCAGGATTCCACTAGCCAGGCGCACAGAAGTGAAGGTATTTCTAAGTGCCTTCTTTTATTGCATCTGGTCCCAGCAGGCAAGTGCAGCTGATCATGGAGCTGATGTTATTCCTCCCAGGGAGGAGCAGGGAAAGGACACAAAGCCATAGTGCCTATTCAAAATAGGTGCTGAGAAGTTCTTTTTAGCTGTTTTTCACTTTCACTTTAGCAAATTGTCTTATCTTAACCTACAAGTTGTTCTCTGTAGTAGTTTCTCCCTGATGCACAGTGAGAAAGGGGAAAGATAGAGTGATTTGGTGGGCACCTGGCATCCTGCCAAGGTCATCTGCCACAGAAGTGAAGCCAGAGGATGTCCTAGGTCAGGTGGGAGTCTGTTGTGGATGGATTGGAAATTTTGCAGGGCAAATATCCAGTAAGATCACAGCTGGCTTAGTCCACAGTATGAGTGGACAAGCAGGATGGATGCTCTGAGTTTAAACAAAGAGGCAAGGAATACTCACACTGAAATTAACTCAGGGCCGCTTAGCTGACTGAAACATAGATACCAATGCCAGTGCTCTACAAGTGTGTGCTTTAGATCTATTCAATTTGTTTGCTATCTCCTGACTTTTCAACTACAGTTAGTATTTTACTGCTGGCTTGAATACCTTTAAGACTGCAGTGTAGATGCGTAGTTACTACAAAGTAATTAATCAATTAATTAAAAAGTATAATCTCCAGGGAAGGAAGAAACTCTGGGTAGCAAATACTGTATCTGAAATTTTCTTCCTAGGAAAGTAAGGAGATGGGTCTCTGGTAGAATCATCATGGCAGCTGCTGCTACTCTGCCATTATTGCCTTTAAGTCTTTATGTCAACAGGATCTTCCTCCTGAAGAGAGAGACAGAGAGGATGAGATAAAGTGTGTACCCTTTCATCACAGGGCAATGTGTAATTCAGATCACGGATTGTAGTGTGCCACTGAGGATGAAAAAATGAAAGAATTCCGCTTCGGTGTCACCATCCTATACAAACCCAAGAACTTCCCGCCAGTTTTACTCCTAGCATCGTTCCCAGGCTTCTGCATTCACTTCCCCAATACAATTCTGCTGAGGGCCAAGTTCTTCCAATTTCTTTCCATTTTCAATCCCACCACCCCTCTCTCTCCTCTTTGTGGCAAATTTGGATGATCCAGCTGGAGAACTACTCTGCCAGCTTTAACAAGGATACATTTTTTTTGGTGATCTCAGTTGGAAAGAAACATTATATAACCTATGCACGAATATCCCTCCCTTGTTTCCAAATTCTGACAGGAAAACGGCCCTAAGAACTTTTTGTGAGAGCATTCCTGTTCCACCGAAACAGGACTAAAGGCTGCAGAAGAATGATTGAAAATAGAAAATAGAGTCCTATAGTGTCCTGAGTAGGAAAGGACCCACAAGGATCACTGAAGTCCAGCTCCTGGCCCTGCACAGCACAGCCCCAAGAGTCACCCCATGTGCCTGAGAGCGTTGTCCAAACACTTGAGCTCTGTCAGGCTGGTGCTGTGACCACTGCCCTGGGGAGCCTGTTCCAGTGCCCAACCACCCTCTGGGGGAAGAACCTTTTCCTGAAATCCAACCCAAACTTCCCCCTACACAACTTCATGCCATGTTGAAAAGTACTGACCTAGTGATACCTCACTCACAAGAGGAATGTCCAAATTGTGGGAAAGTTGGAAGAAACTTCTGAATGTTTTATTTTGGCCATCCTGAAAGTGTTTTGAAGTTGACATAATTTTCTCTCCAAATTAGTGTTCATTTTAAAAAGAAAAAAAATATTCTCTTCCCTCAAACTAACAAATACCAGCAATTCAATTTCAGTTAAAAATTGTCTTGACATACAGCCAAATTATTGCAGTAATCTATAATTCCTGGTCATTAATCAATACAGCATTTAACGAAATCTACAAGGGAGACTAAAATGAAAGTTTCTTCTTTATTAAAAATATGTATTTTTGTTGAGTATATGAAATTATCATTATACTACTTGTTACATTGTGCCTGACAATTTTAAGTCTTCATTCAACAGCAATGATCAACTGTTTTATTGATAGTACATGCCTTTGTTCCTAACTGTGTGAACAAAAAGAGAATAAAATGAGACAGGAAATAGACAATTGAGGTATTTCTAGCAGTTGTCACCAGAAATTCAGTATTATGAAGCTGTAAAATGAAGTCCATTTTCTCAAACTTTAAACATTCCTGTAATGAAATTAAGTATTTTCAAAATCTAGGAAAAAAAATACATTGACTTGTGTGAACAAGGATTTGAGTGCTGGCATTTGTAAGACTGAGGGCATCTTGTTTCAACATTCACTGAAACATATGATGAGCCCTCTTAAAATATTCCACACTGATTTTGTCTTTAACAGCTCGTTCCAGTAAAGAACAAAGTACTTGATTTTTCCACGTAGAATATTTGTAATTAGCTTACTCTCTTTATATTTATGTTGTAAAAATATCTGCCTTTCCTGGAAGTATTTTAAAAGTAAGATAAAATGTTTACTGAATTCGTTGAGATGGATGAAACTGGATAAATAGGATTGACTATGGACTAGTTCAAAAAAATTTGAATTTGGAAGAAGAAATCATTATTGGAAAGAGAAAAGATTACATAAGTTGATACTGACAACAGCTTTAGAAGAATATATTCGCCACAGTAGACTTCGTCATGCCTTGTTTAGTGAAGCTTTCATCCCTTTTACAAACAGAAAGTCCAAGCCCAGAGAAAACAGAATCTGTTTTGCATGTACATGATTAATTTTATAGGCGTGAGTAGTACCAGCAAACTTAACTGCACTGTTTGGATGATGAAATATTGGCACAGTGTGAGACACTGGTGGTACTCAGCTTTGGTGCTCATAATTGCATTTCATAATTTGTATATACTGGAATAGTCCTACTTCAATTGTATAAGTACCCATGGCATAACACACCTTTCTATTTCAATTTAGATAAAGTGTATTAATTCCAGAGAGTAGAAACTAGAACAGACACTGATAATTTTACTGAACCTGAAGTCCTGATTTTGCAAAAAGATCCTTCTGTACAAGCACAGTAGCATTGATACCACAGCCAGCTTTATGTATGCATCTCCATCCTTCCCTACCTGCAGGCTGAAATGAACATTCATCAGTGACTCTCAACACTTATTGTTCCTTGCATCTAATTTTTGTGATAAGCGTTTATTATTGTGAACTTCAATTCCACGTTTATTTTCTAACAAAGTAATTACATGTAGAGTTTAACTGTAGTATTTATTTTTATTTTATACAATGTCATAAAAATGTTATACATAGCACCATCTGTTGGCTAAGATAGCTATAACAAATGAAAAATAGTTTATGCAGATTAAGAAGAGAAAAGTAAACCAACAAGAAAACAGAAAAAGAACCATAAAAATTTAGATGACTAAACTGCATACTAAACTGATCTTACATGCACATTTTTCTGTAAGTTAGGGGATGTATTTCCAAAGGACACGTTTAAGACTGCTCTACTCAAAAATTTTTTGACACTTTTTGGAGGAAAAAAAGATGGATATGAAAAAGCTATAAGCACTAGTAAGAGAAAGTGATAAATTAATTCACCTGCAGCATCATAGCTTACTCTATGCTCCAGCATCATGCTTCTCTGAATCCTTGGTGCTCTTAATGGCAATAGAAACCCAGTTAATAAGGAAATTGATGGTGTTTTCTGCAGCGAGACATCTACCTGGAGAATTTCTGAGGCAGAAGGGTGTACTTCTCCCACATAGCCTCCCTGAGAGCATGTAAGGCAGACTGGTCCACAGGGCACTGTAGTTTTCTGAGGTCCGTGTTGTACTTGTGTGTGGCATGCAAGCCATCTCCTCTGCTGGTGAGTCTGTGTCTATATAAAAGCTAGCCACAACTGCAGTCTGAAAATCCTGAGAACATCTCCTCAGAGTAAATATTCTGTGAGGAGAAAGTCTCAGTGTGTTAGCACTTGTGTGAAAGCCCCCTTTGCCACACTTTAGACAGCCTCATGCCTGCCACACCTACCTGGTGTGCTGACCTGGATGGGAAGCTGGACAGGGACTGGGCCAGCATTTCCATGTCCAGAAAATCTCCATCTGGCTGGAAATTACCACTTTAAGCAAAAACTGCATAAAGGTGTCTGTCAGCTCCTTGTGTTCTGTACCTGTACACAGCAGGTTTTGCCGAGCAACCAGAAAACGTGATTTTGTCTAGCAGTTCTGTGAGGCAGGCCAGCAGTATTATCTAAAAAACCTAGTATTAAAACCTTATATGTCCAGCTTTTTGCTGTTCCATGTCAGGCAAGGAGAAGAGAGTACAAACTTGATTTTCCAGACAAGAAATCACAATATTTTGTTTCTCTAAATTTAGACTAATGGATCTGGAGATAATGAAATCAAAAATATTTTTACGCAGAGCTTAATGAGGCAACTGAATTAGAGCTTAAATCTAAGAGCTGTCTCTTTATACAAAAATAAGTAGAAAAATTACTTGTGAATTAAGTACTTCTGTCAGGAATACCCATTCTTAGGTTTCCTGATATCAAATCAAGAAGCCGGTAGCTGCCTCACACAAAACATTTATCTGATACAAACCCACCCATTTCAAATCTGGTCAAAACATTCTGACAGGTTAATTTTGTGCAGGCGGGCTCCTTTGTGCCTGATGAGCTCCATATCTTGCTTTGCATAATTCAACAGAAGTGCAGTCACGATTTGATCTGGCTGGGTTCAGAAGTGCTGGGTGACCCAGTGTCACAGAGAGGAGGCACTAATGACATGGGCACCTTAGCTTCAAGTAGGTCCTGGGATTAACTTGGGCAGAAGCTCAGGACTGCTTCACAGTGTGCACCTTTCACTCCAAGCCTCCTGCTCTTGCAGTAAGAAGGAATCTCACAATCTTTCAAGACAGACAACATATTTTATCTCCTCTGGCTGCCCTTTTACAGGACCAGAGGAAGTCATAATTTCTTCCACCTGCCACTGTGAAGGAAACATATTCACACAGCTCATCATTCAGGGAGCACAAGCCTCAGCACATCTAGTACTCTGTAAATAGCTTGGTGCAGATATAGCAATAAATACAACTTCTAAGGCTGTACAAGGCACCAGTGTTTCTAATGGTATATTTTTCTTTTCTCCAAAAGATATTAACAAGAGTGAGGACCAAATTCAACCCAGGACTATGGTGTGCACTGTATGAGGCTAAAAGACAGATGTCTCAATATGGTCATTTTTATAATGAAAAAAAAAGGATTAATGAAAGGTGTTTGTTACATTCTTTTGTACATTTTTGAATTCTGGAAGATTAGTGGGGAAGTTTCTCATAGAAGCTGGGACATGAACATACCATGGACATTGATCACTCGGGAACAGTTATAGTACAAAATAACCTTTAATTCCTACACCTTAGTTAACACAATTTGGGCAAAGCAGCCATACTCCATGCTCCCGCTATTCCACTCTGCTCACCCACTAGAACAAATGGATTTCTGTATTTATCTGCCTGAGGAAAATGCATGGAAATATGAATAATTTAGGTTAACATGTCCTGGCACAAATGAAACTATGAATATCTTCCTTCCCTGAAGTCCAAAACGTCACTGAAAAATAAGAAGAACAGGTCAACTGGGGAGAAGATCTCTAGTGGCCTTGCTGAGTGACTATTTGGTTGATAATTTGCAGTGTTATTTCATTTATATGAATTTGAGAACACAAAACCTTCCCTGTGTATCCTTGTGAGGCCTAACACACTGTCTTTTCTCCTGTTGGTCAGAGATCAGTATAACCTCTACTGCATTTTGATGTTACTGCTTAAAGCAAGGCAGGATGTGTTTTGAGTCAATGTCATGTAAGCTGACTTTTCTTAAGTTTTCTGCATAGTTTATATGTTAAACCATTTTTTAAGAAATTGACATATACATGAAGGACAATATAGAAATCAGGAGCAACCAATAAGTATCTGTCAATACAAAATTGTACCTGACCAACCTGGGACAGTAGCAAACAGAAAGTACCTTGACTTTAGTAACATTTCTGACACTGTCTCCAATGGCATTTTCATCTGGAATGAATAGCATACTCTAATGTTATTAGCCAAAGGTTCAATATCTGGCAATTAGTAACAAGAGAGGGGTTTCTGAAACCTGATGGAGAAGAAGTTCAGGGTGATCTAATAGCATACAACTTCTTTGGAGAATTTACAGATATTACGCAGCCAAAGTCCTCAGTATTGGTGGATATCATAACAAGGGACAAATTACATCTAAGGAGGTTCAGACTGAACATCAGGAAAAACCTTTTATTGGGAAGGATAATGCAGCACCTGTTGCCCTGAGACATTCTGAAGTTTCCATCTTATTCAAGACTTAATAAGATAGAAGCACAGTGTTGGTAATAGTCTTGCCTTCAGAAGAAGTTTGAAATTCCAGACAGTGTTTCTGTGGTTCTGTGATCTCATGTGAGCTAAAATTGGCATGATCATATGACAGCAGTGCAGAGCTATTAAAAGTGACCCGAATTCACTGATTAATTTCTATAATGTTATAATAAATCTACTGACACACTGGAGCCACTATTACGTTATTCTGAACAGGAGGAAAAGGCAAACAAAAGAAGAAATAGGTTTTTCTTGCCCTTCCAAAAACTTAGATCCAGCATCAGCATTGTATTGGAAAAAGACATACTAAAATTAGGAGGTCATCAACACTGGCAGTTGCACTGGAAAGTGGGCAGCTTCAGTATTTTATGCCCTGTCCAAATGAATCAAGGACAGACTGTCCAGATTCAGTGCACAATGCAATGAACAGTAATAGGTGGAATAGACTAAATAAACTATGTTGTATGACTTCTTTCTTTCTTATCTTACTTAAAGATCAAAAGAACTGATATAATCCAAATCAAAGACCAGGACCTGACAGCAATAATGATGTTTGCTTTCAAATCCCCACTATTGTTTGCACTACACTCCACCCAACAAACCACCATTTGTAGACCCTGAGTGAAAGAGTGGATGTAAATTGAGCAAATCTTTATTGTTTGGCAAGGTGGAAAATCCATTATTAGTTTCTTTTGCTTCTGCACAGTGCAGTTCTGCTCCACTTTCACTGTTTAATGCAGTGTGACTAAAAATCTGTACCCTGCAGAAAGCTTTCAAGCAGTAGCTGAGCTTGATGCATTTGTGATGCTCTGGAAGCAGTGAAGAGCAGTGAGCAGAAAAAGTGGCAGGGATCAGAGAACTGCTGAGCACACAATACACTATAGCTTTCCCCTTGCTATTTTCTGTCTGTCCCTAAACTTAAGTTCTTGGCCATTCATCCATACCTGAGAAGAGCAAAGGTTCTTCATCTGCTGTCTTTAAAAACAAGGTATTTGTAATTAGGGACAGAGTGACCAGGCAGACATTTATGAGGTCTATGTTTCATTTCTTTTGCTAAAGTCAACAAGATATGGAAGCTGCTATGAGTATCTGGAGGACAGGAGAGTGGCCCTAGAGACAAATAAAGATAAAACCTTTTTTTTCCTAGATGTCATTAAGGTTTGTTGCACTCAGGTTTCCTTTCTCCTGTCTCCTCACTAACATGTTAGTGTAGGCATACCATCTTAGGATTTTATTATAAAGGCTGAAAAACTAATGCTTTGAAGTTAATTAATATTGCAGAAAAAGACACAAGTCTTTTCCTTTCATAGCAGCAGATACATATGAGTAGAAACATAGGCTAGAGGAGAGAATATGATGATGGACATGAGACACCTGCCTGACCCTGCTCCTTGCTGGGAACTGTGCTGTCAGCAACTCCTCCTTTCCATTTTCTTTTACAGTGACCTGGAGCTGTGTGCTCAGGCTCCTGTCCTGTGAGGCAGACAGCTGGAAGAGATAGGGGAGTACCTTACTGCAAAGACATTCCAAACAGAGGCCAAATTCTGATTTTAATTATTTTCATTGTCCTCTCATCTATTGCTCTATCTAGAAGGCTGAAAGGTGTTGTGTTGTGTATCTTGTCTAAGAACAAATAAGAGCTAGATAGCAAATACAGTAAGGAATGTCTTCCATTTGTCCCACTAGGTGTGTCAGTATATGTAGATAATTTATACTTAACTTCCCAGTCCAAAAACATTAGTTTTCTCTGAACATCTGGCTGGCATCTGCAAAATCTACAGTATGCATCATTAATCAGAATATCATTGTGAGGTTTGGTAATGAAAGATAGATTGGGCAAATTCACTATATTAATGTAATAATGCTTACTAGAATACCACAAAGCTACAGTTTTACTGTGCACTTGAAAAAAGTAATTGCTTTAATAACAGCCTAGAGTGAAGCTTGGTATTTGTATTTAACAAAGTCATCTAATGAACATCTGTCTTCATTCCTACAAGTTTGCTCTGTACAAAGCAGATATCACATCCTTCATTTCCTGTCATAAGCTGCTGCTTGCTATTAACACCCTGGTAACTTTACATGGATATAAGTTACTTGTGCATGTGAATATATATGTGTATATATATGTATATATATGTGGGTTCATGTATATATGTGTATATATAGAGAGAGACAGAGGGGCACGTGGATATTTTTCCTTTCTTCTGACCCCTCTCATTTCTCTGTTAGCAAACTAACTATAAGTAAGGGATCATTTGTGCTTAAATTTCCATTGGAAACAATTTTGAGTTGCATGCAGTGCTTCCACTATTAGCACCACCTACAGATTCTTTTCAGATTTTTCTGCTATATGATTGTATAAGAAAAGATAGTCACTTCCTTCCACATGTATAATATGATGGCTGAAAGTGCTTTTTGCTCTACAGCAAGTTAAAAAATGCGTTTTTGGTGAAATCAGAGCTAGAGGGTATTTGCCATATGTTTCACACGTGAAAAATCAATTCATTTTCTGCCATTTAACAAATCTGTGGGAAAGGTATTTTAGGCACACTTAAAATAAGTAACAATGTAAACTGTGCTTAAAACATAATTAGTCCATTTCTCACTTTTCACCTGGCAGAACAGTGGCTTATATATTTCTTCTTGTCCTGGCAAGATTTTAAAGATCACTGTTTTCCACAATTAATGTCGCCATTGTGAACATAAAATACCTCCTTCTCACACATTGGCATGCCTATTATCAGTTAAGAATCCACCCAGAAACACTAAAGAATTAGAGGTAAATTGGTGGTGGAATTGTATTTTGTATTGAATTTGTCATTGTTTTCTAATGCCAAGAAAAATCAGTTGGGTTATAATTGGCTTTAACTAGCATTCACTCAGGATGGAGCTTTTTCTCTTTACCTGAAGCCAAGTAGCTCTCAGAGAAAGGAGTTTCTTTTCAGCATTAGAAAACATCAAAGAAAACCTAATCTACACCATGCCGGCAATCTTTGATGAGGAGAAAATAGTTGGTGGTTGGAAGATAAATAGAAAAGAGACCTCAACTTTTATCCCCAGGAGTAGTCTCCACGTTGCTCTTACATTTGATCCAGGTTTTGTTGTTGTTTTTTTTTTTTTCTAAAGAACTGTTTTCTCACAAAGGTTGTTTAGTACCAAAGCTGAATAGTTCAGGGATCACAGTGGTAGAGGACATTAGTCCCTGTCACTCCACACCTCCTAGTGCTATGTTTCCTTTAAGTACACAAAAGACTCTAAAAGCCTGAAAATTCCTTCCTTCATAAAATCACTACTCCTTCACTAAAGGTGAACAAAAACATCTCTGGTGCTATGTAGGAATCTGATAATGCCATTCCTTCAAAGGAATTATGAAGTGACTGAGCAAAATGCTTGATAGGGCCTCCATATTTCTGTGACCGAAAGCAAGAGGCACAGTGACTGACTGAGTGGTTGTTTTAACAAATATGTCAGAAAACAGAGTTAGCCATGAGCTATCAAAGGCAGAGAAAAGATGCAACAACACGATCACCAGACAAAAGAAAATTACTGTCATTAGCCTGGATAGTCCCATACAACCTATCCAGACTGAAAAGTCACTCTTAGAAAGATGTTTTATTCTGACTGGTTCCAAAGAAAAGGAGCTCTCTCTTTCCCAGCTCTCTTGTCTCACTATCCTTCCATGCCCCAGCTCACAAACATTGCTTAAAAACATGTAATGATTCTGTAAGCATGGCTCATAACTTTAAGTAGTGGGAAGTTAATTTTTTTCCAGATATTTGATTATTTACATTCCAACTTGTAAACAATCTAATCTGAAGTTTACGTCTAAGCTATTGCTATATGTAAAGTCTGGTGCTGTTTGGCTTTGGGTGTTTAGACTGAGTATCTGTGGTGATGCAGAATAATTTATTAGGGGTTTATATCTTTCTATACCTTTATCTCTAGGTGTCAGTTACGTGTCTCAGCTGCCAAATTAATTTCACAGGTTCTTTCAAAGGCTTGCTCTGGTTTCCTGATTTATACTGACAACTGTATTAGGGTATTGGACTTAGAAATTACTCCTTTCTTGGACAAGGAATCAAGGGGGCAATGGATGAGGTTAGTGCCTGATTTCAAGAAAACAAAGATTTTTAAAAAGAGATGTATAACACTATGCCAAGAAATTCCTTTTCAATAAACTAAGCATTGGTCCTTTAGTCCTTCCTATCCTCATATTAAATACCTCGTTCCACATTTTCTTTACAAGCTAGTGGTAAAATACACATGTCTCTACCATAAACTACTATTTTGAGAAGTGAATTTTAAAGATATTATGTTGGCACTAGCCCTCCCAAAGTTATTATCTTTAAATTTTGTATGTGTAACACAAGTAGCAGCAGAATCAGAATCTACCTCTGCAGAATTATAGGACTTTACAAAGACAAAAATCTAGCACAGAAGGTTCTTAAGGTACAAAGCATGTCAATGTTTAGAGTAATTTCTGACAAAAACAAAGATAATTAATAATTCTAATTCATACTAGCACCTTGGAAGTTTTCCAATCCAAAAAATCCCTAAATCCAAAACCAAACATGAGGTGGTATAATAAATCAAATAATAGGTACAATTGTGATAAAGACTGCCAACAGAATATTGTCATGATTGTCATTAAAATATGGAGCAATGGAAAGAGAGGGGTGGTCATGTGCCCCCCACTTCTGGAGAAGAAAGGGCTTGCAATGAATCACTCACCCACAGCTTCATGGCACCATTAGTCCTAAAGCTCAAATCTATGCTTTTCTTGAAGCAGATACAAAAGCTTATGACTCAGACTTTGCAGTCTGAGATGAAAAAGATGGCATTTGCTGGTTCTGGAAGGCGGATCATCCTGCGTAATGTTCTTTAATACAGTTTTGCCTGCAACTGTAGTATTTATACTGCATTTTGCACTGCTGTCACTCAAACACTGCTGTGAGTGCTCAGTCGAACTTTCATTCCAAAACAAAAGTGCTGCATGGCCTTGTTAACCTAGTTTCTGCTCAGAATTAATATTTGTGTGATGATTTGAATTATCTCCTCAGATAATCACAATATGGCATGCAATTTTGAATGTCATGTTTGTTTCACTCCTGGGAAATGGGAATAAAAAATTGCCTGGAGCATAATGAATGCAAATAAGTTACCTCTTGGCAATGGTCACCTTATATTATATTGTGACAATTTTATTAAAGGCACATCTAAATCGATTAAATATTTTCATAGAATTGCACAATCTTTTACAAACCCTGCTACTTAAAGTGGACATGTTACATGGGGTTGTTGATAGACATTTTCTGGAATGAGGAGAGCAGAGAAAACTAGTTAAACTTTGTATAGACACACTTCATCAGGTGAGGAAGTAGTGGTGAAATTACTGTGTGTATCCTTTTGATTAAAAGCAAATATTCTAAGAATTCTACTATACCTTGAAACTTCATTTAATTGTGAAATTATAATCATTTAAACAGAAATATAAAGATTAAAATATTTTCAAAATGGATGGATATAATTTAATGTTGTACTGAATAGGTGAAATTCATCGAAGATTTGTTGATAGATTTAAATGATTTAAAATCACAACACTTGTGTGTCATTCTGATACTTGTGCTAGCTCTTGTTCAAATTCCATCTTAATATTTAAAATTTTCACTTTTTTCACTTGTACAATCAGTGTACAATATTTCTGAGCACAGGTAGCCAATCTTGCTGTCAAATGCTGTAATAAGATGATTTAGGCTTTTGTGTAGAACATCTGAATTATTAAAATACTATTTGTTTTGTGGTGGTCACTGAGATGGTTCTGAAATCTTGCTATGTTTCCTAGACAGTGGCATAGTACAGTCAGATCAAGTCTGGGCAGTTATTAAAATCTTTATGGAATTAGTAAGCTCTGCACTGACATTTCTATCTTTATAATCAAAATATGTGGCAATAGTATGTTCCTGTTGGCTATATGACTGTTGTGAGAGTATAGACAGTTTCCACAGAGCATGTTATGGGAAAGGACAAAATTATAAACATGTGGGACTGAGAGGAATGTGAAGACCAGATCAGTACAACCTGGAACATCATTCACTTTCATGTGCTTAACCCATTGCACATTCATCAAACATTTTCTTAAAATTTTTCAGTGGAAGACACCTTCTGGATATGCTGTGACTGTTTCACCATTTAAGAGTTGGGTATTTGTAAGGCCTAAGCTCAGTCTCTTCTGTAAATCAAGCCTGTATCTTCTATATTTCTTCTCAGAAAACAATTGGGGATTCTGGGACCATTTTTTCTGTATTGGAATATTGTCACAATACACTACATCATGGACTTCTCTCGTGGGTTTTATTTTTAGTAAATGATAAAGAGCATCCATCAACCTCTCCTCAAAGGACATATTTCCTAAACCTCTATCATTATTACATTTTCTGTCTGATAGCATTGCTGCAGTTTTTCAAGGCTCAGTTGAACAGGGTGGCAGATAATCTCATCTAGGCTCCCTTCCCCATGAAAAGTTGTACCTGATCTTCTGATGCCCCTTTTAAGCTGGGCTGTTCTATGATTCCTATCACCCACTGTTTGTATTCTTGCTAATATATATGGTCAGTTTTCATCATCTCAAGGGTGTCTTATGACTCATATTCAATTTACACTCAAAAAGTCCTTTTTTGAGGACTAAAACTCTGTTTCATATCATAGGTGAATATTTAATTAAAATTTCCCACCACTACTTACTAATGACAGGAATAAAATCAACAAAATAGTAATTAGTTGTCATGAGTGGTTGACACAGGTTTAAAGGGTTTAAAAAAAGCAATCGTGGGCAGTGAGAGTTATAGGCCTTCAAGAGGTCATCGACTAAGTCTTTGATCACTTCCCTTCACCAACAAGCTCAAATTAGATGATTCTGGTTAAACAATATAAAAACAGCTACGGCCTCTAAATGTGGGATTTCTCTTAATTTCTAATATACACAGACATTTAGATACAGGGTGAATGTCACTGACTAGTGTAAATAATCAGCGCTTCATCGGTTTCAACAAAGTGATGTACTTTGTACTAGCAGACAACACTGTGAGCACATGGATGATTAAGCTTATTTCAGTCATAATATTTTTTTGTATGAAGTCATCCTTAGTGTACTCTGCTAATCCCTGGTACCTGGTACACAGAGGTTGGATCCTTCTGTCTTTCATTGCCACAAGATAGCGCAAAAAACTTGAACAAACAAAAATAAACAAACAAACCCAAAAGAAATCATAAAACTGTGAAAAACCACAAACAAACAAATAAAAACTGAAGGAAAAAGAAATAATGATAATTATCTGTGAAATCTGTGAAATCATGCTGATTTACAGCTCAGGAACATGGAACTATCTGAAAATTTTAAATACTGTTTCTAAGAACTTAAGGCCTGTAACTCTGCCATTCAAGACAAAACACAATAATATTCCTAGCTAATTCTGAACAAGGCCCTTACAAGCCCAGATTCAAGAAGTCTAGATGCAAAGACATGCTGATGACTTGAGGTTAGAGGAAAGAGTTTTCTGAGAGCTGAAGAACTGGAAAGGGCGATTGATAAACCAAAAATCAGAATCTTGTTAGTGAAGAGTTTCTTACTCTTGTTTTGAATCAAAATGTTTTTACTGATTTTTAGTTTGTTCTCCATTTTGCTACAGGCAATTCATTATTGTATAAAAATAAATACACTTAAAAGTAATTTATATGGAAATCCAGTTTCGGAGCTAGTACTAGATAGTGGTCAAATTATCTCTTAGTTTAAATGGAGCCCCCATGCTCAAGTTTTTTCCTTCTGCTTTACCATGAGAAATCTTAGCAAGACCTTCCTTCTTCAAACGTTCTGGATATAAACCTTGAGCTGACCACAAGAACATCCATTCAAACAATTTTTTCCACCCATGAATCTAGTTCTAAAAGCAGTGGTCACTCAGAAAAAATAGAGTCATAGATTCACAGAATGATTTAGGTTGGAAAAGACCTTTAATCATCGTCCACCCATTAACCCAGCACCGCCAAGTCCAGCACTAAACCGTGTCCCTCAGTGCCACGTCTTCACATCTTTTAAGCACAACCAGGGATGGTGACTCCACCATGTTCCTGAGCAGACTCTTACAATGCTTGACAGGCCTTTCACTGAAGAAATTTATACTAAAAGCCAATCTAAACCTCCCAGGTGCAACTTGAAGCCATTTCTTCTTGTCCTATAGCTTGTCATCTGGGACTGTGGACCAACCTCCACTTGTCTAGAACATCCTTTTAGGTATTTGTGAGAGTGATAAAATTTCCCCTGAGCTTCCTTTCCTTCCTCCAGACTAAACAACTCCAGTTTCCTTTGTCTATCCTTTCACATTTTGTGTTACTCAGACACATCACTTGCCATTTGTAATTGTGTTAATACAATCTGTGTCATATTTTCAAAAAATGTCTCTGTGCTTCATTTATTCTAAGAAGATTTCATGGTAATTGTGAAGTGGACCATTTACTTCACTTGTTAAAATAAGAGTAAATTATGTTTAGATCCTAAAATTATTTTTAGAATTATTAATTATGACTCATTTTGCCACTTCCTAGGACAACTACCAGAATGATTGTTCATAGTTTTTATACAAACAAATGCATTTCTTGTTTGAAGCTTGAACCACTTCTTTCATTATTCCTTCTGAACTTGAACAGATGCCAGAGGTGTAACACTATATCTGAAAAGCTGAGAGAGTTATTATTTTACTTTTTTGTCTTGAATTGATATGGTTATAATACTGATTCAGACAGTTAAGTCTTAGCAAATCTCACCATTATTAAAAAGGGGGGGGGGAAAGTCTTTACAAGAAAAAGAACATTTACTATGGGCCTAAGGAATATTTACGCAAAATATAACCAGCATAATCCAAGACTGAAATACTTTAATAAAATATTTTTAAAGGAGTGGGATTTTACTGTTCATAACGGCTCATCTCTAGTCATTGTATCAAAGAACTAGGAAATGAAATATCATCAACAGCAAAAAAAAAAAATAAAGACACTTATATCCCAAAAAAGTACTAATATAGTTTTATTGTCTCATAATATGGTGAATTAAGACCAAATGTAACTCTAGGCAAACACATGTACTTTTCATATATACAGAAGCTTACTGCAGACACATTCTCATTCAGAATCTTCAAAAAAATTCTACATGAATATTTCCTTACTGGTTTTATTACATTCATATTCCTAAATATTTAGCATCTTCAGAGAACTACAGATAATGGAGTGGCCAGTAACCCTTCAAGGAGACACAACAAAAATGTCCCCACCTAATCTACCAGCCTAGTAAGTAGTTGTTACAATAGCACTGCAGTTAAAAAAAAGTCTCCATATTCAGTTATTGAATACAAACTTGTTGCCTGGTCTCAGATGAGGAATTTATTCTAACTAATATGAGATTGGTAGAGGCACAAGACTCCATCACTAATCCAGGAAAAGTCATGTCCAATTTACAAAGCCCCATGCCAATGTAGAGAGGATTTCCACTGATGATTAAGTGGTCTGCAAAAAGGAAACTTAATGTCTAACAAGCAAAAAGAAAACAATTAATTCTGGATAGCTGAAACAAGTTGATGTATGAGAAGAGCTTTTTCTCTTAGAATTCTCATTTTAGTCTTGAAACAAAATGATTCTTCTCTCCAGCTGCCCTTAGTAGAGCTCAACCCTTCCTCAAACTGGGGCAAAAACCTGCAAATTTCTCAAGTGTGTCCTACCTGCCATAATCTTACCAAATGTTATGTTTTTTGAAAATTTGTTCAAATTCTGGATCCTGTTATTTGACATTCAGACTGAAAGCAATTTGAAAGACAACAACTAGGGAAAAGCAGCTGGATGCAATTTGATAGGGTTAGCCACACAAGTACTGCTTCTGACTTCCAAATAAAGCAAAAAGGTGCTCCTGAATATTTTCTAAAATGTGCACTGATGGGTTTGTTGACTCCTTTGCTATCCTTCTTCTAGAACACATAATTTCCCCCCAGTGTCCACCCAAATAACCAAAATAATTCAGAATGATTGCTGAAGTCTACTCTCTATTTTCAAGCCTGCCCTTCTTTGTCCTAATTTTATGAATTTTCCCATGGCCTATTAAAAGATATAATCTTAGCTGCAACACTTGCCCCTATTTGTATGTTATCATTTCATCCTGACTACAGCCCTCTAATTGCAACCCTTTTTTCAAAATCATACTTGATTATCATCTAAAATGATGAGGAGATAGAAAGTTTCTCTTTTTAAAAAAGCAAGAATATTCTTATAACCTGTGTCTGCATAGAACAGTCTACAGGATCTTCCCTGGAACATATTCTTTTGGTATCTATCCTGTGACTAGTGGTAGAGCCTTACACGAATGTGGCATAATTCCACGTGTAAATCTCCCCAGCACTTCAGAGACTGCAACCCAAGCCTCAGCAGAGAGCAAAGCTAGTACAAACTTTTAGTGGCAAATTTGGAACTGTCCCAAATGATTCTAGCTGCTAAGTCTACCCCTCTGGTTATCTGTTTTCCTATCACACTTGAAAAACAAACAATAAGCACATCCAAGATCTTGCTTTCTAGTTACCTTTGATAAAATTTAATGATTTGCTACTCTTGAGATTGCAAACTTCTCCAAGGCAGAAGTATAACTGCTAAATGGAATGGGGATCAATATTATCAATCCCTTTGCAGTTCCAAAAGCTTGAAATTAGGATCTTTTAAATCCTCTTCCTCTTCTCCAGCATGAATGACTTCTAGTTTCTCAGTGTTTTGTTATACCACCAATCAAGGAAGATGTGATGATATGACAGATAACTGCATTCTTGTGAGAAGAACTGCATGCCCTTTGTGAGATTTATTATACGAAACTTTTCTCCAGCAAATATTCCTGGTTGTTTTCTCCATTGAAGCTGACAGCCTGATATTTTTTAGTACAGCTTTTTCCTATATTTTCCTTGAAATCTATATCTTTGTTGGTTTATTACATGCATTATTATTTTTTTCATATCTTGTACTCCTTTACTCTAGAATTTACCAATATATTTCAGTCTGCAGTGAAGTCCATTTGCGATCTATTATGCAAGTACATAAATTAGTCTAGTCATTTTGAATCTGATTGCATTTTACATTGTCCTTTATTATTTAATGAGACTTCCAGTTCAGTATCATCGACCTTGGCTATGACATTAGCTGCTGGATCTTTGCTCTGTTCTGCCTTTTCTGAGCAAATTCCTTAGACTAAGTATCTTGACAGGTTCAAGAACCCCTTGTCTTACCAGAAACACTTTTCAGAAAAGCAAAGAAAGAAAAAGCAAGTAGAATTCAACCATAAAGGTATGGAAATTGAAAGAAGACAGATTTGCCTTATCCAAGTTTGGATTGCTGAAAATAATTTATATTGCAAAATCTTAGTGCTTTATTATGAGTAATGTGTCCTGGAAATGAGCAAACTGAATTATGATAAAATGGGACCAGGTCATGAATTTATAAAAAACACTGTGAGCATACTCTGCTTTGTGCAGATGTGGTAGAAGACCTAGGATTGTTCCTTCTTACAGAGGTTTGACACTGCTTTCTCATTTCTCTGTTGGCATGTTATGCTTAGAGCTGTCTTCAGTTCAAGTGGCAATGTTAGGAAATAGGAGAGTGACACAGAGAGAGAGAGAGAGGAAAGCTTTGTAGAACTACATGATTTATTCCTAAGGTAACAGATGAATTTCTGTGAAATTTGAATTATTGCTATGCATCAAAAATTTATGCCACTTAAATGTTATCACAAAACAAAGTAAAACTGTTCCTATGTTACTCAGATAATTCACAGTTTTGCAGTTTTCCCTTAACAAGGTTGCCGAGTACCTGAATAGCTGACAAATGGTCTATCTTATTTCTCACAATGATTGACAAACAAAAGTTTCCTGATCTGATTCTCAAATTTCCTCCCCCAGTAAACCTGAAAAGAACCAGAAGTCATCAGAAATGGTGTGAGAGAGTGTTCCTCCTCTCTCTGCCAAAGGCAGCAGGAGCCCACCTGTATAAACAGTGGGTGTACTCATTGGATTGTGCCAACTTTTTCTGAGAAATGTTGTTCTTGTAAGATTCCAGAGACAAATACCCTTTGTGACTTTTTTTTTTTTTTTAATGTGAGATTTCAGTAGAGGTACCGTGAGGGCTTTTTTTCTTCAAGATTTCCTGTCTAGGAAATGAGACATCCTGGAGGCGAGAGTATTTGCACCTCTAATGGGAAAGGACTTCTGTTGGCTCCATGCCCTCATTGCCTTGAATTTTTTTCTGAGAAATAGAATTGCCTCAGCTCTGGGATCAAACTCAAAATATGGCAGCCTTTCTCTTACTTCCTTTGTACTCCTTGAGTTGCTGAGTTCATCTGTGTAAATTGTAATATTTTTTCATCCCAAATGTACTCATGTATTGAAAACTTCCTGTTAGTCCATATGCAATGCAAATAGATCACTTTAATTATAGTTTAATCAGCTGCAAAACAGCACTTCCTATCAAAAAGATTGTGCAAGACAAAGTTAATGCTTTCTTAGTGTAGTGTTGTTCAGTTTTGCAGGCCTTCCCCCTTCAAGACATTTAAGTCATGTAGTTTGAAAGTACCAAAAAGTTACTGGTCTTGGGATCCTTAGAAGCAGCTTTTCTTTTTCTTTCCTTCTCTCCTTACTAACAAATTGTCAGATGATAGTGTCAAATGACTTAAATTAGAAATATTAACTAATAAAACTAAATGCTTGCTCACACCCTCTGGGCCACAGTGGAATTTAGTAGTATGATTTAAGTTAAATATACTTTTTTTTTTTTTCATAAATATTCATGGATTTAAGGATATTGTGATTATTATGCACACTTTTAAGAGAAAAATATTCATGGCTCAGGGGTAAAACTTCATGCTGGATTTAAACTCTTCTAACATTAGTTTATTCTGGTGACTACAGAGGTTCTTAGCCCCTTCTTGGTGCAGATTGATGGGCCTGACAATATTGTTGAAGTCTAGGCACAGATGCTATTTTATTTCTTGTATTTCCTCAAATACACTGTAATTGCATTCATAATTATACTGCATATTTTACAGCTGAAACTAACATATGATTAACTTTTTCTAGTTAAATAGTGAGAAAAGTAAAATTATATCAATTATATTTAAGAATGTAACTGAAAAAAACTAATATGGGTACTGAATTATTAGTTATATAATTTAAAAGAGAAACTATAATGTGATGTTTGAAAATTAATTTTGACAGCTTGGAAAGCTTAAACAACACTGTTTATTAGGTTTTTTAATCAAAAGTGCAGGAATCCTATGGAGTGCTCCCTTCCTCTCACTTTCTTTGAGAGAGTGGTGAAATTTAGTCAACAGAAATATCTCTGTATCATCTTATCAGGCAAAAAAAAGGTAACAATTGTGGCTTATTCACACCTTCTTGTCTGTTTTGGTGGCAAAATGACCTGTGGGGAAAAGACACACTGATATGCTCATCTCTTGCTTAAGTTGTCTTGCTTGATGCCTTGCAACTCTTTCTCTTTCAGCCATGTAAAATAAAAAGGAATAATTATATTTTTAGAGATTATATTTATCGATGAAATCTGAGATTGTGAGGTTGTCAGTAAGAAGCATGACCAAAATGCACTGTGGATTTGAAAGGCTGCTTTCAAAATATCTTGAAAATGCCAAAGACATTTTTAGGCTTCAAAAAATGGGGATACTGACGAAAGAAAGGAACTAGAAAACACTGATTTTTTAACTTCTTGAAAATTCTTGAATTTCTTGAAGCAAAAAAAAAAAGTGAAAAACGGATCTAAAACCAGAGTACTTTTCAAAGAAAAAAAAAAAAATTCAAATCTGAGAATAGTGGTGACGGTAGTTCTTTGGGGAAAAAAAAGTGCTGCCAATTTCCATGGATTATTCTAGGTTCACTCTTCAGCCTGGTGTTTTAGCCAGTTGTGCTTGGAAAGAACCTCAGACCCGCAGCTCTCTCAGCCGGCTCACGAGCAAGCGGCACCGCAGCGGCGGATGCAGCAGGAAGGAGGAATGCTGCACGTTCTCACTGCGGGTCTGCTGGCCCCAGGGACGTGCCAAGGGGGCTCTCCTTGCCCCCCGGTGCAGAAGGGAGCCACAGCTCGGGCAGGGCGTTCGGGAGGCTGCGGCTCGTGCTGCCAGCTGGCCTGGAGCCTTGGGGCTAGCAAAGGGGTCCGTGATCGCCCAGGGTGAAAAGGGCTTTGAATCCCAACTTCTCTCAGCTGCAGAGAATGTATTGGGTAACTGAGAAAGGTACTGGGGTCTTGCAAATACAAGTCGGGCTTCCCAACTTTTACCAAGCATCAGCAATGTTCCTTTGTATAGCTTTTCTAGTCCCATTGCTTTTATTCTCTTATTTTTCCTCATATTGAAAGGATATTTGTGCCAGGCACAGTAAAAAAAGAAATAAATTAAAATACAATAATGTGTAACAGCGTAATTCTCAGGTGTGTTAAACCCAAAATTATGTTACAAAGTGATTTATGTATATTTTTTCCTGTTGTACCATACCTAAATTTTTTTCAAACATCCACTCTGAAAAAAAACAACCAAACCACTATATTTTTTCAGGGAGAATGTTCAGAGCCTTGGAACACTCACAACGAAATTTCATGCAAACTATCCCCTAAGTTTTTTGCAGCAAGTAGCTGCAAAACCATGACAACAACCCCTGCAACAAGGTCACAGGGAGAGATAGGAGCCCTGGGACTCCTTACAGAGGAATCTACTGATCTAGTCTACTTAAACATGCTAAAAAAACTCCTCATAATGCCTATATCTTGACTTCAAAATAGTTTTACAATTTTGGCCTTAATTTATAGTATCAAGTTTTTAGTAGAGGTTTTCAAGCTGTTTAGAAATAGATACAGTTCCATCTTGCAGGAAAGTAAATTAAGTTATCAAATCCAGCGGTCAAACTTTGGAGACATTTAAAATGACAAAAATACCCCCTGTCCCCCAATGGCTAAATGGCTCAAAAGGAACTCCATAAAAATATGATGACACTGTCCTAATGAGAAGAGGACAGTACTGAAAAAATCACCAGCTCCTTTAAGTATGGGAAATCCATGCTGAACAGTTTATGAACTAAGATATGATATATGTTGACGGTGAGCCTGTTACCAAGCCTTCTGTCATTTTGATTTCCTTTTATTGACATGCTCATGTGACATTAGTAAACATTTTTCCCTCTTCATAACTATGCCTGCTTAGAAAAGGTAATGTCAATATCCCATTTCAGCAGACACTTAGACACCTCTTCCTAGAATTTGGATGAGTTCTTATTGGTATGTTTGACCATCTGTTAGGCATTTTAACAGTTAAGTTTAGGAGGCATAGGAAAAGTGATTGTCAAAGACTCAGCTTATTTTATAATGATCCCAAAGGACATATATGAATAGAGAACGCTGCTTTCTCTTGGCAACATATTTTCATATTTTGCCAGATTTTATCTTCAATAGTTGTGCAATGTCTTAAGCAGATCCATGCTGCAAGGGAAGTTGGGCTTTGGTTTCATTAGCAACCTAAAGTCACCCACTACCTCTACAGCCAATTCCCTTACAGTTAAATCAATTTAATTAGATCACAGCTCAAATAACGGCAAGTGGACTGAGACTTAAATCAGACAAGGTTGTAGCATTCATCAGTGCTATTAGTTTAAGGAAATATCCTCTACAAGAACATTTCACATGGAGGATTAGTATTACTGGTTTGCATTTTGTTTTAGTTAGGGTCCTTTCTCTGCGAACTTCCCTATAGCAAATTAAAGGGTAAGATTGTTATATTGTCAGCTCCCTGTTTTTCATGCAATCTTTTGAAATAATGAATAGACTCTTACAGTCCCCCTGCTTCTGACTTTTGAGTTGAACATATGTCAGTCATTTAGGAGAGGTTAACAATGGAGAAGTCTGACAAAAATCTCAACTGCTTTTGAGTGGTCTAACTGTATTTTGTGGTCAGTATGGTTTACCATTTGCACATGGTGAAAAGAACATGCACATTCTTCCCATGTGCAGCCCCTCTTATTTGTGCACTGGAGCTCAGATATGAAAGCAATGAAAGTATCATGCTCAGTATCTCAGGCCTGAGACAGGGGGAATTGTTAGGCTGAAGTTGATTCCTTAGCCCACCTCCTATCCCATTTTTGAATGTTGTGTGCTGTGGGCCATTAGAGATACCTGACTAGTGTTGAGAAGCTGCACCTTTACCATGTGAGCTGAAAGCTAATAACAGACTGGGGCTATTGAACACAGCCTCAGAGGGTTCATCCTGCTGCAGCACACGAGACCGACACTGCTGTACAGCTTGTCCTACATCATTTGTAATCACAGAAACAAGAAGTTGCTTCTCATTAAAATTATAAGGGAAACAATAAAATCACATTAAGAGAAAGACCACATATATGATGAAATCTCACTGGTGGGGTTGAATAACACGTGACAGAATCCAATCTTCATCCTTGTAAAAATGAAAGTACATGAATTGAAATGCTTTTCAATGTACTCAAGCTGTGGCGTTCTTACTGCACACAACTGAAAACAAGAAAATGTCCTAGATAATATTTTTCTTTCAAAAGATTCCCCAAACTTGCTCCTTGAAAAGATAGTCATATATTCACTGCCAAAATATATACATAATAGTAACTGTCAAAAGGGGTACAGAAAAAGGAACAAAAATATCTTTTCAGACATGGAAAAAGATGATATGGCCCAAAACTAACAGGAGTTTATATTTCAATTTTGACTCAAAAGTAAAGATCAGCTCTTGTCTATCATATAGTTAATTACTCATACAAAAGGATTACCTGAGATTTTGAAAGTTTCTAAAACTTTGCATACATTTGTTTGTAGAGAAGTGATTTTTTTTAAATGTTAAGACCAGCAATGGATGATCAATACAAAAATACTTGGAAGCCAACATATGATATTTTTCTTAGAGCAGTAACAAAACATCACAGAAAAATTTAATGGAAGTAAAAAAAATAAAGTAAAAATGTTGAGACTTTTAAGAATGCAACTGTTTTCTTTGGTTTAATAAAGCCTATGGTCCATATTTTGAAATATCTCTTTTTGGATTCTTTTCCTTTGTCTCAGTGCAGAGTTCTACAAGGATATGGGGAGCAATTACTGGGTGCACACACAGTAACTGAGGAATAGCATTTTCTTGTCAGAAATACCCTTTGATTATATAAATCTATTTTTTTGTTTATTCTTGTGTCTATAGACTTTGTGATTAATACCCCTGGCCCAGTGGTCATTTAGGCACTACAGTTAGCAGCAGCACTAGATATCCAGATTTGGGGATTTAAGTTATCTATGTGAACAAGGTTTGTATCAATTCTCCAAAAACACTTCCACTTTCTTGGAAATAAGATGGGGGGAAGAGAGAAGAAACATCTGCTGCATTTAAATGGCTCAGTGAAGCCAGCCCCGCAGTTAATCAGCTCTGCCCTCACCAACAGATGTCACTGCAAGCAAAAGGAATTAATTTGTGAGGTTATTGGGCTCAAGGAGCAACAAAACTCTCTGAAATACAAATGTGAAAGAACCTCTCTTTCAGAGCATATGTTCATGTCTCTGTTCCTCTGCCACAAGCTGAGAATTAGCAGCAGGCAGACTGGTAAAAATAACAAAAAAGAGGAAGGAAAAAAAAAGTAAAAAAGAAAGTGTTCAAACTTGCAGCCATGTGAAACAACTGAAACACATCAAAAGAAAATTCAGTACCCTGCTTTTAATTTTATGAATGATTTAACTGAGAAAACAAAATCTGTCAATTCGTTGTGTATATTTCTGCAAGGCACACTCAGAAAATTAGACATTCCAGTCACCTGATTCTGTGGGTAAAAATGAGAAAAGGAAAGTGTTCATCTAGCAGTTAAAGCAGTTCTACAAAATTTTCTGTTTAAAAAGTACACATTTACCAGACCACACAAAACCATCACTAAAAACATTAAAGCTACAAAGTAGAGACATTAAAAGTTAAAGACTCTTACCGTTAGGATTATTCACATGCAATCTTAGTTTCCTATTTTTGCATGCATGCTCTGGTACAACTTTTAATTGCACAGTCATAGTCCAGTTTTGTGTTTTTGAAGACAGCCTTAGATTAGAGAGAAATATTAGAATTCCATCAGAAAAAGTAATTTTGCCTCGTATGTCAGCAGGAATTAAAACAAACACAAGTCACAACTGTCTCTTATGTGTCCTACCACCAACACCAGCAGCAAGTGCTAGGGATATCTGAGGAGGCCTGATACATGTTTTCCATACCTACTCAAGAATCACAAAGGAATGAGATCCACGGATTTTGGTACCTTATCCAAAGCTTTGAGGGTACAAAGAAACATTTTGTTACAGCACAAATTCTTTCCGGGCTCCTCACAACTTGCTACACCTGTGGTGCCCTTGCCTCTCTGAAACAGCTCCTCCCGGTTCCTGGGTTTCTGTCTCAGTCTGCTTTCATGTCATTCCCGTTTGTTTGTCTTTCTCTCTCTGCTCCGATATGTTCTCCTGCTCCATGCTCATACTTGTTAGCAAGGAAGACTGTGAAGGTTGATTTTTTTTTTCCTGTTCACAATTAATCTATCTTGGGTGNTATTATTATTATTAATATTAATAATTAATTTTCCCAGAGAAAACCAAATACGAAATGTCAGTCTTTGCTTGAAAATATAGGAACACTACAGGTTTTTCATAAAAGCAGTGAAGTAATTAAGGTCCACAGGCAAATAGTTTTTTATCTCTCACATCTGATCTGAGATTATCTTGTTGATGGTGTAAGGTTTCAGGAGAGGGACTGACAATAGTCTTTATGGGAAACATCCATCTATGTGGAGAAAATACAGTGTTCTCTATGGCACATAAACAATCTCACTACATGTGCAACATGGAACATGCCAGAAAGATAACTTTTAAAACTGGAAATCAAAATGTGACTACTGAGAGAACCACTGGCTTTGAAAAGCATCATTAATTCCCTCTGGCTTAGTGATTTTTTAAAAATTATTTTATGTTTTTGAAAATATGATCGCCACCCACAAATTATTAAAGTTTTTAAGATAAGAGCCTTTTGATTTCATGAGATTACATGCAGAATAGTTGTACAAGTCCTGTGTTAGGTTCATCTGCACCAAACCCTGATGTCTGCCTTCTAATGTACTCTTTCTGCTTTATTCAAGACACAGCAAAAAATTGCCTTCTTACTATACAGCTGCTTTGTATCTTGTGATATGACAAAATAATTCAATGAGGATGTGGGGGCATGGGGTGGTGTGTAATTTCCATTTCATAGTCCTACATTTTTCCCAGACTGGAGTCAGTGGGCTTTAGCAGGAAGCTGGATGATTCTTTGCATCTTTGATTTTTTTATTTCTTTATTTTTCTTTCTCTCTCCTTCTTTCCTGTTGCATTTTTCCTCCCACATGACAGCTAAAAGCCAGTGTGAAACAGGACAGAACTTAGCCTTTGCTTTCTCCTTTCTGCCTTTTCTTTTTCTTCCAAGTTACATAGAAAAAACTGTAAAAATTTCAGCTAGACCTCAGAAATATATTCAGTTAAAGCTACCTTTTAGCAAGATACTCTTTCCTCATATCAGCAAATATAAAGTGGTAGTGCAGTAAAACAAAACCACCTTATTATTGTAGCCAGCATAAAAAAGTAATTTAAACACAGGTCTGTGCCCATTAACAAAAGAATGGGAGTTTCTGTAACATAAAGAAAGTCTCTCCTCCTCTGTATACAGTGTAAGGAAATGCAGCAGAAGTAGTAGATGGAAATCAGCAATACAAACAAGACTGCAGCGTTCCTAGAGTTCAAAGGAAATCATAACACATCAAAGATTCCAGCCACTTTGAAAGATCCGTGAAAATATATAAGCAATTGGCCACCAGCAGAGCTGTACTCCAGTATCTTTGTTCTCCCATGGAGGTGGGGAAATGCTGCATTTATTTCAACATATCTGCCTTCTGCTTAACTTGGGGAATCTGGCTGCACTCCACAGAGGCCAACACTTTTAAAAGTTCAGCGTTGACATTAGCAGTTTGGGTGACTAGTGTGTGCTGTGTTGGACTGGATTTTTGCCATTCTGTGCTGAGCATGTTTTTTAGTGTGGCACATTAGAGAAAGAAATTCCCTTCTATCACCTAATGAGGCTCCAGGCTTCCCAAAGCCAAAAAATCCCTTCTTATCCCTCATGAGATGCCATGCAAAAGTGCAAGGAAGAGAAAAAAAAAAAGTGCATATTCTCCCAATTCACTATTAAAACTCACTCAGTATTTTGAAAAAGAGACCTGGGGAAAATCTAGACATAATTTACAGGTAGGATGGCAATAACTGCTGTTGCTCAGGATATGAAGTAGTATCAGTACACCTAATACAAATAAATTAACAGGCAGAGTGAATTTGAAGTGATAAAAGATATGTTCCATATATTACATTGCTATTGAAGTGCTAGTATCCTAAACTTTTGCTCACATTCCTCATTTTAAGCAATCCCTCTGAAGTCAGATAAGAGAAATCATTAAAATTGCAGCTTGAAGAGTCTGGGAGCTAACCAAGGAGACTGGTGTTGATTTTAATTTTTCACATTTAACAATAGTAACCTGAAGCATGTTAGCCAAGCACAAGCTGACCTTGAATGTTGTGCTAGGTACTGTTGCTACTAATCAGATTATACATGTTATTGTCTGTGCAGTAGGTAAATGCTGCATACAAACTTTTAAAAACAAAGGAATCAAAGAAAAGCCATTTATTTCTTACAAAAAATGTACCTACCCACAACTTAGTTGAAACTCTTCTCCCTATTTATCAGTATGCAATAGGTACAAAATGGCCAAGCCTCACACTTTTTAATATTTAAGTCATGGTTACAACATTCTGATGGCTGATATTATCAATTCTTTTTGCTAAATATAATTTCACAATATTATATATAGTTTTTATAATCCCCCACAAAACCAAAAACAAAAGAAAAAAAAACCAAAACCCACAAAAAACCCTACAAACAAACAAACAAACAAACAAACAAACATTAAAAACGTGAAATGAAACAAAACAAAAGAAGAAAACAACCACCACCACTCAAAAAAATCTCCAAAAAACAAAAGGCAATGCAGGATACGTTAATCTTTATTCATATGGGAAATAGAGTTGACATTTCTGACCTCCATGAATGGAAGGATTTGCAAATGTTCACTTTCCTTATGCGAATTCACCATTTCTAGTAACACCAGCTGTTTATGTCACTGTTTACACATACAATATGCAGTGAAATGTCCCTCCAAAAAAAATCAATAGCCATTATCTTTGTTATTTACCATCATCATAACCCATCATCTGCTGTTGTTTCACACCACGTTTTCCATGCCAAGTGTGGGTGTGCACTACCATATTTATGAATAGCTGAAAATTGCTATCACAATTTGCTGAGTTTCTGCTGAGTTTCTGCTGAGTTTCTGCTGGCTGTCACAGTAAAAACTGAATGACTTTTTGCAGCAATATGCATTAATACGTGCTACGAAGTTCATCCCTCAGCTGAGAGTTTCCCAATTTTGTTGTGTTGTCATTGTAAAATGCAAGTGTAGTTAGCCTCTAGATAGAGTAAAAGAAAAGTTTATATCACAAATAACAATTTGGAATAGGATAGCAGTATCTTTCTGTGAGAAGCATGAACATTTTTTCACATTTTGGTTTGTTTATTATGATAACAGACAGTAAATCAGAAAGATTAATATACAAGAAACTACATATTAAGTAAAGAAGAAAAATAAAAATTCAGGGTAATCTTTAGACTTATCATAACTTTTCTTTTGCATGGTTACTGCAAACACTGTGAAATCACCTTACCAGCACTTATCCGTAATCAGTGTGTTGCTCTACTTTTCAACCTCTTCTCCATTATAGAAATTCTTCCAGAGGATGCAGACAGTTTCCCATCTCCACAGCTAAATGGGTTAGATGTATGTGTTAAGGAACTCCTAAAAAATTAATAGTGATATAATTGTTTTTCTACTTTCTTAGATTGTTATCTGGTATTATTTTATTAAATATTGAAGCATGTATGCTCAAGATCAGTATGAAAAAACTCTTCATGGAAACCTACAAGCCCAGAATTGCTCAGAATATCCTGAAAATGCTTTTCATTGAAAAATAAGGATCCTTATGCATTTATAGTTTCACCTCTTGACATATTACTTTCTCCCTGGCCTCAACAATTAAACTCCCAGTCTTGCCCGAGCCTCCCGATGAGAAGGCTAGGTACTCAAAGACTTTGGATTTATCTAGTGCACAGATGTGAATGAGTGCAAAAATGATAAACCAAGAGGTCAAGCTAATTTGAACACTCCCCTCTTGCAGAGAAGAATGTTGATTTTTAAAGAAAATACATCTTGGCATGGTAGGGCTGTGTGTTCCGGCAGTATTGTAGCTTCGTGGTAGGACAGTTTATCTCAAAAACAGAGAGGTTGTTGTACCCTCTTATCATCTTGGAAAAGGTTCAGACTCAGCATCCCATAGCAGCCAGGAGGTTGAAACCTGATTTCTATTTCTGTACCTCAAAAGCCAAACCTGGGACTTTTGCATGGGCAGTCAGAGTTCTTGTCTGCTGGGTAGAGGAGCTGCAGAGGAGCACCCTTCTGGGCAGGACATCTCCTAGGCATGGGGACTACTAGACCGTGTCTCCTGCATTCTCTGTTGCTGACCTCTCCCTAAAACATTTCCCTGCTGGCTGTGTAGAGAGCTTACCTGGTATCTCTGAAATTTGTGACTTTATGCATTCATTATTTAGGCCACTGGCACATAAGATGGAACTTAAGAGAAAAATCTGAGGAACACAATCTCTACATTGTTGGTTGGACTCCATTAGTAAGGAAGAAAGGAGTCAAATCCCAATTGGTGTGAGTGCAGACTCTGTCAAAGGAAGGCATATGAATAAGCTCATTTTTAGTGAACATGACTTGGAAAACAGTAACTTTCTGTGTTTCACACATGGTGTTGTATTTGCACAAACACTTAAATGCTTTCTTCATTAAGGACATAAATCATAGACTGGTTCATAAATGAAAAGTATACAACGAGATTCCTGCCCCACTTAAACAAAAAGAAACTTTATAAAATTTTCCGAAGAATATATTATAGCCACACATATATATTCTATCTAGCTTGCTATAGTTCATTGTTAATCAGAATACAAAGTGATTTTTAGAGAATCCTAAGAAAATCAGTGTGGAGCAAAAATGTAAAGATAATTGCACCAGTGTTCTCTTTTTAATATGCTCACACTCCAGCATGCATATAATTTCTTTAAAACATATAGCAGGCCATATTCATGAGTTCAGGACTGCTTTCTGGGAAATACTCACTTTTTCCCCAAAATACTGTGTCTGTGACTGTATGTGCACTGAATGACTTGAGTTCATAACATGTATTTTAAGAATGAATTCTTGAAGTTTGGAGTCAATCATCATTTTTCCCCATTGTAAATGGAATAAATTATGACTAACAGAGTGACTGTAAATATAAAGATTTTATATCCTCAATACCTATGACAACTTAGTCTCTGCTAGTCACCTGTTCAGAGCAGACCAGATCTAGTGCAGCCCAAATAAATGGTTTTAATCACTTTTCAATGAAGATAGAAAATTTCCCTTCTAATTACTATATGATGTTCACATGAATTATGGTAATATGGTACACTAACATCAAGAAAATAATTTTTTATCTGTTAATTTTAGGTGTTGGGCTGATTTGTGCTGAAAAATAAAACCATAACACAGGACCTTCGTGACTTATGGAGCCTTGGCTCACATCTTCTTCATCAAGATTTCCAAACACAAACTTATAATGAAGTTTTAGTGGGCACATGAATTGGAAATAATAATTAGGTTAATTAATAGAACTGTAGTTATGACAATGGAATCAACATACTTAGATTAGATATGAACTTAAACACCTATAGTCTGATATCCATCTCCACAAAGGTTCTAAGCCTCCAAGCTCTTGTGTCTCCTCTTTTGCCTCCTCTTGTGCCTCCTCTTCCTCAGACCAGGGTGACTTCACACTCCCTCTATGCCCAGATTTCTTAAAAAATAAATCAAACTAAAAAACCCCAACCTGCCAAATAAAAAAACCAAATCAACCCCCACCCCCACACACACACCCCAAAAGCCCAAACTGAGATATAAAAAAGAATAATGGGTTCCAAAGACTCAGTATGTAGCTGAGAAGTGAAAGAACCAGTCAAGACTAACCAGGGCACCCTGTAGCTGCTCTACAGTGCAGATATTTTCTTACTGCAGTGCTGGACAGCTAAGCAGACTGACTTTGCAGACAGCTCATGGAAGTGAGGTTTAGTGCCCTTCTGTCCCAGCTATAACCCCCATGTGTCTCAGTTTTCCATCAGGAAAATCTGACCTCTTCTCAGAACCTGTGTGGCTTTGAACAGGACCACAGAGGAGGGTAAAAAGAACCACCAGCACTGCTCTTGGAAGGAAGAGGTCAGTAATTGCAGCCTGTTGCTATCTCTAATCTGGTTCCTCTGCTTGTTTCATTTGTCTTTCATGGCTTTTCACTGGTAAGGAAGGAAACAGACCTGTAGTGTGAGTATCTCACTCTACACTACACCACACCATTGAAGTCCCATCTCAAGTACTTTGAGCAGCACAATTTATAGGGACATCAAACTTTTAGAGTATGTCCAGAGGAGGGCAACAAACATGGTGGAAAATCTCAAGGGCAAGACTTACAGTAAGTGGCTGAGGTCACTCGGCATGCTCCGTGGAGAGAAGAGATGGCTGACAGACCTCATCATGGTTTTCAACTTCCTCAGCTGGGGCAGCAGAGAAGACACCGACCTCAGTCTGGTGACCAGCAATAGAACTTGAGGAAATGGGATGAAGCTGCATCAGGGGCAGTTCAGACTAGACTTTTGGAAAAGGTTCTTCACCCATAGTGTGGTCAGTCACGGGAGCAGACTCCCTAGGGAAGTGGAGAAAGCACCAAGTTTGTTGCAGACACATGCATTAAAAACATGGGCTGGCTTCTGATGAAGGTGTGGAACAAGCAAAAAGACTGTCATTTAATGTACTTAGAAGAATAAAGAAGAATGCCCACCAATTTTCATGAGAGTATTGATCTGCTGGAGGGCAGGAAGGCTCTGGAAAGGGATCTGCATAGGCTGGATCAATGGACTAAGGCACGCAGCATGAGGTTCAACAAAGTCAAATGCTGGTTCCTTCCCTTGGATCACATCAACCCCAGGCAGCTCTACAGACTGGGGGAAGAGTGTCTAGAAAGCTACCCAGTGGTATAATACCTGGGGCTGTTGGTTGATAGGTGGCTGAACATGTGCCAGTATGGCCAAAGAAGGCCAGTGACCTCCTGGCCTGTGACAGAAACAGTGTGGCCAATATGATGAGAGTAGGATCTGTATTGCTTTCTACAGCTGCCTGAAAGGAGGTTGCAGCGAGGTGAGGATCAGCCTCTTCTCCCAGGTAGGTGACAGGATGAGAAGACATAACCTCCACTTGTGCCAGGGGAGGTTTAGACTAGATATGAGGAAAAAATTCTTCACCAGAAGGATGGTCAGGCATTGGAACAGGATGCCCAGGGAAGAAGTAAANGTCATTTAATGTACTTAGAAGAATAAAGAAGAATGCCCACCAATTTTCATGAGAGTATTGATCTGCTGGAGGGCAGGAAGGCTCTGGAAAGGGATCTGCATAGGCTGGATCAATGGACTAAGGCACGCAGCATGAGGTTCAACAAAGTCAAATGCTGGTTCCTTCCCTTGGATCACATCAACCCCAGGCAGCTCTACAGACTGGGGGAAGAGTGTCTAGAAAGCTACCCAGTGGTATAATACCTGGGGCTGTTGGTTGATAGGTGGCTGAACATGTGCCAGTATGGCCAAAGAAGGCCAGTGACCTCCTGGCCTGTGACAGAAACAGTGTGGCCAATATGATGAGAGTAGGATCTGTATTGCTTTCTACAGCTGCCTGAAAGGAGGTTGCAGCGAGGTGAGGATCAGCCTCTTCTCCCAGGTAGGTGACAGGATGAGAAGACATAACCTCCACTTGTGCCAGGGGAGGTTTAGACTAGATATGAGGAAAAAATTCTTCACCAGAAGGATGGTCAGGCATTGGAACAGGATGCCCAGGGAAGAAGTAAAGTCACCATCCCCGGGAGTGTTCATAAACTGATATGTGGATATGGCATTTGACGACAGGTTTAGACCTGACGATCGTGACATGTTGACAGCTTTTTGTGGTCTTTTCCATGATTCTAACATGTCCTGGTTCTGGCCAGGAGACAGTTAACTTTTTTAGTAGCCAGGAGGGGGCATGGCCAGGACCTGGAGGTTATTCTATACCACCTCACATCACTGCTGTGTGTGTGGGAAAGGGACTTTCTTCTGGGGAGAAAGGGTTGCTTCCAGCTCAGAAAACATGGCAGGAGGAGCCAGCTGGTAGTGTCTGTGGTCAGTGAGGGTGCGTGGGGTGTGCTCAGTAACTGTTACTGTTCATTTCCTCATGCCATTTGCAGTTTCCAGGAAATTTTTCTTATCTCAACCAGTGATCTTTGCTTTTTATTCCTCCCATTCTTCACTCCATCTCATAACAAAGGAGAGGGGGGAGGGCAAAACTGGGGGAGTGACAGAGTGACACCCGGTTTTGGTGTCTTGGTGGGGTTCTGAATTGGTGAGTGCCATTTTCAAAACCCAACACAACAGAAAAAAGAAGCATACTGCATAATGATGTCCTACAAAGCCATGGTAAAATTCTAAATTCTAAAATTTAAATTCTAAAGGCAGAAACATGTTCTGATTACAAACTAAGCAGCATTCTCAATCTTAATTGCTCTGCAATTTGGTTTGTAAACTGTCACTGTAGCTACTTGGCCATGTAGCTCTTTGGACAGGGGAAAACAGAGAAGGGTCTGCTATATCTCAGACTGAAGTTAATTGGAAGGCTATATGTGAAAAGGTTAAATGATTTTTCTTGTCAAAAGTGGCTGTTGGCTTAGTATAATGAACTACCTCCTTAATGGCCATAAATCCATCAGCCTCACTGGGGCTACCATGTTTATTTTATCTGTCAGACTGACTCTAATGCAGTCATAGAAAAAGAAAGTTTGATGTCTGCTAACATATTTACTACTTTTGTTCAGGTCAGCAAATCAAATTCAGAACATGTGTTCCACAATATGCTTAATTGCTGCTTTTTTCAAGTTACACTGGGCATTCAGTTTCTTTATCTACATTTTCAAACAAAGCTGGTAAGATGACTGGAAAAGGCAAAAAGAGGGCCGTTTTGAAAGGAAAACTGCTCTGGTTAGGCATTCACACATGCATGTTTCGATGCACTTCTTGAGCATGCAAACATTTTTTCTTTTTTCATTAAACAGCTTTTAATTTTTTTTTTGTAGAAGGACAGAGTAAGGAAATTGGAAGAGGCTGGCAACCTGAGATATGGAGGAAAAGATCATTTCCCTTGGAAAGGGCTGCATGGAAACTTTGCAACTATCAACAATTCAAATGGTTTTACTTCCTCTGAATGTTTTTCTTCATTCCTTCTGCTGAACCCATTTGAAAGAAATATTATTTTCCTCCTTGACATATTGAAATTATTTAGCTCTAGTACCATTCTGTTATGTTTTCTGAAAACTTCTATACATTTTTCTCCAAACTTGCATACCAAAATTACTGAATAGGATATGTCATCTTCATTACTTTCTGCCGTGTTTACAAAATTGAGGGGTTTTTACTGCTGTATTGTTCATTAAAGTAAAGATAAGCCTAGTATTCTGGGTGCTTGGTGAACAAGATGTCTGTTTTGGAGAAAATGCAGGTTGCAAAAAAACCATTATCTGCAATATAAAAAAAGAGAGACAACAAGAAAAACAAAAATCCCCCAACACCACCAAAAACCTAGCCAAGCCAAACCAAGCCAAGCCAAGCCAAAGCAAAGCAAAGCAAAGCAAAGCAAAGCAAAGAAAACCAAACCAAACCAAACCAAAGCAAACCAAACCAACCAAAGCAAATCAAAGCAAACCAAGACCAGGAAATAAATGACAGTACAGAGACAGGTACAATCACATGAAATGTATAACATATAGCTGCAGTAGTGAAATAATGCTCTCCTTAGAGTAGAAGAAAGTAGAAGAAATGGATCCTCCACTTAACTCTTCTCTCTGTGTTGAACCTCATGAACACTGTTTGTTGATTTTTACATAGAACTATTTAACACTATTTAAGAAGACTGGGCTGACAATTATCATCTCCTACAGAATTTATGCTCTTACTTTATGTGATGATACAACAAGTTCTATGAATAAAATAATAAATTAGACCCTTAGCTACCACATAGTTACAAGTAGTCATATTGAGGGAGAAATCACAGACTGATTTTTCTTCACAAACATCTATACTTCTTACCTTAACCAACAACATTTAATAAAACATTATTCCCATCTAGCTTGAATTAAAATATATACTATGTTATATTTTTTAATGAAAAATATGAATGCAACAAGTTTATATTCTGAGTGTGTTAATAGATAAAGAGTATTGGTACATTTTTTGTACAGAAATAGAACCTACTGAAAGCTTTTGAGTGATCATGGGAAGAATGAAAGATTTCTCTGGGTTTTGAGAATCAGAATTTATTAAAAAATCAGTATGGCTATCAATTCAGAAATTGTGTCCTATGTAGACAACACACAGTGCAAAGCTTGTACTATTAGAGAAGGGAGTAAGTGTTAATGAGAACCAGTGGAACACAGCCCACACACTGCCAGTCTTGTTAACAATATTATCTGAATTTAATTGATCTTATGAAAAGAGACATGAACATCAACTCAGAACTAAACACCAATGGTTTTTCTTTCATGTTTTTTGCTACAACAACAAGAAATGAAACGACAGAAAGAAGCTTGTATCATATGAGAATGACATGTCTCATTTGACTGCATGATAGTTCTGCAGTTAAAACTTCTTGATCACATCAAACTATATAAATACTTCAAGGGCAATATATTGTTCATTTCGTCTATGTATATATGTAAATTATATGAACCTTGCAACTTTTGTGTCTATCCATTTTTAAAGTTTCTCTGATCTCCCCAGGTTTCTATGAATTGCATGCACAGTTTTCCTTAGTGTTGGTTTTTGGGCCCCTCTGATTCTAATGTTCTTCCATTCCTACAAGCTTCCAGTAGCAACAAAGCTGCAGAAAAGCAGGAGGAAAGACTACATAAAGAGAGTGATAGACTAAAGAGAGAAGGCTGAGATTTTGTTCATTTATTTCCTCTGAAAAGAATAGAATTCTTTACTGTCAGGCCTACAGTTTGTTCCTTCTTAGGGAGCAATCTGTGTGAGAAAGGTCTGAGGCTTTAAATTCTCAGATGCAGTTGTCAAAAGCCGATGTGCAAAAATGTGATTATTAATGTCTGATGCTGATAGTCACTTCATCTAACTAACCTAGTGGGTCATTCATTCTATAAAATGTGTAATTTAATTTCAAGAGAGGTCTTTCTTTCAATACAAGCGGTTATACTGTCCACCATATACAAGTGGATAAATGGTAACTGGTATGTATCTTTTTTAAAAAGAAAATTTAAAAAAGTAATATTATTTAGTCTGTTGCACAAAGATTCTGTACACTTGAATATCTGACCTAGAAATAGAAAATGTCAATCAATTATGTCAAACATATGATGGGTCTGATAAGGGAGATTCTGAAGTGGTAATATATGTTAAGTTCTAAAAGGCTTTCTTTCTCTGTTGAGAGAGAAATAAAAATAAAAATTATATTTCAAAATTCCTTCAATTCCTAGTCCAATCTGAGGCTGTGCTGGGAGGACTCAAAACAGGAAAGCTGGCTGCTCTATGAGAATAAAGGAAAAGACAGCATGCAGATGAGAAAAATGTACTGAAGGGAACAAAACACCTATTAAGCTCACATTGTTTAGGAGCAAAAAGTGCATCGTACTGTCATGTCTTTATCTATGCCTCAAACTATTTTTTATAACATATCATTTTTGAAAACCATCACTCTGTGCAAGCAGGGAAACATCACTCATTTTATAGTGATGGGCTCATTTTATAGGGAGGCTTGACAAAGAGTTCAGATGGGTGATGTGTAAGGGGCCAGCAAGAGGGCCCAGTTGTTTTAGTTCTCTTCTTTATGCCTTACTTAATCACTCTTTATCTGGAATTTTATTAAAAACAACAAAATTAAAATATTCTCTGAGGAGTAAGGCAGTAAGAGGAAGTTTTTTCTTTTCCATCGGAAAGTCAGGAATGTGTTCTAGGAGCTTCTTCATTGATCTTAGCCAGGTGTGTAGACAGGAAGGTGGAAACACCAGTGCTATTTCCATCCAGAAGGTCTGTGGCAGGTCTAGTGAACCAGTACATCACACATTTCTATGTGCCCTGGAATAATACCATTTTTTTCATCAATTCTCTTGAAATGAGTGTATGAATCCAACATCTCCAACAATTTATATTGCTTTTGTAATTGCTTCTAGGCATTTTCGAGCTTGAACTCTTTATATTTCCTTGTGCTTCACTTTCAGATATCTCTAGACTTTTTATTTTTTCTCATGTTATTCAGCCATTCTACCCTAATTTTGTGAGCTGAAGACACTTCTGTTAGAGAAAGTTTTTTGTGCATATGCTGAAGGACAACCAGTAAAGCAGTTTTGAGAGACACAGTAAAACAGACTCTGAAACAGACTGAAGTGAGAGGCCTAGCTGGGATCTCATATCACCAAAGTGGAAAGCAATACATGAATGCTAACTGTGAAAACAGAGCAAGGTTGGGCCTTCTCAGTTTGAGAAAATACCATATTATTGGAAAGAATATAGCGCTCCACTAAATTGAATCAATTTTAAATCATCTCATGGGTACTGGAGATAAAATACTGAATTGGAAATTATTCATCTTTCATTTCACTGGTATATATCAGGCATTGCTGTATACCATTACATGTTGAAGTATGTAGTCTAAGTGATAAAACATTTAAAAAGAAAGGAATAAAACATAACCAGTTCCTGTTCAACTTGCTAATACTCAAGATAAAATTAACCACTTTTATTGAGATCAGAGTAGAATCAACAGTGTTGTACTAAATTCTGCCTTGCGGTTTAAGTGTTTGTTTTTTTCCTTTTCTTTAAAGATATTTAGCAACAGTTGGCCTTAGCTCAGAATAAAATTCTAAGAACAGGAAAATTAAGTAAATTTTATGCAATGACTATTGTTTTACTGCATGTTTTTTGTCATAAATAGCAGCAGGAAAATAACTTTTTTCCCTTCAGTGTATCATTCCCATTCCTGGACTGTTATTGGTGTTTAGTATCACTTTAATCTTTCACTGTAGAAAGCTGCCTGACGTTATAAATGGAGTCAAGCATACATTAGAGAAAGAAAACAAGATAAGATTAGGATTTTTGCCAAGGTAAGACTATGCATGTTGTTGAAGTGTAGATTTTACAAAAAGGTAAGAGATCATTTTAATATTTCCCAGAATGAAATTTCCTTTCCAGTCCTTCCACAATGTTTGACTCCAAATGAATGAAAATCCATCAGTCCTTCTGTAGCAAGAAGACTAGAAAAAAAAAGCTTGAAGATTTGGTAAAATTTGATTTTGAAGTGCTAGTTTTGCTTTCATTTTCTTCACTAATATCCTGTAATATCCATTTTGATCCTTATTTTCATCTTATTTTTCTCTAAAAATTAGTCTATTTTCTTTCCCCATAAAATGAATTGTAAGAAAGATGTAACAATATATTTTTAAGACCCAAGAGTGAGAAACTTATCTACTCTATTTGTCTTTCTCCATTGACTTGTTTTCTTAGTAATTTATCCTCTCATGACGACTAAAGTAATTTCAAGAGAAAATGTCAGATCACTGTAAAAGTTTAATCTTACTTACGTGGATATGAAATAAAATGTTCTTCTTCTACTGTCTTTTCCTCTTTTTTATCTGAATTGAAAGCAGAATCAAGTTAAACAGCTGTCATTTCTTTCCTTTTGCTAGCAGTGTCCTCTACCATTGTCTCGTAAAAGTTTGAAGCTCTCACATATATTTCTATTTTAGTAAATTTAGCCAAAGCAAAGTTTTCTCTCTTTTTCCTCCCCAGTACATTCAGGAACAAATAGAGGGAGAAATCTTCCAACCACAGGTTCAAAACTTTGTCATTTCTTTCACTTATTTCAGCTTTGTGAAGGTAATATATACAACTCACTGTCATAGCTGCTGCCTTGTCTGGTTTTGCATTACAAAACTAAGGTTGACACAACAAAAAATAAATAAAAGCCTTAACTTACTAAGTTAATTTGCCTTTAAGTTAACCATTATAGATCATGCTGCTGAAAAGAAGTTAGAACTTCCTAAATATCTGAGATATCCATGTAAGACTTTTCAAATTAATAAGGCTTATCTAAAACTAAACTTTTAGCTTCATGCATGTTAGCTTCTGACACTTGAGTGGGATTTTGTCAGGGCTAAGCACCTCTAGATCTCTTTTTCTGCTTGTTTGCTTTTGAGTAAAGAAAGTTATGCCGAGGCCTTCCTTTTGTTCTTCTTTCTCCTTCGTTGCTCGTGAAATTAATATCTGCCAGCATGATCCTGACCTTCAGTTTTGGCCTTCCTATTCTTCTTGCCCACCCATCCAAAAGAAAAATACCTTGCCCTCATGTGACTTACTCTTCCAGGAAGTCTGACTGAAGGAATAAGACTATTTACCAGCTGCCTCCTAAACACTGGAGCAAAGCACAAGATTAAGCTAATCTTAAAGCCAGATACTGCCTGAAGGAACAAATCTGAGCAGCACGGCTTCAGGTTTTACTCACATTCTGAAAGGAGCAGAAAAAGAAGCAAAATTGGATAAAACAAACTACTTTGCCCTATCTTCTACAGTTTCTTCTAATTGACGATTTCATAGGAAGACAATGTTATGAAGTGTTTATTCATCATAATACAAATTCAGCTACTCACCAAAGACCCTCACTTGGATTAATTTTAAATTTGAGAGAACATGGATAAAAATTCTTTCTGTATTTTCTTCAGATTTCGCCAATAAAAGTTCTTTCCCATTGCCCAGTGTAGCTACAATCTTAGCATCTGCAATGCAATTGGTATTGGCACACACATTAATATAATTATACTTCATGTTCTAGTAAGTTATTCAGAACTTAGCAAGGTAAAAAAATGTCACATCTGCTTTGATTCTAATAAATTCTGGCTTAAGGGTGTTAAATCCATACTGTCCTTCCTGAGCTGTCCATGCCTTGTCTGGAAGCACTTTTTTCATTCTCTGTCCCTCTCTCTTGTTTCTAACTGATTACCAATCAGTAATATCCTGAGATGCATCAAAATGAGCGTGGCCAGCAGGGCGAGGGAGGGGATTCTGCCCCTCTGCTCCTCTCTGGTGGGACCCCACCTGCAGTGCTGCATCAGCTCTGGGGTCCCAGCACGGGAAGGACAGGGACCTGCTTGAGCAGGTCCAGAGGAGGGACACCAAGATGACTGGAGGCATAGAGCATCTCTCATATGAAGAAAGGCTTAGACAATGTAGGTTCTTCAGCCTGGAGAAGAGAAGGCTTTGGGATGATCTAAATGTGAACTTCCAATACCTCAAGGGAGCTGACAAGAAAGAGAGAGGCATGATTTGCAAGGGCATGACAGGATAAGGGGGAATGGATTCAAACTGAGAGAGAGTAGTTTTAGATTAGGTATTAGGAGGAAGCTCTCTATTGTGAGGGTGGTGAGGTACTGAACAGATTGCCCAGAGAAGCTGTGGGTGCCTCATCCCCAGAGGTGTTCAAGGCCAGACTGAAAGGGCTGAGCAATCTGGCAGAGTGGGAGGTAGCCCTGTCCATGGCAGGGTATTTGTAACTAGATGATTTTCGTTGTCCCTTTCAATCCAAATCTTTCTATTATTCTATGATTTGTTTTAGATGCTTGAAACATGGATCCACAAAAAGAAAATAACCTTTCATCTCTCCTATTTTTTCCTTTGCTCAGAAGAGAATTCCAGAAAAAAGTAGGATATCACTTTGCCTGCCTTAGCTCATTCTTTTAATACTCCACCAAGGCAAAAAAATCTTTCACCTTGAACATCTTCCTCTCCATTATGAGTTTAAATGATAGTATAAAATGTAAAGTGAACATTAGTTATTTCCTGGCAGCAAGTCTCAATGCTATATTTTTCTATAACTGAAATTATGCTGAAAGAATTCCCTCTACACCAGAAACTAAGAATCACTGCATTTTATTTTAGTGAATGAAGTCTTCATCTGTGCTTTTACGTTTTGTTTTTGATGCAAAAAATGCAGAGATGCAGATAAGTTTTATGAATTAGTTGCAGTATTCTGACTTCTGTCCCTCAAATGGATAACAACCCCTTCACCTAACAATGTTTTCCTACTCTTTTCCTTAGTATATTCCTCAAGGAGATCTGAGCTGAAGAGTCTTATGGTAAAATAATTTCTCAGATTTACCAAAAAATTCCCATTTTCTGCAACATAAGACAGTCTTCTGCAGAAACTTCTGGATAGTCTTGGAACATTTTTCTTTGATTATTAAAAGGAAATTAAAAATAGTTTGCAGTCAAACTCTTGTCCCTGAAACAACTTTCACAGACACAGTATTTTCTTACCCTACTGAATCTATCTCTACGTCATAAAAAACATAAAAAATTCCGTATATGTGCAAGTGCACCTATATGAAAAATCTTATCTGCTTCTCATTTCTTCATTAATTTTTCTCCTCCTTCAATGAAGCTGACCACAGAAATAAACAGGATACTGCCTTTTGTTTGAGGACCAGTGGAAATGTGTTTTCCTGTGAAAGAACCTAACACGAGGAACAGGCCGCTGGTGTGAGATGTGCATTTAAGAAGGCAGTAGATACATCATTGGGAATTAGAAGAATCCTCCTTCTCTGTCAGCTCCTTCAGCAACACAAAATTCTAGCCCTGTGCATTTAAAAAAAATTAAGTCCTTTCCATTTTTGCTCATCTTTGCCTATTCGCCCCCACTTCTTTATTTTGGTTTCATGTCCAAGAGTACTCCAGATGTTGTTAAGTACTCCAGTTTAGTTGTTAATTTTGCCAACTGGCTCAAGCTGGTAAATGTATTTATTAAATTAAGCAGATAGTGAGGCCAGGAATGATGGAATTAGACTTCAACAAAATTCTTTCAGTATAGGTAGCTATCTATGAGCTTTTCTTTCTTTGTGTTCACTGTGGCCAAGACAACCAATAACCACTTCACTCAGGAGGCTCTGTTAACCAACAACCAATTGGGGAAGACACCTTTCCTAGTTGACTCCCTCAGTATCTGTACCACGAATCCTGATGTTTTGAGAATCCTGTACACAATCCCGGTGTTTTGAGAATCCTCTGGACCTGGAGAATCCTCTGTGCCAGCTGTGTAATATTCCCAGTTAGCCTCTGGCAAATTGAAATCCCTGATAAGAACATGGGAAGCTGATTTGGAGATGCTCCTTTGTTCCTTGAAGAAAAATTCATTGGTGCCATCACCTTCCACTCGCATTATTTGTTTGTCCCTTAACCCTTACCCAGACACTCTCAACCACACCAGTGCTGACTTTGAGCTGCTGTACACGCAGCCCTCCCTTCACACACAGTGCCACCCCACTGCCCACCTGCCCTGCCTGTCCCTCCTGAGGAGCCTGTAACCATCCACACCAGTCACAGGGCTCGCTCAGCCCACCAGGTTTTCCTTGTGCCAATGGTCTCATTTGTCTGGGCCAAATCTTTGAGCTCATCTTGCTCCTTTCTCAGGCTGCATGTGCTGGTTTCAGGTGTGGTTTGTTGTTGCCAATATCTAATGGAGCAGACTGAGGGCTCGCACTCTCAGTCAGTTCCTCAAGATTTGGTGTGCCATCCCACTGCTTATCCCTGGCAATACTACTTTGTGCCTTTTTCCCTTCCAATCTAGTTTTAAGATCTATCAATGAGTCCTTCCAGCTCCTGTGCAAACACCCTTTTCTCCCCTCTGAGAAGGTGCATCCCACCAAGTATCAGTAGTGCAGGTGGGGTATAGACCATCTTCTTGTCAAGACTCTCCCTTCTAGCAATGGCTCCAGCCTTAAAATCCTGTGTTGACTTGGTACAGGGCCTGCCTGTTCCTTTCTAAATTCTTCAAATAGATGACAGTCCTCCTAATATTTGATGACAATGAAGTCTAATGTTCAAGAAAAACATAGCTGTACTTTCAGGTGTTCAAGATCTGTTCACAAGCATTCAGATTTGATTAAACAGAAAGTAGAAGCTGTTTGCATGTTGTGGAGGAACCCATGACAGTATTTCAGCTGAAAAACTCAGACTTTTTAGTTAGCAAAAATGCTGAAATGCTCCAGAAAATATTTTTTAAAATTCCACTTATAACTCTGTCTGGGCTGTAACATTAAGTTTAAAAGATCAGTAATGTGTCACCTGAATTAATAGCACTACAGTGAAAAGATTAATATATTTGTTTTGCCAGTTCTAGAGGATGTCTCCTCCTTTCTGAGATGTCTGATGGTAGCATCCTATTGATTAATTTCAAGCTCTTATACAGTTTAAAAATCAAATAAAAAATTTGTATGCAATTCAAGTTGAGAATCTTGTAAGTCAAAACTTGTAATTTTGTCCTAACTGCAGAGGCATGCTTTTCCCTTAAATCACCAACATTAACAAGCCAGGTAATGCTTGGTGCCACTGATTTTCTACCATGCTTGGGCTCTCAACTGGTCCTGAATATGTTAATAATATGTGACATGGAACAGAACTGTTCAGTTTAATCTTACATCCTAGTTTGAGAAAAAAACCCCTGTTACGTTTGCTAACTGGAAGAAAGATACTTAATACTGTTGCTCATCATCTTGCAGAATCTGTGTATTTTGAGTCCTGTGGAGTTCTTGATTGGGTCACACATTTAGGTCAACAGCACAATAAACTAGGTGAGATTGTGGTCCTTCCACAAGGGGCTGACTTACCCTGCCAGCACAGTGATTTACATTGATTTGAAAAGAGTTTGATAGAGGGTCATGGAGATGCAATTTCTGTTAATGCTGAGAAATCAAATTTTGGGGAAAAAAAGGGAAAAAAAAGTCATATTTGTCCTTCCTTGTATAAAACCTACTTGGCTGTATTGAAAGTGAGTAGAAATGGCACTGCCACAGAGATGAAAGTGTTAGTTAACTCATAATATATGGAGTTAATGCAGCTGTTAGAGTGTTTGTGAACACTGAAATAACTCTCCCTATTCTATATTCAGTGTTATGTCTGAAGAATATAGAAATAGTATATAAACACATACTCCCATTGGATAAAGTTGCTCACACATGCTTTCTATTATTCCAGTGCCAACATGTCTATAGCTGGTCTTTGTATTAATTTGAACAATTATTTACTTTCCAGAAACCTATTTCAAATGACCTGCAAGCCAAGTTCCCTTTATGATTCAGGCAGTAATTATATAAAGGCCTAATGTCCTGGAGAGGAGAAAAACCAAATCACTTTCTTACTGGTATTCTGACAAATGTTTTCTTTTATTGGAAAAAAAAAAAAGAATTAATAGAATTCTTTCCTTACTATGGTATGAAATTTTTTAGAAAATTCTAAAACTAATTAATATCAAGACTTTCACTTAAAGATAATCAGAGAGGTACCTTTCAATAGACTAAAAGAAAGACATTTCTCATTACAGTGTGATCAAAGGCGTGAAAAAGTCCAATTTAATTTGTTCTGTGCAGTTTAAATGCTTATTTTCACTAGTCATCAAATTTGTCGATACGATTGCAGGAGACTACCTCACTTTTTATTGAATCAACATGGTAAAGTTTCCTATAAAGGAAAGGCTTAAGCAATTAATTGACACATTTATTCAATGCTCTGTGGACTAAAAAGGGAAGCCAACAAAATAGAATGGTTTCAATGGAGAAAAACAGTAAGAAAATATTTTCTGCCAAGCACTATTTCCTCTGCATTAAGCCCTTCTGGGAGGATCTCGCCAGAATAAATATTTTCCCCACATGAGGAATAGATTGAGTAACTGATGCTGCTGAATCAGAGTTACTGGGCTCAATGCTCCAAAACAAAAATCCTCCCCCTCTCTCTTGACATTTCATGTTTATCACAGACACTGAATTTTATTGAATTCATGCCCTCCATGTTCAACCCCCCAGTTCATAGTTTTCATTGAATGAAACTGCCACTAATGCCCCTTAGCCTTGAAAATGTTCAATGTTTCAGGTGCTTGAAAAGCCTTTTTGTGATGTTTTGCATTGGCCGTTGCAAGCAGCTCTCTCAGCACTTCAACATCTAATAAGGAAAAAACATCTGATGATATTTGGCCTTCCTGCTTTTGAATATGCTTGGCTGTAAAGCTTTGAAATAGTGCTCACAGTATGTCAAGAGAGGTGAATTAGGTCTTTACACTTCATTCAAATCTGGTCTTTCCAATTTGTGCTTATTTTTCCAAAATGAGCATAGGCTGTGATCACTGAAGCCAAACTCCAGCATCCTATTGCTTCAGTTTTGAAAGCCCAACAGACTCTGAATAAATACCCACAGAAAAAGTCAAAACTGTCTAGATTAAGAATATAGAGCCATAATGATATTTTTGCAGTTATTATGAAGCTGATGATCAGTTTAGCATGCAACTGCTAAATTTAACTCCCACTTTGAATGGTACTGCTTCTGTGCATTTAAACCTTACAAATAATTTCCTGTTGTTATTGGAGGGACTGAAAGTATTAGAATTGCCCTTCATACCTCCCTGTTCTTTCTCCCTGAAACATATGGATTTGGTGGCTTATATTGCTTTGGGTTTCTTTGGAGTTTTCTGGAGTTTTTTTTGTGCAGAAGATTAATAGCAGTTTTATGTGCTAAAAAGGGTTTTGTGGGCTTGTGGCCTTCGAAGATGAAACTTTCTGTTCATGGAAATTTATTTATAGATGCTCCAAAGTGTTTTTAAACACTCTTATCAGAGCATCTTGCCATATTTATTGATCACATTAAATGACTAATAATTGTATTGGGTAAAGTAATAAGAAAAAAGCAGTTGGAAATTTGCTCATTGTGTCAACTAACCATTTCATAACCAAGCCAAAGTTGTTTGTTTTTTTTTTTTCTTTTTTTTTGTTTTTTGTTTTTTGTTTTTTGTTTTTTAATTTAAAGCAACACAGAAAATGTGGGAACTGGGAGGAGCAAAGGATTAATGTTTTGAAAAATATTCTGAAGCAGACTGGCAGGGGTTATTGTCTCCTTCCTGGTTGCATAATCACCTAGGGGACCACACGAAGGTCTCTTTCACAAATGTATCCCACTAAATTACCAATATTTTCAGATAACAGGACCCATGATATCTTCTAGAAGCTAAACCTAATGACTTGGTATATGCCTAAGATCTCTCTTCTTACTAATTAGTCTTCACATGAAGGTCACATGGAAGGAAGTCTGGCTTTTTGCTCCATTTTCTTCCAGGGAACTTGAAGTCCAAGGAGACGAGAGAGGCAGAACAGAGCAGATGGTAACTCCGTGCCTGTTCCTGGACTGTAGCATGCAGGATAGCCTGGAGAAGGAAAGGCAGTGGTTTACTCTTAGGACAGGAGAATAGTAAATTACAAACTTCTTTGGGCAAAGAGTGAGGATTGTAATTCAAAAATGGTGTCTGACACACTCTGCCTCCAGAGTCTAACCTAAGTGCAGAGAGAGCATCACTTCTACTCATCACTGCTCCAAAAATTGACAGACTCTCCCAAATGCTTAATTAAAACTAATAAAATATAATGCTTTTCATTTCTTCTTATGTTTTTCTTAATGTTTTTTTAATATCCAGCATTGCTGATAACAAACTGCAAGAATTTCTGCTCATTTCATTAAAGGAAATACATTAATTTCTTTTCTTCTAACAAATTGGTTTTGTCTTATTTCCTGTCCGTGACATCTCAGCTTTGGAATTATTTGAAATAACATGGCAGTGGAACAATTGCTGCTCATTTTAAACACTTCAGCAGTTCATAGATTTCTAAGCTTCTTGAATCTTGCACAAAACAATTTATACTAGCACTTACAGATAAATTGCTTGGCTCTGCAATTCTTTTTAGGTGGAGATCTTGGTAGCCTCTGAACACTGCTCCAGTCAAGCACATTATATAGTTCATTAATATTTCTATTGTTATCACATTACACCTTCAGAGAATCTTTATGTGTATTTATACATGGATATATACTTGTAAGTCCTGTTTAAATCAGTAGCAAATTGCCAAGAAGTCTCTCTTTGCTTCTACTAAAGAATGCTGTGTCAGTATTAATATTTTATTTAGTGACTTTTCTAAATTACTTGTTCTATTTAGGAAAACATGGATAGCTGCCCACAAAAAAAAAAGTGGCATAAATTAATTTTAAAAAATAGTGGAAAAGCTTGTGCAAAATAAAGGAAAATGGTGCATTTTAAGAATTGTATAATTTTTTAGCTTTATGCTCTATGTATTACAAAATATTGTTTGTAACAGCCATGCCTGGGAAAAGATATTCAGTATATTTATGTGAATGACAAAGCTACAAGCTCTGTAGTTACAACATGATTTTCGTTTTACCTCCTTCTATAAGTCCTTAGCTTACGGAGCGGAATGTTTGCTACAATCTTTTATTTCACAAGCAGTTCTTGGATGTATCAAACCCAGCTGAAATGCTCTCCTTCTCTCTGATTCTTACATGATGTTAGACCACATTTTAACTCCAGCGCTCTCTTAACAATCTTCATCTGCAGCCCTTGCTCTCCTGAGCAATGATTATTTGCCTTTGGTAGGGAGGACCTGGGAAATCTCCTCTTAAAGTCTCTACTGAGAGAAATCTTCAGCTTGCATAAATCAGACTAATTCCACCCAAGCAGTGAAGGAAGCTTCATGGGTTTACACACGTGCAAAGTCCTGCCCTGTAAATCTGTAGGGCCTGACATTTCAAGGGCCTTTGTACTCAATCTCTAGGACTAATTTAGTGCTGAAAGTTGAGAGCTTTGCTGGAGCAGAGCCAGGCTGCTCCTCAGGAGCAAGAACCCACATATATTTCCCATTAATCCGTGATTTCTCTATTCAGGATGTTAGAGTAAAATAAATAGTGCAGTAAAATGTAAGTAACTCTTTGAAATCTATACAGTTTTTGAAAGAATACATTAGTTCTTGAACCTGTCCTGTCATAGCACCAGTAGTACATTTCATATTGAACATTATCAATGCTTAATTTAAAAAGATTTATTTTTGTTGCAGTATAATTTGTAGACAGAACGGACAGAACTAAAAGAAATAAGAAACACTCCTGCAAGATACTAAATATTTTTAGAGACACCTCCTTCTGTCAAATGTCCATGGATGTTTCCCTCCACTTAACGTATCTTGCACATGCAATTTATTCTCAGCTACTCCATCTCAGATGCTAAGACTGACCTTTGAAAAAACCTCCTTGGTTTTTGCACCTGTAGAGGAACTGAATAGATACATTTTGATCAACTATTTTTCCCTCAAAACTCAAACCACTTTTTCTTTATCTAGCCTGTTAGTACCCAGAGTATTTCCTTTAACTCAGCTATATCTAATAAAGTTTAAAGGGCCGTTTTCAGGGTCTTTTTGGTTCACATTGGCATTTCCAGAAAGGAAATCACACATTATTTTCTTCTGACTCAGTTACAGCAATATGTGATCGTACTCTCGGCCAGTCAATAAAAAGGAGTGTTTTTATGAAGGCCACTAACTTAACATTACTCAAGAGCTTTGGCCAATAACTATTTGGCTGAGGTCCACGAATGACATTTTTGTGTACACATCTGCACCCCTGCACACACCTCATTAACAGAGCAGGCACTGGACTATGCCAATTAATGCTTCCCGCTGCGTATGAAAGCCAGAAGTTGCATCCAGCAGGAGAGATTTCAAGACTTTCCAGTTCATTCCCCTGCCTTACAAAATCAGAAGAGCTGCACCTGGAACAAGGGCTATGTTATCAAATTTTCTGCCTCCCAGGCTGGGGGGGGGGGTTGCTCCTTCCAGCTAGGAAAAAAAGGGAAAAGCAAAGGTAAATACTCTAATCTTTATATTATCTAGGACCCCTCACATCACTCACAGCCCTGTACAGTATTTTAAAAGGAAGAAGCCATTTTATAGGCTAAATCCTGTATCTAATGGCTTTATTACATATCCATAAAAAGTGCCAATTCGTAACAGAAAAAAATAGACTAAAAAAGAAAAATCTGAATTTAAAACCAGACTCCAAATGAAACTTCCAGTGAAGATTTCCTGGAAACTTATGTGCAGAATCACTTTGGGTTTTTTATGCATCTCTGCAGTTGCTTTCTCACTGACAGTAATATTTTTCATGGGTTGCTACTTTGATGACTTTTAAAAATTTTTAATCAACAGATCATATGAACCATGAAGCAGGAAGTGGGTGGAGCATTACTAAACACACAGCCAATAAATTTCTTCTGTCCTCACCTGAGACCAGTAAGATTAACCAAAATGATGCCTTAAGATGAATGAAAAATTACCAGACTGCATATAACACAGCTACTTTTCAAGAATTATTGGACATGGAGTTCCAAAAATGTATGACTTTAAAATAAAAAGTAAATCAAACCAAACAAAAAACTTTCACATTCTATTAAAAATGTCATTATAAGCTAACTTGCCCTGCAGAAATTAGTTTTTTGTAAAAGAGCTTGACTTAAAAGCCTCATTTAAATGACTTTTAGTCTTTCTTTTTTTTTTTTTTTTTAATCTTCTTGATTTCCAGAACTGCAATTTCCTATTGAAGGCTTTCTGTAAATGCTTGTCCAAGTTTCCCATAAAATCTGCAATCTTGCTTATAGCAAGTCAGTCTTAGTAACCTAGGTCAGTCCTCTGGAACTGAGGTACCAGTGCAAAGTATCTGATATAAAATTCTAACATGTTGGGCAAAAACCTGATATCCACAAAAGCCATTTCCACACAAATGGCACTCTAGCCTTACCCAAAACAGAGGATGGAAAATTAAATTGTTTTGATTTTAAACAAAGCATAACTTTGTCAATGTTCAGGGATGCAGGTCAATAAAATCTATTGGTCAGTAGCTGGATAGAGGAAGGCCCACTAGTGCTGGGGTGAAAATACAGCATGAAACCTAACCAGTCACATGGAAAGAGAACGAGAGATGGGAGAACTCATCAACAATTTGAACTTGAATAGGAGTAACAAGTAGTGATTAATGAACAAAAGCTAAACGAGTTTTTTGTTTTAGTCCAATTTTTAATAGGCAGACATCTACTTCAAACAAACCATCTCCATACCTGGCACTGGTGGACATTCCTGGTGTCACTTCCAACAGAGAGATCCATGATTTCCATGGGCCTAAAGGACTGAACAAATATGATTAATCGTGACAGTACTGTATCTCATAACAGAAGATATTTATAACAATAAATACATATTTATAACAACGTGTGCCCAGTCCTGCGCCCAACACAACAGGAATGTTTTTCAGCCCTGAGAGCCCAATGTTGCCCCACGAGATAGGGTGCAGCACCCATGCAGGAGCAGAATTGTGCCATCACTCATTCAACAGACACGGGGATGGTGTCCTACAGCAACGAGTCATAGGATTTTGCTTTGAAGACTGAGTATGACACTATAATTATATGGGCTTAGGTTTTTGCACCAGTGTGTTTGGAAGACAGGGCAGCATTGATACTGCTACGCTTTACTGTCTGACCTTCTGTAGCAGTAAAACAATTATGGTATTTAATGGAGGAGTTCTGAATTTCTTATTGTATATAATGAGTTGGAAAAATAAAATTAGGACAGAAGACAAGGGAAAGACCAATTAATATTTGATCCTAACATCTCTCATGCTGTTCAAAAACTTGGACTTTTTGGGTAAATGTATCATTTGCTCATATTCTTTCAACAGTTTTGTTATTGTGCATGTGTCAATGTACACACAGCCTTCATCACTTGAATCCTACTTTTCTAGGTAAGTAATTTTTGTTCTGATTTACTTGATAGTACAATTTTAAGCCCTATGGGATTTTTAAGCTTACAGTGCTGTTTCACGTGCATATTATTTTATTCATGGAGATTTTATTTCATTCTCCAAAGTTTTTTCTTTCAAATAACCTTCAAATTTAGGAAAGTTATTCAACAGGACTTCATGTCTGAGATAGTGTAATGACAGAATGATCACTTGAACATTCAGCAATGGTTCACATATGAGTCTGAAGAAATTGTCAGCATTCATTAATAAAAAGCAGCAGATCATTTATAATACATCAGATAGAGCCCTTCAGGAATAGAATGGGGTGGGGAGGGTTTGCTTTATTTTTTATGAAATGAGCTAGTGAAAGCCAAATGTTTTTCTCTTAAACAGGATTTCATTTTGATCAGTCTTTCTTTATTTGCAGTCTAAAACCTATTTTACATGGATTGCTAATGAAATTGTGAATAAATCCTACATAATACGTATCTGTAAATTATATTCTTGAACAGAAAAAGTAAGAAATACTGTAGAATAATTTTATGTTGCTGGGAATAGTGTTTCACTATGAAGTACATATTGGAATGCACCAAAAATAACCAGAAGCCTGCAGAGCTTGTTTTTCAATCCTCTGATCACAAACAGCAGCCTGTACATCAGTTGCACAAAGGATTAATTTAACGTAGAACACTGAGTCCACATTTGCTTGATGCTGTGCAAATGTAATAACTTATTGGGCTATAGGGAGTTGTAGACTGGATTGGCTCTGTTTTGGTGCTGCTGCTTCATCTGTTGTTAATAGCTTCAGATCTCACTAGGACATTGAGAGGAACACTGCATCCATCAGGTCAGGAAGGGGAGAATCTCCAAATATTACGAATGCCTCACCTCTGCATAAGAAATCACCACTGCAGTTCTAGCCCTACACTCTGCCAAATAAGATTGAGACTTAAAACCACTGAAGAGATGACCAAGGCTACCACTTCTGAGCACATCATGTTCATTTGAAATAATTTACTTCTCTTAGGCTGCCACTGTAGACATGCAGTACTAGAATACTGCCTTAATTAACCAGTTCCTAAATTCCTGATAGCATAAAATTGTAGGAGTTAAAATTATGACCACTCCTATGCAGTGCTCTCCAGTGCAAATGTAAGGGTTATTTAAAATAAAGCCCTTTTCAAACACTTTATTACCAGTTTGAAGACAAAAAAAAGCATCGCTCAGCTGTTGGTACCTGGCTGAACCCACGTTTTTAGTAATTCAAACTATAATTAGAATCCAAACATTAACTTCAAACCAATATTAAATATTAACCTCTCCCTAAGGTACTTCTTATTCATGCATTATGTAGCATTATGTGGCTTCCTATTTTTAGCCTTTAAAACCTAATTCAGCTATCCAAGACTGTAAAAGTAATAATTTCTGCTATCACATTAATCTGACAACAAGGATAGTAAAGCCAAAACTAAATCTTGATGTGATTAATTTGCAAAATTAATGGAACTGAGAGCTTATGGCATTTGTATCCAGTGAGAAAATCCTGGCATGCTGACACCATGAAGATAGAAGAGCTTGATAGATAAAGAGTAAAATCCATTTCCTTGTCATCATTAAAAAAACCCCAAGATGTTTCTGTTCAAATTTTTACAAGACACCAATGGATACATATTCAAAAGACACATGTGATGGGTTAACCTCTGCTAGCAGTCACTCATCTGCTCACTCACTTGCTCTCGTCAGCAGGACAGGGGGAGAAAACAGGGCAAGAAAGCTTGTGGACTGAGATAATAATAGGGAGATCACTTACTAATTGCCTTGGACAAATCAGTCTCAGTTTGGGGGAAGTTAGACTACATTTACTTCCAATTAAATTATATTTAATAAAAATAAATTATTAGAAACAATAATAAGTTATTATCAAGAATATTTTTATTTTCATATTTTTAAGACGAGATAAAAAGACACCTTGTGTCCTTTCTCAGTTCCAGATTCCCTGTTGCACTCCCAATTTTAGGCACATCAAAAGGCTCTCAGAGAATGGTGAGTAGGGGTTTATGGTAAGTACTTGGCTGTTTCTTAGTATTACCCTTTCCTCATCACCCTTTTTCACACTCCAGCCTGGGCTTTTCACAGACTGTAGTTCCATCAGAAAATATACACTGGCTCCAGTATGGGCGTTCCCCACAGGCTGCAGTGTGGGTATCTGCTTCTCCATGGAGCATCTCAATCTGCTCCTGGTGTCCTCTCTACTTTTTCTCATTTTCTCTCTTTCACCTTCTTCTCCACCCTCCCCTGCACTTGTCTGGCATGTTCTGATCTTTCTGGAATGTATTTTCAGAGAGGTATCTCCAGCTTGGCTGATGGGCCCAGCTTTGTCCTGTGACACATCTGTTGGAGACAGAATGGCTGTGCCTGGCACAGATCAGCCCCTGTCCTCTTCCCACCACTGCCACCTCTGCAGTCTGCACATAAAGCACAAATACACACACACATTTGCTGCTGTGCAGCATTTCAGAATTTGTTGCAGTTCACTTTGAACCTCTTCCAAAATTTCCATGTTCAAAATCAGGAAAAGGCAGGACTTCTGCCAAATATCTACACCTTTGCTCAAATCATACAGGTAAATTGAACTGACTAACCCCTTAAATTTGGTATGTCTCTACCTGCATTTATTAGAGCCATCTCCACACCATATCCTGTTGCCCCCAGCAGAGGTATGGCTTCCTGAGTGAGGACTGCTAGTGCTTCGTTCCCTGTGCATTTTTCCTGGTTTTGGAGTCGTGGTCTGGGAGTCTTCCTTCACTGGTTTGTTTCTCAATGAGGAGTGTCACTATAGATTCCTATCAGGTTCTTTTGGGATATGGCAGCTGACAAAGGAATATAACTCACCTACAGGAAAGAAGTTTCAACTCAGAGCTGGTATGGGATGATTGCAAGACCCATGTGGTGCAGCAACACCTTAATCTTACTCCTGCCACTTCCAGTCATGCCAAGGGAGTGAGCAGGGGATAAAATAGCAGATAACTTTCAATACAAGATATGGCCACAGCACTGAGGGGGATGCATGCCCAAACATCATAGGAAAACAATGTCTTAACATTAATCTTTAACAATAGTCTTTAAAAATAATCCAGATACTACGCCTTCTGGGGTAATTTTCAAATCTCTCAGCTGCTGTTGTTTATTCCACTATCTCATGCTTCTGTTGTCCTTTCCTTTAACAGATAACTACAGCCTTTATAAACAGGCCAGACAAGGAAACAGCAACAAACATTCTTTTCTAATCCACTCAAGACCCAATATCTTTCTGTAAACGGATCAATTTGTAGGAAATACCTTTAGGTCATGTACAGTCACCTCTAACAATGGGGAAGGCAACTGCATGCCTTTTTGTGTCAGAATCACTGTTTTCCATCAGTGTGGTTTTTGTTAGAGAGTATGTTCTTGAGGCATCAGAGTAGAGAATTTATTCTATAGCTGAAGTTCATTCTTTATCATTCTGAAAGCATGATTTTACTATGAAAGGGCTTATAGTTTCTAGGCTGCAACTTCTAAAGCAAATGACTGCAGTCTTGATGGACAAAGGAGAGCTATGCCAGAGAGGCAGAGAGGGTCAATCAGCAGACAATGTTCTTAAAAACGTATTTATTAGAATATGCAGTATATATAAAAAATGTGAGAGGGAAGGACCAAGTGATATTCAGTACCCTCTGTCAGCCTAGGATAGTCTATACAGTCCATATATCCCAAAAACACAGAAACAGAGTTAGATTACTTATTACACCACCATGTATTTTTTTCATATGCTTTCTGCCACTTTGAGCATATTCAACCATAGAGAAATTGTGTCCTTCTGTCTACTGTATATATACGTATTAATGTACTTAATTTCTTTTCTTTAAGCTCTGACAGAAATCAAGAAACTTATTCTCAAGGTTTATATCAATTTTCTTAACTCATAATTGGATATCAAAAAAGAATGGGAGATATTTGGCATTTTTGTCAGATCATCCTATAGTCTAATGAAAAAGAAAATTATTAGCAAACTGTCAAGAGGAATTATTTCTTATATTTTTAATGCTCATTTTATACTTTTGACATTTTTATTTTAAAGTATGCTTTCAATAAGAAGCTTTTAGATTCCTTATTGTTTTAGTAATCTGGTTTTCATTGACATGTTTTATCTCTCTGCTGATATTTAGCTAGTGGCAAGAAGAGATTATTTTTTGCTAGGTTAAGACACAAAATCAGATGCCGAAAAAAAGCCTCTAAGCTCCTAGCATTGCAGTTAGAAGAATCACTTCTCTAAATCACTAACTGCCTATAAGTGGTTATTCTAGCTCCTTCACAGATACTCTTATTCATGTATGGCATTAACTTCCAATCCAAATCTAAATTTAATATGATTATGTGAAGTATGATTATTTTTTAATGCGACAACAAAGCTGAACATGTAGGGAAAAAAGTAGAGCATGCAGCTTGGCCAAACACTGAATTATCGTCTTCTTTAATAGAAAGAATAATCCTGAAATGTTTTGCAGTGCTAAAGAAGCACTTATCATCACATGTATAAAACAAAAACTTTTATAGAGGTTTTTGTAAAAAAAATGGCAAAAATAATTCTAGATGTTGAGGAGTATTGATACCAAGGTATCAAGGTATGTCTTTTAAGAAGTATTCCTAAAGCAAGAAGGTACCACCTTCCTATTTAATTTTTAAATTATTCTATCAGCACTATATATGAGGGCTGGATTTTGGTTGGCTGTTTTGGATTTTTATCTGTCCATGTGAAGTGATAGTGGCAGCATAATTTGGGCTGATATTAGCAGAAAAGATTTTCAGACAGAACTAAGCCCATCTGTTAGATTAGCAGGGTAACTTTCTGAGCATAGAGACTTGCGTCTGAAATTATAGGAGAATATTTTACCCAGCTTCTGTTTCAGACCTGAAAAAGAGCTTTTACATCCCAAGACTTGTTCTGATTTTCTACCCATATTCTCTGGACTAATAAAATTAAATTACCTTTCCCTTAAAGTTGTTGCTTGTGAAGAAGTCTATTTTTCTATATCCGTTTGGATTTCATAATGTATTGTTTCCTTCTGCATAAATTAATGCAATAGATTCTCTATGGATTTTTAACTACAGAGTATTCATATATGTACTAGTCCATAAGATCTTGAGTTCATTTACTCCAATCTGTCCAAAACAAAATTTAGATGAGTTTTTGAGGAATATTTTTAAAATCAAATACACAGAAATCTACATTAGACAGGGAAAATACATCAATTAAACACTGCTTTCTCTGAAAAGTCAGCATAGTTTTCTTTTTCCTGGTTTTTTGGGGGGTTTTTTTGTTGTTTTTGGTTTGTTGTTTTTTTTTTTGTTTTTTTTTTTTGTCTAGAATAGGTATCTACCTACATGCGGTTTTTTCCCTTAGGTGGGATTTAAAATAGAAAACATGGAAACAAAACAAAGTGAATTACAGACTGGCACAGGCTGTAGTAGCTGTGATACTGCTGATATAAGAACTACTTAGTGAGCAGTGGACCAGTGACAATTAACCCTTACAGTAAATCTCAGTCTACACATTTTGTGTGTGGAAAAAACAAGAGATAATTAGAACATGTTCTTTATCATGTGACTAGTAATTGAAAAGGAAAGTGGATCTCCAATTTACCAGCCAACACGTCTGATGTTTCTCCAGTTTTGCTTTGCCCTCCTTGGCAGGTCTTTGGGCTCTGAGACTGTCACTTGAAACTGGAAGTGGGAAGCTGTGGCTGTGCTGGTGGGAGCAGCCCCCTCACATTTCTCCTTGCCCCGTGGGCTCCTAAGGGTGCAGAAAGCATTTATTCACTTTCACCTGATGAAATATAAGACAAATTAAAGAAAGTACTGTGAAGAGGGCTGTGTTTAGGCAGTGTGGGCATGAATAGATGCAGGTGCCCCACCATGGTCAGGCTCATGCCATGCTCGTGGTGCATCACGGCTAGGCTGCACTAATTCACAGGACAGGGGTCCTTTAGGAAACAAGTATTGCAGAAATGATTCAATTCTTTCCTATGACATCTGCTTGGTGCCTCATCAAAGCAATGCTTATGAAGCTATGAGTCTTTTAGCTGTCTTTGCAAAGTGCTGCAGTGTGGGCTGCCCATCTAACTCTGGATTTTAGCCTGTATTCATTTAGGCTCTGTTACATGAGAGCAAGCCAGATTTCAGACTTCCTTTAGTCAGAAATGACTGATCTGTTTGGCATATTGTCCAGATAAATTTCAGAAAGCTTGATTAGTATGTAAGTAATCTCATCAGTCAGTTTTATTTGGATAATGATGCTGCTTATGATGCCTCAGTACTAACTAGATCCTTTTTATGGCTGGTTTGTGTACATAAACCCTTATTCATTACTTCTGTCTTTTTTGTAGGTCTGTACAGTTTGCTAGTGCTGAAACCTTTGTATTATTTGGTTTTTTTTAACCTGTAGAAAGCCTCTACTCTTTATTTGAATCAGTACTTTTCAAACAGTCATTGTATGTCTGCCTGCACAGAAAAGCATCAGGCACAGAGCTATTTATGGTTGTTCAGAAATATGGACTCAGCAGGCTAGAATATAGAGTATTTTATCAATATAAAATCGGAAGAAAGTCCAGCTCTCTCTGAGACTGTTTAGTCTCATTTTGTTGTGCAAAAGAGGCCACCATGGAATTAATCTGTACTTTTGTAAAGTTATGCATACAGTAAATCTTTTTAGAAATTTTGCACTATTGAGGAGATCACGTCTTTTCTCTAGAACGTAATTAAATACAAAATAAATGAAAATTAAACATTGAACCATTGTAATCTTTTTTTCAGAATTTTTCAGAGAATATTTAGTGTGTGTTTTCACTTTCAGATTTTATCAGCTGAGAATGACTCCAAGAAGTCAGTATCCCAGTGTATGGGGTTTCATCATAGATTCAATAAACAAGCCAAAATGAGTTTTTCCACTTGATTTTCCAAAGTGGTTTGGGGCCGTTTGGGGGTAATCAGGACTCTTCTTATGCCCTAGATACACATATGAGCTTACATCATCAGTTCAAGAAGTTCTATCCCTCTTTTATCCTGATTCCTGAGTGTGAACGTGAGTGGTCTTCAAATCAAAGAGACAGACATTTCCTAGAAATAGACCAGATGAACTGAATAGGAGAGCTGGCATAGTGAAGCAACCTAAAGAAAAAAAAATTAATTATGTTTTAAGAGAAATTTCTATCTCTCGATTATTCCCGAGTAGATTCGGCTCATTTAGCTTAATGTTCCTAAGACAGTCTCAAATTCTTTGAGTCCTGCAAAAAATACATTTCATCTTTTAAGTATAGAATCAGCCAAGTCTTTTTCTTGGAAGCAAGGTTAGCATGTACCTGATTTTTGGGTTTTAAATACCACAGGTTCTGTAACCTGTCCGTAACTTTGCTGCTTTCCAGAACAGGAAGGGATGGTGTGATTTGTGACTTTGTGTGGGCAATAGAGAAAGGTAATCATGCAGGACTCAGACCTGGCCAAGCACTCTGTGCCCCTGTACAGCAACAGTGCTGCAGTGTGTTAACATTTGACTCTGCCTGTTTCTTAATCTGTGAGAAGTACTGATCCATTTACACCGTGCTTTACGCATGTCCTTTCAGTACCATTATCTGCACTATTTCAGCTGTCAATAAATAATTTTCCACTCAGTGGAAAGCAATCAAGTTATGAATGAGAGGCTAAGAAAAATGGGCAGACAGACTCTAGCCTTGAATCTTGCATGTCGTTGATTAGCCTTAAAGTCAGAAAGAAATAATCTATGAATGGCTTTCGATATTATCATCTCTTCATTTCTGAAAAAAAAGTTTACATTTCAAATGTATCCAGAAATTCAAAATTAAGAGTTTTGAATTGAATCAGCCAATGCATTTTCTTTATTTGAATTTGTTTCATTATGACTGTTTTACTTCACATTGTTTTTTGTACTCTTCCAAGGACTTCTGCTGGCAAAGAAAATTCTGTTCCAGTAGGAGTCCTTTTGCTATAGAAAATGTTAAAACAGGAAAGTTATGTGAAATAAACCCAATTAATTTTTTTCCAAAGCAGAGTATCAGAATTTGCTGATGTAAACAAACAAACAAAAGTAAAAAGTTCTTAAGAATCTAGAATTTCCTGCCATTTTTTCATCTGACTAGTTCATATTAGCCTCATGACATTAAATTAACAACTACTACAATTACAGAGGAGTATCTACAGGATATCTGACAGAAAGATGGACAATTTATTTTGAAATGTTGCCTAAATCTGTAAATAAATATGATCTGTATTATTAAAGAGAATTCATGTAACTAAAAGGAGTTCATGAAATATTACAGCACTACAAAGGCCTGCTGTTAAGCTGAAGGTTTTCCAGGAGGTGTGCCACTGGAATATAGAAAATGTCATAAGTCTTACAGTTCTGGACTAATGAAAATATTTGCAGTGATGATAATTGCACATTGGAATGTGTTGCCCAGAAAGGCTGTCCAACCTCCATCCTTGGACAGTTGCTCTGAACAATGTGGTCTGAATTCAATATTGGTATTGCTGTGAACAGCAGGTTAGACAAGACTAACCCTCAAGATCCCATCTGAATTATTCTGCAATTTTAAGTTGCAAGATATATTAAAAATTAATTATGTTGCTATGATCTAGGTGCAATTTCATCTATACAACTACCACTGAAAAGTTTGGTGTATTTTGCGTAATTCATGACAAATTTTGGATGGTCTACTTGGGAAATCAAAGAGTAAAATCATGTTTTCTTTCCTAAACAACCTCCAAGGAAACTTAGTTGGAAGAATCAGGGAGAAAGTCAATTTTCTGTTGAAAGTGGTGTTTTGTGTGGATCTATCCTTGGATGATTTTTTCTCCTAATCATTTTTATGACACAGGAAGGGTGTTCACCTTTATATTTAATACTAGAAGCAGATGATTCAGTAACCCTTTAGCCACCAAGGATAGCTCTCTTTTCATAATCACAACAGTTATTAAAGAAAATGTCTTGTCTTTAAAATAATACAAGATAAATTTTAAAAAGAGAGAGAGAGAAAGAGACTTTTCCAAATACCACATACATTGAGATCTTGCCTCATGCTATTTGTGACTCTCTGGGCACCATGACTCTAAAAGTGCACACAGAAACATTCTGATGGCATCAAATATTGAGAGACCGTAAGATACAAAAGAAAATAAGGAAGAATTTTGTATTAAGGAGGAAAATAACTGCCTCAAGATTACTTATTAATGGAAGCTTGTAATTTTGTGGCAAAACAAATGGCAAGTAAGAGAGCAGTAAGAAATTCAAGCTAGAAACATGGAATTAAGCAGCATTCTATATGCTTTGGAAATTACTGCTTAGAGATCATTCACAAAACCTTCTTGCAAAATAAATTTTTTGTTTAAATTCATGCCTTTTCAGTCAGAAAACAGCATTTCTTTTCCTTCTTCTTTTCCTATTGGTGGGCTGAAAGATAAAAATTTGGAGAATTCATAAACCACTGCACAACTTAATGAAGTTCCAGTAAAAAATAAGAAAGGGAAAGAGCAAATATTTTTTAAAAATTTAAAAATCACAATTAAAGATACCTTCCTGTCTCATTTGATATTCAGCTAAGATCGTTCCTTCAAAATAAATTCAAACTGCATTCTGGTCATGTTACAAAAGAACCAGCAGCCAATTGCTTGTAGGAAAAAGAATAGGTCCACCAGGTTGCCTGGCCAAAATTCAAGAAAAAAAAAGAAGTAATTCCCCTCCAAAAAATACCTCCCAACAAAAACAAAACAAAAAACCCCACCACAACCACCCCAAAGAGAGTAAAGAAGGGAAGGAAACAGAAATAAAGGCTGTTGGTCAGTCTTACTTTGTAATAGTAAAGAAACACTTGCTTATGGCTTCCATAGCTACTTGTGCTTAGGTAGCCCGACAACTTCAAAGGGCTATAGAAGTGCAGCAGCTGGCTCATGACAACACAGTCCTGAGACAGCAAACATACTTTTTTCCTAAAAAGACTGAAGAACACATTACTATTACTATTATTTACTATTTTTAAATTATTATTATTATTATTATTATTATTATTATTTATTAGCAAATGTTTTCTTATTAGAGGTCAAGACCATATTTTTTCTGCATGCATAACACAGCAGATTTACAGCATGAATATTAATTCTCTCAAGAGGACTATCCCACCAACAACGGAACCAGAATGAAAAGTGGAAATACACCAGCAAATTAAAAGTCATTAAACCCCCCAAACTCTTCTTTTACTTGCTTGAAAGCCCTGGGTACAGTAGACAAGATGTTAGTAAATCCTGGAGCCGTGGTAGTCTGCACATGGTCAGGTGCCCTCTTCTGTGGGGTGTAGGGTGCAGGTCCCAGGGCTCCATGCCAGGTAAAGTGACTGCCTGCAGTGCCCAAAATACAGGCAAATGTGCAAAGCCATTATTGACCAACATCCTGCTATTTCTTTTTGAGGGGACCTGTTCCATCTTAGCTTGCTGTCGAGATAAACCCCAATTAGCTTCCTTGGAATAGGTTGCATTTTGGTCTAACTATGTCAGAAAAGTCAGTCCCTACCTATTAAGTGAAAGAGAATCAGTTGCCTGAGGCATTTTCAGATAAGTTCTCAGTGTTTATTTCCTGTCTCAGAATGACTTAATCTCTTAGCTGATGAAATAGCTGACATTCGCTTGTGAAACAAAATTACTACCTTGAAAGTGTGTATTTTCACATCCAAGGCAAATCACAATGTCATAAACCACTCTTTTTAACTTATTAAGGTCTTTGAGGTCATCTGTACCCTGACTTGCAAGGAAGAACTGAGACCATGGCTTCCAGATACATGTAATTTGGTATATTTTTGTGTGTATTTCTGTGCATATACACATTAGATCAGCACCTACATACCTGCAAGATATACCATACCTGCTATATGTGCCAGAATGATAGATTGCAACTAAATATACAACCAAAGACTCAATTTCCATCTGAAACTACGACTGTAAAATATTAAGCAATACAATATTAATACAGTTAAGACACCTTGATATTCTCAAGTATCATCAGGCTAAAAACATAATGACATTTTTCTGAAAATATCAGAGTAGCTAAGTATGCTGTCACTGTGAGGATGTTCAGGATGTTTCCCTACACTGGAATACCCCCTTGTCCTTAGACCCCCAAGGGATATAGGCACATATACCTGAATATCATCATCATTGTGCTGCCTCATTCACCAGGATTTTCAGTGAGTGCAGATAAACCCAGCAGGCAGAGCAAACAGCTTCGTGCTGATCGAGCAAACAGGAGAGAACAAACAGCTTAATGCTGATAGCAAACTTCCCTGACTTTTTAAACTAAAGAAGCTTTATTTAGATTAGATATAAGGAAGAAGTCTTTTGTGATGGGGTTGGTGAAACACTGGGACACTGGGCTTTTCAAAGACGTGGTGGGTGCCTCATCCCTGCAAACACTCAAACTACTCAGCACTGGTGAGGCCATGTTTGGAGTACTGTATCCAGTAGTGGGCTCCTAAGCATAAGAAAAAACATGGACATACTGGGGAAAGCCAAACCAATGTCACAAAAATGAGTAAGAGAATAGAGCATATCTAATACAAGGATAGGCTGAGAGATCTGGGACTGTTTTGTGTGGTGAAGAGAGCATTCAGAGAGAGTCTTACTAATAAATCTGAATACCTGAAGGGAGGTTGCACAGAGGGCAGAGACAGGTTCTTTCCAGTGGTGCCTAGTGACAGGACCAGAGGGAATGGGCACACACTTCCACACAGGAGGCTTCCTCTGAACATCAGGAAGCAATTTTTCACTGTGAGGGTAACCCAGCACCTGCACAAGTTTTCCAGAGATGTTGCAGAGTCTCTGGCCTTGGGGATATTCAGAAGTTGCCTGGCCAACTGGGCCTAGGTGGCCTTGCTTGAATAATGAGGTTGGCTCAGATGACCTCTTGAAATGCCTCCCAATTTCATTCATTCCATGATTCCGTGATTCTGCAATGTTAAAGCTTAGCCAGGTATCAGCAAAACTGTCACAGGGAATGCAGAAGGCATTTGGGACCTTAAAATTTTCATTCATTCCTTTGTGGCATTTGGCAAAATTAGTTATTGAGAATAGTGTAATGGATTTTAAGGCCAGAGTGGGCAGCTATGATCATACAGGCTCACAACACAGACTATAGAAAACCACAAAGTAATTTTTCCATCAAAACTATGACTACAGGATACAGTTTTGAAAGAAATCCTGCCTTAACTAAGAGACTGTAACTGATGAAAAGACTACCATGTCCCCAAAGTACACTTTTCCAATACTTAAATTTTCCAATTTTTAAAAAATTTGTGACCTGAATCTTAATATTGAATGACTTGCTGACCAAGACAGGCCATTCTCTCTGGCAGCTTCTTCGCCCTCATGCAAGAGACTGAATTTGGCACCTGGGCTCTGTTGCCTGTGCAAATCCCACCTGCATGCAGCTCAGCCTTACTCACAGCCTGTCCAGAGCTTGCCAATATTTTCACATAACCTTTCTTTCCCTGTATAGGCATAATCTTTAGTGCACAAGCATAGGAAAGTACCAGTTTTAAAAGAAAGGAAGAAACACATGAATATACACACAAATATTAGAATATTCTATATTGGAAGGAACCCACAGGGACTATTGAGTCCAGCTCTTAAGTGAATGGCCCATTCAGGAATGAAATCCACAACCTTGCTGTTATTAGCACCATGCTCTGACCAACTGAGCTAATGTCAGTGTCTACATCTCTATCTTAATTGACTTACCCAAATGATGACAAGAAATTATTAGGGAGTGGAGTATGAAGAAATTAATCCTATTGACCTGAATTTGGCTTTGTGTCCCCAAATAGACTCTGTAGCTTCCATTATTCTGGATGTCAGGTCACCAAATTTTGAAACTAGTGTCCAAATTTGGTACTGAATTCTTCAAGAAAAATCTACATAGTTGCACTGACAATTGAAAATTCTCTCATCAATAATAAGATGCAGAAAAGATTAGGCTATAAAAATTATTGACAAAGAAACTCACTACANGGAATACCCCCTTGTCCTTAGACCCCCAAGGGATATAGGCACATATACCTGAATATCATCATCATTGTGCTGCCTCATTCACCAGGATTTTCAGTGAGTGCAGATAAACCCAGCAGGCAGAGCAAACAGCTTCGTGCTGATCGAGCAAACAGGAGAGAACAAACAGCTTAATGCTGATAGCAAACTTCCCTGACTTTTTAAACTAAAGAAGCTTTATTTAGATTAGATATAAGGAAGAAGTCTTTTGTGATGGGGTTGGTGAAACACTGGGACACTGGGCTTTTCAAAGACGTGGTGGGTGCCTCATCCCTGCAAACACTCAAACTACTCAGCACTGGTGAGGCCATGTTTGGAGTACTGTATCCAGTAGTGGGCTCCTAAGCATAAGAAAAAACATGGACATACTGGGGAAAGCCAAACCAATGTCACAAAAATGAGTAAGAGAATAGAGCATATCTAATACAAGGATAGGCTGAGAGATCTGGGACTGTTTTGTGTGGTGAAGAGAGCATTCAGAGAGAGTCTTACTAATAAATCTGAATACCTGAAGGGAGGTTGCACAGAGGGCAGAGACAGGTTCTTTCCAGTGGTGCCTAGTGACAGGACCAGAGGGAATGGGCACACACTTCCACACAGGAGGCTTCCTCTGAACATCAGGAAGCAATTTTTCACTGTGAGGGTAACCCAGCACCTGCACAAGTTTTCCAGAGATGTTGCAGAGTCTCTGGCCTTGGGGATATTCAGAAGTTGCCTGGCCAACTGGGCCTAGGTGGCCTTGCTTGAATAATGAGGTTGGCTCAGATGACCTCTTGAAATGCCTCCCAATTTCATTCATTCCATGATTCCGTGATTCTGCAATGTTAAAGCTTAGCCAGGTATCAGCAAAACTGTCACAGGGAATGCAGAAGGCATTTGGGACCTTAAAATTTTCATTCATTCCTTTGTGGCATTTGGCAAAATTAGTTATTGAGAATAGTGTAATGGATTTTAAGGCCAGAGTGGGCAGCTATGATCATACAGGCTCACAACACAGACTATAGAAAACCACAAAGTAATTTTTCCATCAAAACTATGACTACAGGATACAGTTTTGAAAGAAATCCTGCCTTAACTAAGAGACTGTAACTGATGAAAAGACTACCATGTCCCCAAAGTACACTTTTCCAATACTTAAATTTTCCAATTTTTAAAAAATTTGTGACCTGAATCTTAATATTGAATGACTTGCTGACCAAGACAGGCCATTCTCTCTGGCAGCTTCTTCGCCCTCATGCAAGAGACTGAATTTGGCACCTGGGCTCTGTTGCCTGTGCAAATCCCACCTGCATGCAGCTCAGCCTTACTCACAGCCTGTCCAGAGCTTGCCAATATTTTCACATAACCTTTCTTTCCCTGTATAGGCATAATCTTTAGTGCACAAGCATAGGAAAGTACCAGTTTTAAAAGAAAGGAAGAAACACATGAATATACACACAAATATTAGAATATTCTATATTGGAAGGAACCCACAGGGACTATTGAGTCCAGCTCTTAAGTGAATGGCCCATTCAGGAATGAAATCCACAACCTTGCTGTTATTAGCACCATGCTCTGACCAACTGAGCTAATGTCAGTGTCTACATCTCTATCTTAATTGACTTACCCAAATGATGACAAGAAATTATTAGGGAGTGGAGTATGAAGAAATTAATCCTATTGACCTGAATTTGGCTTTGTGTCCCCAAATAGACTCTGTAGCTTCCATTATTCTGGATGTCAGGTCACCAAATTTTGAAACTAGTGTCCAAATTTGGTACTGAATTCTTCAAGAAAAATCTACATAGTTGCACTGACAATTGAAAATTCTCTCATCAATAATAAGATGCAGAAAAGATTAGGCTATAAAAATTATTGACAAAGAAACTCACTACAATTGTCATTATACCTAGCCCCACATTAAAGAAAAATATAATAGTGGACATTCTATAAATGCTGCTCACTGTTACTTGGTTTTTAAATAAAGAAAGGTCTTTTCATTTGGCCTTGAGCAAAATACCAGCTCATCTAGTATAGTAGAGCTATACAGTATACAGTGAGTTTAAATACTAAACATCCAAGTTAATAACTAAAACTGAGGTGATGGGAGGAAAGGAAGGATGAAAAAATACTACCTCCATTATTTACTTAAAATTACTTTTCTTCTTCAAATTAGATTCTTAGAAGTACCCTGACATGAAATTTTATTGGGTAGACTTTGATTTTAAACATTTGATTCAGTTTCCTAATATAGTTATTGTTCTGAACAAAGGGTGCCCATAATGGAAAAGGAAAAGGAAAAGGATAAAGAAGGAAAAGGAAAAGGAAAAGGAAAAGGAAAAGGAAAAGGAAAAGGAAAAGGAAAAGGAAAAGGAAAAGGAAAAGGAAAAGGAAAAGGAAAAGGAAAAGGAAAAGGCAATTAAAAAAAAAAAAAAAAGAGTACAAGAGAAATACTGAAACAACACATCCTACCCAGGAATTAAAGAGATCATCTGCAGTCAGACCATGCATAATGTTATTTGTTGTCTATCACAAGTCTTATTGTTAGAAAAATTATGATGCAGAGAATATTTTAACATACATAAAAGTAGTAACAGAAGTAGTTGTAAGTTTTGATCATGGTCACAGTAAAAAGTAACTTCCCTGATATATTTTAACATTGGTTTTAATTATGTGATAGTCTAACAGAGTAGACTTGAAAGTTCAGGTTATTTATCAAATTTCTGTTCCAAATCAACTATTACCAAGTTTTAAAATAATTTCTAAAAATCATAGATACAGTCTTATGTGTCAGCACTGTTAAAAACTAGCACAAGGAGCACAGACTGTAGTAAACCTCTCTTTTTTTTTCTTATAGTATGAAGCCATCCAATCAACAAGATTTAGAGTGTAACTTTCCTTCAGCAGCTAAATGCAATTCTCTCTGAAGGTTTTGCTTGCTAGAAAACTTCTGAAACTACTATGTTCTAAGCTATGTAAAATTGTGCATTAGAACAAAAAAAAAACCCCAAAACAACACAGATGTTTAAAGGAGAGTTCATTTATGAAAATATTAACAGTAAAATGACTATACCAGCACTTTGAAAGCACATTTTTCAGTGAACTACCAACCTGTCACATGTAAGATTCAAGAGAGAAAGAAAAGAAAAAAAAAATATTTTAACCCAGGACTGATGCAATAGACCAAAATACAGAACCAGTCACGGTAGACTAATTCAACTAGAATGAGAACTATGAGCTACACTTTAATTTCACCTCTAAATACCATATCTCTTCGGCCCATCGTTGTTGTTTTTTTGATACGAGAGCTCTTTAAATTCTAAAAACTGAACTAACATTCTTTCATAAGAATTCTAAAGGCAAAAAGCTGACATAAGTGTTATATAGGGTCCATACTTCTAAAAAGTTTGACAGACCTGCTGCACAAGTTCTAAAAATCAGGATAATCATTGAAGGTACTACTAAAGAAACAATGTCTGCTCTACAGAATTAGATTTTTTGCCCCAGTGAAAAAGCTCAGAACTGAGATTTGCTGCAAAAATTAAAGACAGAAAGACTCAAGCCAAAATTCTACAATGTGCAGGTGTCTGTGAAGTGAGTCACCCTTTTTCCATGGGGCAAAGTTTAAGGTTGGAAGTAGAAAAAATTATTAAATCAACCAAGACTTGTGCTTATACTGAGCCCATCTGAGTAGTTTACAAGAAGTTGCCCAGGTGATTGCCCATGGAAAGAATCCTATCAGAAGCATCTTCTGGGCATACTAATCCAAAGACCTATTATCTTATCCTTTGAGCAGTGTTTTTTGGAAACCAAATATTTTTTTGAAAACAAATACAAAACTTTCCATTTGAAAACAAACTCTATATACACTACTTCATCTCTACTAAGTTGTCAAAACTCACTAAGATGTCTCACAAACAAACACCCTGTACCCTTTCCTTTAACTCTGTGACCATCTCCATATGAAATAACGTATGCAGCAAGGGTTTATTTTTTTTTCCCTCCATCTCCTTTGTAAAGATTAAAATAGTTGTAAACAACCTAGTCCTGTAATAATATTTTATTACCTTTTCAGTTACTAGAAGCTTCTGTGACAGCATGTTCAGTGGTGGATTTTTTTTACCTTTATTATACTTCAAAGTTGAACATGGTATGTGCTAATGGTTATACCAGATGCATCAGGCATAGAGATTTTGGGGCTAATGAAAGTGGCATATGCTTACAATAAGTCTTTCTGTTAACTTTCACTACTTCCACATCTGATTTTTATGTGTTACCCAAAAAACTCAGTGAGTAAGTTTTAGCTTCTTTGCAATGGCAGAGAAATGCTGGGCTATGATTTGGCAAACATTTCAGAGATGAACAGAGAAAAAGAGGGGTGACACTGTGACTGGCTTGGCTGGATAAAAACAGCAGCTGTCTGTGGAGGGCCTCAGGGGGCAGGCAGCATTCAGAGGAGGTATCAGGTTTTACAAATTACCAATATCACATTATATTCTAACCTCAGGTCTCCAAAACATACAATCAGCTATTACTTTTATTGGGAGAGTACTACGTGTGGTAACACAAAATTATGCACCTGCAGTATTTGCATTTATCTATATAGCTTTAGGACATCCACAGTATTTCAATCTAAACAAAGCAAAACCATTTATTTTTCTCTGCCAGAATTCATTTTTCCCTCTTTCTAAACATGAGGAATACCTGAACATTTTTATTATTTTTAATAGAAAATAAATTGTGATTCCAGCTGAAAAGTAAAGAAAAATAAACCAGCATCTCTTCATTTGAGTGCTATAATTTCCTTTTCTGTTTATCATTGAAAACATATCTCCCTACTGTTCAGACTGTCACACCTCTAGGCATTTGATGGCTGATGTAATCATTGTGCAATCAGTGGGATCTCCCTGGCATCCCTCTAGAGCAGTTCCTAGGATCATTTTGTGAAGTAGTTTAGCTGTACCTCTTTACAAATGACATTTAAAATCTCCCATTGTATCTCTGAGAACTGACGACAGTTCTAGGCCTGGATCTTCCCAATCTCAGTAAAGGCTTGCACAGAAAAGCAGCGTCTTAATCTACTTTCATTGTCCTCCAGAAGCACAAAACATTTATGATTTTTATAGGGTAAAATTTAAAGTATATTTTTGTCAGTTCTGTCACAGAGAAATTTTCTTTTCATCATGTGGTACTTGCAACAAAAGAGGAGTAATATATGAGTTGGTGTGTGTGTGTGTGTCTGTGTGTATGTGTGTGTGTATATATATATATATACAGGTATGTATATATCTATATGTATGTATTTCCTCATCAAGAAAAAAAATTGCTCCAAAATTCTGTCTCAAGTCTGACTAACGTGATTATCTCCATTTTCTTTTAGACAAAATATCTGTCAGCTTTGTGGTCAACTGGCATTCTAATCCAATTTATTTTTTTATATCAAAGGGGGTTTTGACCATTTCTGAACCTATGTGCCATATTGGACTGAAAAGTGAAATTTTAGTACATTTTTATCAGATAAAATGAACTGATTAAAAAAATTGATCTACTTGGAGAGATAAGGGAGAATACCATTTCTTTTGTGTATAGAGATTCATCTGAGCTACTTCACTCTACTAAGTAGATTTATCACACTGACTTAGTCTGCAATACTACAAGTGAAATGATGCACTGAGTTTTTCCACAGTCATTCATGTCATGATAAAACAAACTGTTAGCAAAACTCAGTTCACTTTGTTTTGTTTAATACCATGAAGAGGAGGAGGAGGAGGAGGATGATGATGAGGATGATGCAAAAATGCATCTTAGCCACTGTACATATTAATTTACCAAGGGATCTGTAAGTGAGCTCTCTATAAAGATGACTTCTGAAAGCTTCTGGTGGATTGAAGGGTCCACACTATAAGAGTTCTGACCTCAATATACACAGCATGCAGGGAATTAAACAAAGAACTTCCACAAATCAATTGTCTAAATCAAAAACACTCTGTATTTTCATACTTTTTATTGATTTGATGTTAGTATCAGAATTTATAAATTTCTTTTTCTGAACTTGTCACTGCACTTAAACTAGCCAGCAAAATTAACCTTTCTATATCTTTGTCCATTACCTTAATTTCATTAACTGCCATTCTATCATTCCTCATATCTGTTTTCTTGAAGGCTTTTAAATTGCTGCCATCATAGCCTGATACAAAATTTCAAGCAATGGAAAATTCATCAAGGTCAGACATGCAGTTTGTAATAGGAAAGCCACTTATATTATGATTGAAACTCCTGACTCCTGTTCTCAAGACACCTTAGAACCCTTTTAATTTTGCACACAAATAGTATATTGTTTTTTTGTGCACTACAGTAATTCTGAAAAGCCTTATTGCTTCACTGTAGTGTATTTCTATTAACCAAGAGATCTGAGCTCAGTGTGAGAATATTCTCTTGACAGAAGGGAGAAATTAAAATCAGATTAGCCAGTGCCCCATTAAGTGCCATACTCGGTGAGCTACTGGAGTATCTGCTACTCAGAGGTCAAGAATATGCACAAAAATCTTAAAAAAGTAATTACATGTTGCATGTACCTATGACCTTCTCTGTGGCCAGACCAGCAAGCTTTCTTCACCATGAGGTTTCACACTTCAGTTGTGAAGCCAGCTCTGAGAAGTCGCCTGATAAGATCTTTTGGACTCCTGACTCTGAAGAGACAAGTACAAAGCAAAGAATATCTCCAGGAATAGGGATTTCTAAACCATTCAGGCAGTGCTCAGATTACTTTCACAGTTAGATATTTTTGCAACTTATTTTTCTGAACCAGCTTCCTAAAGGCCCATTAAAAATGTCCCAAAACTTGTAACCCTTCACTTTTAAACAGATTCTTGTCTGTAGTGTGAACCTGTGCAAGTCTGTCTTTCAACTAGCTCACACGCCAATATATGGATCACTCTAGCAGGAAGTGCTATAATGAGAAACTTAGGCATCAAGTTTTTCGGGTTTATTTGGTTCTTTTTTTATTTTTTTTTTTATGAGCACTTTATTCTGATTTGTACTTTCTTAAAAAATAATTTAAAAATAACATACTGACAGTAAAATGTAATAGTAAATGAATTCTTCAGGTAATTTACAGTACTCCCAAGAAGAGAGAGAGACTTTTTACTATTACTACGGACAGCGAATTAGTTCTAATTATCTCTGATTATGTGCTATGAGCAGGAGGTTCATGTTTTTGTTTTTCATAAGCACTGAATACAGATGACTCCAGTAAAGAGTCAGGCAGCTTCTTTTGACTTCTCTGTATTTCTGTCCCCAACAGAACTGCCTTTGGGATTTTCACATCTGGAAGCAAAGGCTTCTGAAGCAGTAATGAGCAGGAGCATAAAGCTGTGGTAAAGATTCAAATGGCCTGTAAGACTTCCAGTTTTACTACATGTAATGAGGACAAAGCAATTTTATTATGCTTTGCGATTTGCGTTGAATATATCACATAAAAATTAATTACAAATCTTAGGAGAAGAACTAGGACTAGCTAAGGTATTGATATTAAATCAAGTATTGTCTAATTTTTTATTTGGGGAAAAATAACCCCAGAATTTATGGACTCGATAAATACAATGAAGTACAGCAAGTCTGGTTAATTGGCTGTAGATTGTTAATATCCCTGTGTCTTCCTGAAAACCATTAACATGAGAGAGTTTAGAGATTGGAATAATAAAGGCAAATATATAGGGGAGGGCAAGGGCGACATTATGCATTTATCCTACACTGATCTGTCATACCTGATGAAATATGGGGAACTCAAGTTTGTACTCTCAAGAGGAAAGCTGAAAGAGTATTTTCTATTTTTTCCTTTTCTGCTCCTTTAAAACTGCAAAGCCAGCTGAGACATAAAAAAATTGCAACAAGTAAATTCCTTATGCAGATTTCTCTTCTGTAGTCATAGAATTTCTTAAGAATACCTAACAAACTTGAAAGTACATCTATGAAGAAATCAATTCTATGTCACCATAAAACACTGATTTACAGTGGTTCAAGCTTAATTGTGGTTGAGGAGCTGAATTGGTTGATTATATTTCTAAATGCAGCACACATGTCCTCCCCAGAATTTCACTTGAACAGTTAGCTTTGAAAACTTCCAATCCTCATTTAGGCCTCAAAGAAAGTACTGTGGAGGTATGCAGTCTTTTTGAGCTTCCCTCCATTTACTGAGCCAGAAAATCTTAGTTCACCTGAGCTCTAGGCATCACTGTAAATTAGCTTCCCTGCTGGAATTAAAACAAAGCCAGTGTTTAGGAGACATCTGTGGGAGTTTTTAGGGCCTTTTTTTTTTTTCTTTTCCCACTAGATGAATACAGTGATTTTAGTGGAAAACTTGGTATTTGGAAACCTCAGCAGGAGATTTTTTTCTCCTTGTGCACTCCCTCTGAACTTCTGCATTCCTACTGCTCACTCCTCTACTGTTTCTTATAGGACTCTCTTGCATATTCCTATATTCAAAGGTTGGTGCAGGCTGTTAATTTGCTGGACTCAGGGATCTTAAGAGACTCCTAACAGTTTTACAATGGCATATGTTTCAGAATAAGCCATGAAGGACTGTATGCAAGGGAGAGGGCTTGGCCGGTTTCACACATTTTTGTTTTTCATCACATCTATTTCAGCCTTTCTACCACTTGCAATGACAAAAATTTATGGAGCCTGGGAGTAAATACAATGGGAAATGTTCAACTTTCAGCCTCACATCACTGCAAGTGTTTGGACTAAATTGTGGGGCTTTTAAAGCAATAGGTAACAACAATTGTTTCACCCCTTTTTGAATAGCCATCACTTTGAGACACTTCCGAGTTGCTTGTTTCACTAAAATAGCCTTGTCTATATTCTGTAGGGCATACTGGATGATGAACATTTTCAAATTACATGGTTTGCAGTTCCCAGTACCACTGAATTTACAGCTGCTTTCAGACTCAGTGAACTGCATTTGATAAGGCTGTATTCAGTCCAGAACCTTTCTTTAGGTACATAATTGAAACTATTCTACCAAATCTGTTTCACTTAGACTACAATCATGTTCTGCAGCCACTCAAAAATCCCCATTCTGCCATGAGTAGTTAGTCAGTGCTGGGTGTATAATATCATTTAATCATTTCCCTCTAAAGCTCTGGCATGTGAGAACAATACAGCAGTGATGATCAGGTATGTGTCCAAGCAGCATCTCAGGCAATTCCAGTGTGTGATCTTGTGGTGTGGCAGCTATAAATTCAGAGACACAGATGTCCCATTAAGGGACAGCTTGGACTTTGTGCTGTCGTTTAGAGGCTGCCATGTGGCTGGTAAAAGACTCAGTGGAGTCTTCCATCTATTTGACCAGCTACAGGCTGCATAGTGAACACCTCCTCCCTCCTCGTTGTCATATTACAACTTGGGGGCTATCACTTTTTTCCAGTCTCTGTTATAATAAAGGGGATCTGAGAACACATTTTTCTTATACATTCTCAAAGTGATTTGTTTACTAATTTCTTCCCTCTGTCACTGCAGAATTAATCTTGCTTTACAGATTACTGCAAGACTGTGTCCAGACATTTCTATGACAGGAGATTTCCAGTTCTTTCTGCCATCAATGTGAACTGAAAGAGAAAAAAATTACAGTGCTATTCACTGTATTCCAGAACATTTTCAAAGCAAAAGAAAAAAGTTGAAATTTCTTTTGGTTGGTTTGTTTGTGACCTGCTAAGTAGGATACTTAAAGAAATGGGATTATTACTTTATAGAAAGGGGATTATGACTTTATAGGCAAAGAAGGAAATGAATGAAGAATGCATAAAACACTTTCTTTATATAAGGATTTTTAGAGATATAGAAAAAAAACCAGCAATCTTCTGAGTTGTGAGAATCCTAGAAGTCTAAATCTGCTTTCTATTTTAAGAATATTGATACTTCTTTCATTCAATTTTAAAATTATATTTTTATTAATAAGCGTGTTAAAGCAGCTCAGAAAGACAAGTATAAGATATGTTCTTGCAACACCACTAATTTTATATTTTTCCAAGCTGTCATAGTCATACGTTTATTATTTAATCCAAAGTCAGTTCAGTTTATTACTTTTTGCGGAGCAGAGTGACTTGTAAGAATTTCTAACTCACTTTAAACCCAGCTGTTAAGTGACAGAGAGACTTGTTACCATCGGCAGCCATACTGACAGTGACTTTTTTTGGGGAAGATTCGGCAGTGCCAGGCTCCCCCAAGGAAAGGTTTACCTCTTTCCTCAAAAAGGACAAGGGATTAGTTTTGGGATAGATGAAGGTGCCACGCTTCCACAGAAGGCATTGTACTTCTGTTGGAGAACAAAGACAAGGAGTCATTATCTACATGGTGGGGCCGACTGCATGAACTCTACAGGAAGTGTGGACTCTTTGTCTTGGGCAACAATGACATTTCCAGGAATCAGGCACTCAAAAGTTGGACTTTAAGGAACAAATATCCTTTTCTAAAGGTATCATTTTCATTAGTGAATTTCTTCAGTAATATTCCATAAGCATTTGATGTGTGTATTCCTTATTGTTCAACGCTCTTTCTGCTCCTTGGCTGTCATAAGTAAATGGAGTAAGGAGAACAGGAAGGAATTATCCTTTAACCAAAAGGATAATTTTCATTTTCCTTTCAGGAAATATTAAAATATTGTATCTTTAAAAAACCCATTGGAATAATAAATAAATAATATTAAATTTTTTTATTGTTTACATCAGAAAACATCTGAAAATTAATTATAATGGAAACAAAAATATATGTGTAGAGATGTCTGATAGAGCCACCTTGCCGGTGGCTCTCAGTCTACGGTCAACAAACAAACAATTGTCTGCAAAACATTTCATTCTCTCAACAAGATGTTTTGAGAGAAATACACCTGGAGAGTTAGAAAATGAAACTAATTTTATCTAATTTCCCAGAAAATTAAAAGGTAGAAATGCCTCAGATGTGTAGTATATTGTTTTTCTCATGAGTTGTACATAATGGGTAAAGTCCCATGAAACCCTTTACCAAGCCTGTAGATCCCATTTCAAACAAAGACATGGCTCAACATAATTCCTGCTCTAAAGAGTATGTTGTTTAGGGCACAAGAGAATGTATCAGGCCTCATAAAGGTAGAAATAAGGTGCACCAAACAAAATGTTTCTGTACTGCCATTGTACTGTAGAACAGCAAAGACAGGATGAACATTTTCAGAAACACCAGTATTTCCTGTGGCTATTCTGGGCCTGGATCATCTCTATGCCCATCAATTCATGGACTAGACAGAAAAAGCAGATACAAATGGAAAGATATATACATCTGCATACTTAATATATGTGCAATACTAAGGTCAGTTTTACCAAATTTTTTTTGACAGTCTTCTATTCTGAAAGTAGACAAGACAGATTTGTCAGATTCCTCTTTCACAGCAGGCAGAAAATCAGGCCTTAGCTAGTACCTTTTATATAAATTTTACAAACTCTCAGACGTTCATTAGATATATAAAAGGAATGGCCTCTGCAGACTATTGAGCAAGGGTGAAGAGGGTAGCAAAGGGCATGGGAGACTGATGGAGCACTTGGAAAGTTGGAAGTAGGATTTCATTGTTTTATTAGAGAGATGGTTGGGGGTTATAAGACAAGGAGAAAAGATATTTCGTCTGACAGGAAATTTAGAGACCCACAGAGCCAATTAAGTGTGTAGAGGACTTTCCAGGTGGGGGAAAAGCTGAGTGGTGCTGGGGGTTGGCACTAGGAATGGGGAATAGAGGAGGAGGAGGAGGAGGGAAAGGATGTGTGGTAGCTCAGCAGCCAGAAAGGGAAGGCAGTGCTGTAAATCACATGGACTGCCTTGCTCCTACACGGAAAGAAAAGAAGAGGAGGTCAGTTGGATTTTCTTGGGGTTTCACTGGTGTATGGATCTAGAAACAAAGTGCCTGTTAGAGCAATTAGGGACAGGATTTTAGGGTCAACTGTTATCCTGATGTTTACAGAGAGTAGGTTGAGGCTGAAAGGAAGACGAGTCAAGCAAACATACCTGGTGGTACTCTGAAAGTAGATGTGCCTGTCTGAGTTTTTTTAAGATAATCAGAAAATACTCAAAACCTCCTTTCTACTCTGATTCTTTTCTAATCTAGTATATATCTCGACTCACCAGCTTTGAGAAATTCAGCCTTAGTGTTTATAGTCTTCCTTTTATCTTTCAAAAATAGATCTACAAGATACAGCGGGGAGCTGAAACAATTCTAAATAACTAAATAAATACAACTGTATAGCCATGATCATCCGTATGTGTAACTGCCCCATAGGGAGAATGTGTATTTCTGGCAGAGTGCCTTGTGTCTGACTGTTCCCCCTGTGGAGCAGTGATGTGTTCAGGTAGTCATGCCGGTATCTAATAAAAACTGCAAATTAACAACTCTGTTCCTGAAAAATTAATCCTGGGTCTAAAACCACATCAGAAAAAACCTTCCCAACACACACATACACAAAAGCCATCCCACTAATAAGTGCCCATTGCATTTTACATGAATACAAATTACTTTGGAAAATAAACCACAAGATTCTATATGCTTAACTCATTAGTATTATTTTGAAAAGATCTGTGAAAGACTGGAAATGCCATAGGAAGTCTCATAAACTTAAAATACTTAACGCCAATCCTTTGTGCACCTCAGCTCTAACCATAAGCTCCTCAACATGAATAAACTAGCAATAAAGCCCCACCTTTAGGTAATGTCAATTAAAAAGATATAGGCAGACACTGTATGACAATCTTGATAAGAAAATACTTATAAATCAAAGAATACATCATTTATTCAGGTTAAAATATGGAACTTTAAGCTAAAATTGATGAATCACAGAATGATTTAGAATTAAAGGGGCTTCTTGAGTTGTTCCAGTCCAATCTCTCTGCTCAAGCAGAATCAGCCAGAGTAGGTGGTGCAGGATCATGCCCAGCTGGGTTTTGAATATCTTCAAGAGAACACTCCACAACCTCTCTAGAAAATCTGTGCCAGTGTTTGACTGCCTGCCCAGTAAAAAGGTATTTTCTCATGTTCACTTATAGTTTAACATGTTTTAACTGTCCTGTTAGTGGGCGCTTCTGGGAAGAGTCTTGCTCCCTCTTCTCCTTTTCTTCCAATCCAGTATTTATACATGTGGACAAGATTACCTTGAGCCTTCTTTTCTGCAGGATAAAGAGTAATGGCCCTCTTTGCTTATGAAAAAGATGCTCCAGTCTCTCAAACTTCTTTGTGGCCCTGTGTGTGGCTTGCTCCAGCAAGTTCATGTCTTTCTTACACTGGGCAGCCCAGAACTGTAGTCAGCATGTCAGGTGCTGCATAGGGAAAAGACAGGTCTCCCTGGCTCAGGAGGCTGCTGGCTTTCTTTACAGAGAGGGAGCATTGCTTTCTCACAGTCAGCTTGTTGCTCACTAGCACCCAGGTCCTTCCCTGCTGAGCTGTCTCCTGGGCCATCAGTTCCTTGTATTTACTGATGCCCAGATTATTCTTCCCAGGATGCAGAACTTTTCACGTCTCTTTGTTTAATTTCATGTGGTTCCTGTCCTTCCAAATTTTCTTCCAGGTTTCTTCAGCTCTATCTGAATGGCAACAAAACCCTCTCATGTTTCAGCCACTCCTCCCAAGTTTTTTGTCTCAAAATGTGTTGAGGGTGTTGTTGGCTCCATTTTTCCTCAATGTAGATATTAAAATAAGAAATTTAGTTAGGAAGATATTATGATTAGCCTAATATTAGTTCAAACAGAAATTTAGCCACACAGATAAGAGAGCTGTTGGCGATTCACTGGCATGAGTCTGCTTAGGGTCAACCGTGCCTCACCAGTATAATTACTTGTGTGATGATGTGACAGGATAATTTTTGGATGAGGGGAGAGCAGTTGGTACCATTTTCCTCAGGTTCAGCAAAGCTTTTGACTGCCTTTCATACAGCATTCTCAAATCCAAGGAAGAATTTTATTGTCTGCATGTGTGCACTACCAGATGGAGGAAACCCTGGCTGGATGTTGAACTGAGGGGATTTTGGTTAATGTCAGTGTCAAGAGGACTACTGCAGAGGTCTGTACTGGGATATGTCCTGGTTGTGATTATGTAACCTGGAGGAGCAGAGGTGCTGTACTCATGTCAAGCCTGAAGCTGATGCCAAATTAGGGGAAGTTTAAAACAAGGAATTCAACAAGTAAAAATGGAAATTCTGCCCCTGAGAGGCATAAACCCTCCAGCAGACTGGTTGGGAGGAACTCTGGCAGAAGGGCTTGGGATCTGAGTGGGCAGGAAGCTGAGCAGAAACCAGCAGTGTGCTCTGGCAGCTGGGAAGGCCAACTGGACTGTGAACTAGCCAGCCAATTAAGGGACAGGATTTTCTCCACTGGCTTGGCACTCACTAGTCTACACCAAGATACTGCATATAGTTTATGACCCCCAACACCAGAAAGAGATTGATAAAACCAAGCCAGATCAGCAGAGAGACACTTTCAGCAAACTCCAAGAAGACACAATATCTAGGGGGAAAAAACCATACCACCATGTTATACAGAACGGTCGTGTATATTCTTGAAAGCAGAGATCTGGAAGGATTAAAGGTCTTAAGAGATAAATAATTTTTTCTGAACTTCTATGACTTAAATTCTGAGGTGATATTTACATGTATAAGCAGGGAAATACAGACCAGGAGAAAAAAAGAAGGCACATAAACCTCTAGGTGTGAAATATGACATCACTGTCCATAAATATTATGTAGAGGATTTTTTCCCCATAGCTTTAAAAATAGGTGGAAAACTGGAGGAAGCAAATGATCACACTCCAGAGCAAGAGAAGTTGTTTTTTTGGTGAGAAACATACAGAGCTTAATCGATTTACTTCATCATATCAGTGAAGAGACATCTTGATTATGGTGTGCAAGTGCTTTAGGGGGACAAACTACCTGAAATTAAAGAGCCTTTTAAACTATCTGCGAAATGCATAACAAGAGTAAATTCCTGCAAGTTAGAGCCAGTCACATTCAAATGACTAATACAGCACATTTTTAAATGATGCTGATTATCTGGTAAAATAATCTACCAATAAAAGTGAGGGATTCTCTATATTTGAGGGAGGAGTTATTCCTTTCTGGAACATGTTTTGTTGGGCTTTTGCATATGATTGCAGATGTGAGACACAGGACATTTAGAGAAATAATGAGTTTTTGGCTGGAAGGTGTAATGGCATAGAAATAATCCTGAATTCAGACCAATTTGTTGCAAATGTGCTACGAAGTGGCAAACCCAAGGCATTGCAATGGACTAGGATCACTAGGATGTTGACTGGGTTATGATGGCTTTTTCAAATGAGGTAATTCAAACATTTGTAACTATGTGAGCATACTCTTAGTTACAAAAAAACTGTAATGGATTCTGTTGAGTGGGAAGCAGATGAAGTATGATGGATAAATAGACAGATGGTATAATGATCCTTTCTGGTCTTAAAACTTCTGAATTTGAAAAAAAGCAAAAATTCTATTTTACCTGTGCCTTAGGTTACCCAGCTGTATGTTATGCCTAAGAACAGCAATATTATTTATTTGATGATTTTTAAGTCATCTCAGAACCTTAGATAAAGTCTGAGCCATAATTGTCATATTTATTACAAGTGATCAATCTGTGTCAAACAAATCTTGGATGGTAACGTGGAGTCACAGTGGGACTTGCTGGGTTTTTGAGGCGGGTGTTTTTGTCTGTGCATGCTGAAAATCACCTTTGCTGTGGCAGCATTTTCAAGGCAGGCTGACGTGAAATCTCTGCAAGGAGGAGACACAACAACCACGCAGCCCAAGGAGGCTGCCTGCCCGCAGCCCTCCCTGACAGCTGCGGATGCACATCGTGTCAGCCTTGGTACTGCTGGGTTCCAGGGGGAGGGAGGGCTGTCACCTCCCCCTGGCTTGAGGGTCTGGCAGCTAAAACTTGCAGTGAGAAGGTCGTGGCAGAAAACTTGTTGTGAGAAAGAGTCTTCACAGATTACGCATATTAATCTGAGAACTCTTAAGACAATTCGTCAACATTGAACATTATTTGCACTAGTCGAACAATGTGGGGCCTCTACCAATTCACAGGAACTTCCTTGCAATTTAACAAATAAAAAGGGCTATGATAAAAGAGGTAAGGAGTGGAGGGAAAAAACAACAGTTACAGGGATGCAAAATCATGTTCAGCCCTCACTAAATCAGAGTCTAATATGCAGGAGGAGCCCTCAGGTGCCCTCCCAGCAGCTAATATATTGATGGCTTTGCCTTCTCTTAAATACATTAATTTCCTTTCTACTGTGACTGTTTTGAACAGAGGTAATTTTTGTTCTTTGGAATACTGATACTTTCCTGTTGCCACCCCCACACCTGTGTTTCACACAGTGCAACATTATTCACTGCGAATAACCCTTACACAGGCACTGAACAGGCAGGACGTTGCCTGGTGCTCTCACAACTTTGGAGAGAGCTGGACATGGTCACATTGAAGACCACTGCTTAATTTACAGCTTGTGCACAAAACTAAAATTCATTCTCCCTGCTAATAGTGCCTGAGAGGCTTGAAACTAATATCTGTTTCTAACCTTTGAGTTTTCACGTTATATACTTGGTGGGTGGATACTTTCATATTTTATAAGGCATTTTGTGTCTGTGGCATTTAAATTTCTTTTTTATGTGCTGAAATATGCCCACAAAAATTTATTTAATGTGAACACATGAACAGGTACATAGGTAGTCATTATACATAGAACTAGGTATATATTCCCTTGTGCCATCAAAATTATACTGACACATTACCTAAGAGAAGACCTTAGTCAGAATTTTATTAGGTACTCTTTCTACCCCTATACTAAAAAGATATTTCAAAAATACTGGGAATCAAACATGTAAATTAAAAAAAAATAAATTATAAACACTACTTTTTAAACAGCAGGGACATTATTTTCCCCTTTGATTTCTGCTTTTCAGACCATTATTACTAATGCAAATTTACAAAAGTTAAAGTTCCATCTTTTGCTATCAGGAGGGTTACTATCTCTTTGGCTAAATAAAAAGAATCTTGCAGGTAAGCCACCTTTGCAATTTTAAGAAATTTGGACCCACATTTTTACCTTTTGGGGTATTCTAATGACTCCTTTTTGTTTGATAGTGATTATTCAAAAACATTATGTAGATAGCACTTTTTAAAGCAATCTTGTGTGCAATAACCAAAATATGCAACATTTTAATCAGCTTCAGGTTGTCTAATGGAGGTGTAACCATGTTTGTCCCTTCAGCCCTCTGAATTAGCAGGAGAAAGAGGGAAAAGTGCTAGAAGCATTTTACCATTCAGCTGTTAGCTTCCCTGTATTCCCTGCTAATGCACTCAAACACTTGCCTACAGTAAATGCAGGAAGACCACTGAGAAGGGAATGGAGTTTATCTCTGCTCAAGGTCATTGCTCAGCACTTGTGCTACCTGATATGACCTGGTCTTCCAGAGGTGCAGGCACGTGGCTGTAGAAGGCAAGCTGAGGGTGAGATGGATTTATTCACTGGGAGACTACTTATTGCTGAAAATCTATGTTGTGAGTACAATAGCATACATTTTTAATTTAATCACAAAAAGATTTAAACACATTGTACTGCTTTGGGGATAGGGGGAGTGTAAACGTTCTGATCCTTAGAGGTAGCTGGAGGGATTTAGAGGAAGAGAGTAAGTCAAAGTCCTGCATCTGCAGAGAATACATTGTGTGTTTCATATGTATGTAACCATCTCTCTTGGCAGCTGCTCAGAGCTGCAGCTCTCTCAGCAGAACCACAACAGAAAGAAGAAACAGTCAATCAGTCAATCAATCAAACAAAAATCGAAAAACAAACAAAAAACCCAAATAATTCTACCCCCCAAAAAACCAAAACAACACACCCCCAAAAACAAAACAAAACAAAAAAACCAAAAAAACTCCAAAACAATAACACCGCCCCCAAACAACAACAACCAAAAAAAAAACCAACAAAAAAAGGCCCCTAGACCAGCACCATTCACTTCAACAAAAAAGACATATGATACAGATGAAACATAACAACTGCTAAGAAAACAGATTACATTTCTTTACAGACATGCAAAGGAAATTTTATATTTATCCTCCGTCTTCTTGTTTTATTTCTAGAGCATATCACAGCGTGAAGCAGCTCCACCCTGAAAATGGCACAAAGAGCCTTAGCAGTGGCATTTTAACAAGCCTAAATGATTTAGAGTCTGAAGTGAACTTGTTATTTGATTGGATGCAATTAGTATGAGAGATACATGCCTGAATGCGCTGAGTTGTGCACTCTAATGGTCTGACCCATTAAGGAACTTCACTGTGAACTGTATCCTGTCGTACTGCAGGCAAGTAGGGCAGTCAATGATTTCAGTTTTATCACTGAAAAAGGCAAAAGGTGAGAGGTACTCAGGTGATGCTGGCTTTCCCTTTCCCCACTGTGACTTGATCTTTTCTGACTGTTCATGTAAAATTTGTGAAGAGGGACCTGGCAAATAACATGACTGCAGTCAGAATCAGAAGTGGGGAAAAAGATCAATAGAGAGAGTTTATAGAAAACTGTAAGATATTGCACCAGATGATAAGAGTATGAAGCCAGTATATTGTTCCTACTGGTAAGAATCTTAGGCCAAGATATCATCCTAGCCAGTGACATTCAATGCTTTATTTTTTCTTTTTTCTTTTTTTTTTTTTTTTTTTTTTTTTAAAGCATGAAACTGAAATTGTTGAAGCATGTTAGGAGAGGATAAGTTCTTTGCATTCCACTTCAAGTTCTAGAAAATCAGACCTATTGAAAAAATTAATCCTATGAAATTTCCCAGCCCATTTTGTTGGGTTTCAAAGTGTTTGCTTCAATTGATGTGTGCTTTTAGCACTGAAATAAAACTTGGCTGCTCACTGAAAGCAGTGCTTCTCATTGTCTGCACCAAGTTATTGCCTCATATGATGATGATTTGGGTAACAGTCATTATTCACAGTGTCTAGGCAAGACAGGATTCTGTCCCATTAATATAATTTCTATTCTCTATCTTAAAACATTATATAAACAATCAATAAAATTTATGCCAAACAAATGAATCCACCGAAATTGTATTGATATGACCCCAAGATGAAAAGTATTGTTTGCTAGTATAGTTATTGATCTTCTGTGGTCCCAAAATAAAAACACACGAAGAGGATGCTCATCATTCAACTGTTTTTAAGCTAACTGCAAGAAGTGACAGGTTGAGCTGTAAAGATTCTTCTCCAGTTTGTACCGAGGAGACTCTGGTGAAAAACTAAAATTACATGTTTAGAGTGTGAATAGAATTTACTGCCTCAGTTATCCTTGGAGCTGGCATACATGCTCTGTGTGTGTGTATAAAGAACATTGATATCTTCCCCTAAATATCTGACCAAAACCTCCACAATGCCTCCATGGACATGTAGAAATATTCAACACCATGCTTGTGTTCAATCATTAGCTCCAGTAGTGAGCTCGAGGCTGGTTCCTTAAAGAAACAGAATCGGCAAGCCGGAGCATGCAGAGACGGTGGGAAAAGGCAGGAGGGAAACAGATCCTTGTACCTGAGCTGATTTCATATACTCTGAATAATGCAGCCACACAGTTTGAAATACTTCATTCTGCAAGATTCAGAATTAAACCTCAACAAAGAAATTAATTTCCAAGTGGAAAGGCACTCAGCACAAACAGAAGTTTCTGCAAGAAAACATTGATGAAGGTGACATACCAAAATGCTGCCAGAAGACAACTCACTGTAAAAAGTCAACAGATTGTTTTTGAGGTATAACTTTACATAGGAAATAAAAGATATTGAGAAAAGCAATCTAAAATAATTTCCACTTCCTTAGGGTGAAAAAAAAAAAAAAAAAAAAAGAGGTGTTCTAAAGGATTAGGGCAATTTGCAAGCATTTGCTGAAGGTAACACGGCACAGACAGGGAGGGCATGGGCAGCAGCAAGGTGAGATGAGTTCTCTGTGGACCACTGGACAAGATTACAAGCAAAAGAAATCAGACAGAGAGCCTGAAAAGCTATAGGGCATGTATTGATTTTTAGCTGGAGACAAATCAGTGTGTTGCTGCTGACAGTTATCAGTACTAGAGTGAAAGACATTATGGTGTGGAAAAAACATGCAGCTAAGTAGGAGACAATTAAATGTATGTTAAAAATTATGTTTGAGAATCATAAAAATGAGTGGAATGGATGGAAAATATTCATTTGGAGCTTAAAAACTCTTTTGTCTCCCTCTTGTAAGACTGTACTTCTAAGAAGAATAGGGAATGAAGACTACTCAACAAAGGTTGGGAAATACCCTCTGGCCATGGAAAGGTCCTCAGGTGAGCATTGCTGGTTCATTCTGTTTTCCAAGTAGTACAGGATACTTGTGAGTGTGGGTTGTATTTATACCATTCATTTACATTGTGTTAATAGATTTTGGCTTGGAAAGTATGATAACAGGGACTGTTACATTAATGACCTCTGGAGATGACAGATGGAGCAGCAGGAAAATATCCATTACAGAGTAGTGAAATGAGCCAAAATGAAAGGTCTACATATAAGAAAGAATAATAAAATAAATACTGAAAATCTGGCAATTAAAAAAAAGGAAATGTGTAAAACTCAATATACCATGGGAGATAAGTAACATTGGGAAAGCATGCCAAAATCCAAAGGGGGTATTTGAGTAACAAGTGAGAAATTGATTTGACTGATTTCTGAGCCTAATGAGCTTTAAAATACTAACACATTTTATTTGTAGGATTCTTTGGTACTGATCAAATAATATCTGTAGGGGATTGCCCAACAGAGAATGATATAATTTACAAATTTGCTTTGGCAAGACTATAGTTATTGCTTGGAGATTTTCTGTGGGAGAACTGGAGGGGAATTAGTTTTAATAAGATATTCTAATTACCACAAACATATAGTGAGAATCTGGTCTGAGGGCTAAGCAGACCTGTACACCCTTCAGAACTTAATATTTTCCATTATTTGTGAGGAAAAACAAATATTTTGCTTTGCTTTTGTTAAATTATGTAATTGCTTAAATAGCTTCTCAATAGGCAACATTTATGGTTGGTAACTTATTTGGATCCTGAACGTCTTCCTTGGATACTGTGAGACTCCTAAGGGAGCATCAGGATTTCATCAACTATGTTATTAATATTTGATTTTTCTCTATAAAATTGGTAATTCTGCCTTGGGTGATTTATACCAATATGCATGTCCTCAAAAGAGCCCATATAAAGTGATAAACCTGGGTAAGTAGCTATATTTGAATAGGAAGATACTTTCTCATTTAAAACCAGGAGTACATCAAACAGCTTACAGCAAAAGCAATCTACTAGCCTATACTTTTCTTGAATCCACATTGCCCCTAAAAGAACTCTTTTTATAAACTATAACAAATAGTAAAAAGTAAATGCATTTCAGTGGACTTCCCATCAAAACCAAAGGAATCACCTTGGTTTTGACTCTAGCTCTTGGCATTNAAAAAAAATAAATAAAAAAAAATCCTAGATGCAGAAATTGGCATATTTTGAAATAGCTTTGTGACAAAAATTTGGTCCATTTCTGTTGATGTAGAAACCAGTTATTTGTTATCTTTTTACATATTGCCTGTAAGTTCTTTTCAGTTAATTTTTATCTCTCTCAGACAGCTTATGTGTTATCAAGGAAAAATGATAGTCTATGATTTTATAAGTTGGAAATGGAATGGAGATTACCATGTAACACGGTGTCTCGTTATTCCAAGAAGTTGACAAGTTACTGATAATAAGTGAAAGTTCCCCTCTGCTTATGTTGCTGTGTACCTCATGTCTTCCTCTATAGAATATCTGTATTTGTGTCATGCCAGTGGACGTACCTTACTGAAATGGACATTTTCACCAAAATATTAATTCAGTGAAGTATTATTTTCTGCAGTAGTTTTGAAAAGCCCTGGAGCAATTATAATACTAGTATGTTCTGTCACCATAGTGTACATAAAAACACTTTTAAACTTGATAAAATATATCCTAGACATCCTTTCTAGGGCAAAACAATGTTGTTACAACAAGAAAAATTATGTAATAGATTGCCTTCTAAAGAGCCACTATGCTGACCTATTCATTTGCCCTTTGGAAAGGAAATAAAGTTTTATATGGTCACAGCTTGGGTTGCCTTATCTAAGAAGTCAAAATCAGAGCCTCTTTAAGTGGGCTAAGATTTGATAGATAACATAAGTAGATAACATCTAGAACCATCCCAATTGAAGTAAAAGTAATCCAAATCACACAATATGAGAGATTATAGTTGCTTCTGTCATGCACATCTATCTCATGCATTTTTTGACTGCTTGTAGAGTTTATTGCCAACTATTTTGTTAAACATCTTTAGGTTGTGAATACAGGCTGCTGTGTCCACCACAACTTTCTTCTGTTTGGCACTACTTTGATAAACATAAGAGGGAAAATAATAGCTGTTATTTTTTAAGAGATGTCTTAACACCCCTGTTTAGATAGGAAAATCACAATGACACTAAACTCTCTAAAAAATTTCCTGTGGAAGGAGTTTATTCTGTGTGTGCTAAAGCAACATATGGTTGGTTGAATATTGGGAATTCTATTTCAAAACCACTTAAAAATGATATTCAATGAGGACACAGTCCAGAAGGACTCATGACACTTAACCAAGTCCAAATGCAGCCAAAGGATGAAAAATGAAAACCCCTCTGAATATTTTTTATCTGCATCCCAGCTTTTGCAATCAACACAGAAGCTTTCCAATGCTTTTTTTACTCATTTGGCCAAGACATAATTTTGGTTAATATGGAGGAATAGACAATGAGCAAACATTAATATGTGTGTCTGGGAAGCAAAGGCAGAACAAAAAAAAAAGAATAAATGGTGTGAAAAATAAGAGTTACTTCACAGTGTATGCTGCAGATGTATTGCAGCTGTGAATTAGCTCCCACCAAGGCAGTTTCTGGCAGTCAGGAGACAGGTCAGCAGTCTGTTCAGCAGCCTACCCACAGCCTGTTTTGCAAATAGGCATCAAACACAGAGGAAAACTCTTCCCTGACTTTTTGTCAATCTAAACCTCTAAGCCGGCTTTATAAAAAACCTTGAATCTAATCTATCATTTACTCCCCACCTACACAGTTCCCCTGCACACCTGTGTTCTGCACAGTCATCTGAAATTATACAGAAACACCCTGCAGATAGTATGATTCAAAACCTCAATAATCTGATCACAGCTTCTCATGATTAATGGGAGAGTTATAGGAGCTGATGTAATTTACCTACTGTGTCTTAGTGAAATACAATATAATGGAGTCTCTATCTGCTGAAAATATTTACTGAATTTAAACATCTCAGATGTTTTCTTATGAACTCCTGATGTAGTTTAGCACATCCTCTACAAAATTTACTGAAGGTCATGTCTCAAAAAAGTCTGTTCAGCTTCCAGAGTTTTTGGGTTTTGGATGCAATATGCTGTGGAACAAAACTGGATATTACAGCAATTGTTGCCCCATTTCATTTAAATGTACCGTAATTTTCCAAGTTGTCTCTGCCTTCATATTCTTTTATTGGAAAAAGGCAGCTTTCTGATTTTAATGTAAAGAATTTTCCAGAGCTCATCTGCAGAACCCTAACAGTCAGCACAAGTAACAACTGACTAAGAAAAAAATATTAGTTCCTCTTTGGGGGTTAATCTGATTTGAATTATTTAGTGTTTACTGAAAATTTAAAGCAGGTACATGGGCAATTTCTATGGATCAACCAAGATGATATAGCTTCTCACTCTACAATAAGCAATTTGTATGTATAAAACCATTATTGCTTACTTTGCATGGCATCCAAACATTCAGTTTTCCTTGGTTTTAGCATAGAATACTGAAGAGCTGGTGTACTATTATCTCCCTTGCTAGTTTCAAATAAATTTGTACTACTTATGAAATTTTTATTTGCCCTCTGCTTTTTGCTTTCTGGAAACCTGGAGGGAAAATTATTTTCTGTTTCATGGAATCATGGAAACCTAGAATCATTAAGGTTTCAAAAGACCTCTGAGAGCATCAAGTTCAATCACTGAGTTAGCACCACCGTGTTAATCACTAAAACATGTCCCCAGATTCCACAACTACATGCCTTTTGAACTCTTCCAGGGGTGGTGATTCAACCACTTCCCAAGAAACCTATTCCAATGCTTTACAATTCTTTCAGTGAAGAAAATTTTCCTAATATCTAACCTAAATCTCCCCTGGCAAAACTTGGAGCCATTTCTACTTCTCATATAAATTTTTACTTGGGAGAAGATGCTGACCCCCACCTGGCTACAGTCTCCTTTCAGGTAGTTTGATGAGAGTGATAAGGTCTCCCCTGAGCCTCCTTTTCTTCAGGCTAAACACCCCCAACTCCTTGAGCCTCCTCACAGGACTTGCTCCAGACGCTTCACCAGCTCCATTGCCCTTCTCTGATGATTCTCCAGCATCTGTGTGTCTTTCTTCTCATGAGGGGACAAGAACTGGACACAGGACCCAAGGTATGGCCTCATCGGTGCCCAGTACAGGTCACTGCCCTGGTCCTCGTGGCCACACTGTTGCTGACACAGGGAAAGATGCCATTGGCCTTCCTAGCCACCTGGGCACATTCTGGCTGATGTTAAGCTGCTGTTGAACAGCGCCTCCAGTTTCTTTTCCATCAGTGTCTTTACAGACCCTCTTTCCCAAGCCTTTAGCACTGTCTGGAGTTGTTGTGATGCGAACTTTTGACCCAGCATTTCACCTTGTGGAACCTCATCTAACTGGCCTTGGTCCATGAATTCAGCCTGTCCAGATCCCTCTGCAGATCCTTCTGGCCCTCCAGTGGATCAACACTCTTGCCCAACTCTGCAAATGAGAGGACACTCAATCCTCTCATCTAAATCATTGATAAAGACATTGAACAGCAGGGTCTGCAGTGCTGAGCCCTGGGGAACCCCACTTGGACACAAGTTAGATTTGGCTCCATTTATCACACACTCTGGGCCCGGCCATCCAGCAGGTCTTTAACTCAGCCAGCAGTGCACCCATCCAAACCATGAGCAGCCAGTTTCTGAGGGAAAATGAGAGTGAGGGAGTGTCAAAATCTTTGATGAAGGCAGGCAGACACATCTACAGCCTTTCCCTCTTCCAACAAACAGGTTAGCTTGTCACAGAAGGAGACCAGGTCAGTCAAGCCGGACCTGCCTTTCATAAAACCACGTTGTCTGAGCCTGATCCCATGGTCATGCTGTACGTGCTACATGACGACACTCAAGATGATCTGCTCCATTGCCTTCCCTGTCACCGAGGTCAGACTGGAAAGCTTGTAGTTTTCTGCATCTTCCTTCCTGTCTTTCTTGTCTGTGGACATCACATTTCCTAACTTCCGGTCACTTGGGTCCTCCCTGGTTGACCAGGACTGCAGGTAAATGATTGAAAATTGTTTAGCAAGCTTTTCTGCCAGCTTCCTCAAGACTGGTAGCTGGGTACTTATCACATTCATTATATTCTGTTCCATTTTTAACCAGAACAATAAAGACACATGTGCATGTAATAAAAATTAATCACAGGAGGATTTCTGAGGAGGCGTTAACATTTCTGTAACCACAGAGGATGTGGAGAAAAGTTTATCAGCTTTTCAAGTAAAGATACTGCATGGATAATTGTCATCGCAACTAACTTCATCTTAAGGTGGGGTTATGATGAACCCATGTCTAAGACTAAGGCATATATTTAGCTCTGGTACTAGACTCAGAAATTAATACAACTGACATCTGCAGTATCATGGTTTTGATTTTTTAAAACACATATTTATGAGTGACTAATTTGAACAATTTAATATAAATTCTAAATAGATAAAATATAAATGGAAACAATTACTCCTTCATAGTTACTTGTTCTATTCAATAAGAGGGTTTAATTCATAAACTTATTTTTCATATTTACATCAAGATATGCATGAACATTATGCATGTCAAAAACATGATTTCACCAAGAAGTAAATTTAAGGGCAAAGCAAATATCATTTGTAAATCTTGACTGACCTGTTAAGGTTCAAAGTCATACTTTCTCTTCAAGGCCCTCTGAGAGCTTTCAGCAAGCAGTAGAAAAGGGTGCAAATCTTGCTTTATAGAGCTAAGCCTGTCATCACCATATGGACATTTTCATGAAAACCACACATGATCAGGGAGTGAAAAAACAGATAAAGAGGACAAGAAATTCCTGAGTGCTTTGGTTACAGAGTTGCTATTGTCCTGTCATACTTGTGAGAAGCATGTGGGTACTGTGGACAGCAGGCCCACAATGTTCTCTTCCACTATGGCTTTCCAGAGAATTGTACCACCCATGAAAAAGAAACTGGGTGAAGAGAGAAAGGTGCTGTAGGTGCTCCCCTTAATCTAAAATCTATTTCTGTGTCTGCATCTGCAAAAAACACAAAGTCTATTAACATCCACTCACTTGACTAAATTCATTCTAATTCCATCACAGAAATACTTGCAAACTGCTTGGCTTCTATACATGTAATGTCTTAGCTAACTAGATCATCATCTGCACAATATATGAACATGATAAGAAATAATTTTTTCTTTAAAAGTAAAATATTTGCATGCCTGAGAAATTTCCAAGATGCAAGAAAACCAATGAAAATATATTTGAATATTTTTTGGATGAGAGAAAGTACAGCTGATTTGTTTTTCAATGTTTTTATGATAATACAGTGTAGCTTGCTTCCAAATTCCAATAAGCAAATTCTGCCTTCTCAAAACATCTTATCTTCTGTCCTAGAAAAAACCCCAAAATATGGACCTGTGAAGTCATATTATTCTCTCCTTCCCTTGGTACTAGTGGCCCATTTGGATAAGTATATTTGAGTACATGCATTATTTTTATTAGATCCCAGCCAATTTCCAGCCCCTGAGGAGACAGTCCTTCCTCCTCTCTCTCAATGCAAGTCACATTAGTTGACTGTTCAATAATGGAAGCAGAAGAGCTATCACCCAAAAAGCATAACTAGTATTTGAAGTGATGGTTATGCTAGGAAGTCCAGATTAGAAATCCATTTTCTCTTGATATGTGTGCACAAAATCAGAGTCATTTTCCTACATTAAAAGCTTTGAAGGTTGCTCACATTTTAGAGCGTTTAATTCCTGAATGAACCAAACGTTAGGTTCTCCACTATTACTTACGTTTGTATTTTATTAGGAATAAATAGGCACACTGAAAAAGAAAGATAATTTTTTAGAGTTGTCTCTAATTTATATATCAAGCAACAACCAGCTCAAGGCATTGCCTGTTTTGAAATAAAAACACATCATCTCTTAGTGAAGAAATCTCACAGTTAAGGGAAAAGTAAATGCTGACAGTCTTATCAATCCTATTTGCCTAGGGATTATAACAGCCTTTCAGTTTTATTTGGGTTGAAAGACAGTTTGTGATGATTTGCTAGTCAGTTATAAATTTAGATTTGAAATTTTAAGGGTAATAGCTGTTGCAGTGGCCAAGTGATAAAAGCTCAAACAGATTCTGAGGAGCTTTAGTCTGAGCGATGCTGGTCCCAGGTCAAAAGGTAACATCAGACATCAGTTCCACTTTCACTGTGCTACAGACCTTAACCTAGTGGAAGAAAAGGCTACATCCCTCTGAGTATCCCTGCGAAGTTCCTGCAAAGACTGCAAATCTCTGCATGACTGAGAAGATTTTGCAGGAATCGTTGTAACCATGCAGGAGAGAACAGGTGAAGGAAAGGGCCTCACATGGAGAGAGGAACAAAGTCTCTGCAGGGGCTGCATTGTACTGACCTCAGTTATGGGGAAAATCACTTGTCAGCCAACCACAGTCATGATGGCCACTAGGCTGTTGAAACAAAAGAAATATAAGGCAGAAAAGTAAGGGGAAGAGGAGTTGTGATAGCTTCCTTTAAACACTGCACATTGCTAAAATACATACAAATGTCTATGTAGATGTTTTTCATAAACATGTTCTAACTATATGGAGAGACAGAGCTTAGTAATTACTGATCTCACTGAGACAATATGTACTCTGTGACTTCTCTCGGTGTCAATTCTATAGGATGTTTAATACCTTGGCTATGCATTGGCAATGCTACTATGCAGAAATCTGTTTATATTATGGACAAGCATTACCTTACTTGTAATCTATATTTGAAAATCTCACTGAGATGTACATTTTTGCATCCAATGAAGTTGGAATGGTCTTCTAGGAAAAGCAGTGAGAAAAGCCCTCATTACTCAAAAGTAAAAAACTGTGGACTTCCTTTTCACAGACAGATCAAAAATAATTTGATATTTTAAAATACAGAATTTAGCTCCACTTTAATAGTCTCAAAAGAGTAAATTTATTTTCCATGTGCAAAAATTCCAAGGAAGAAGATTAATATTTCAATGGGTCAGATTGTATTTTCTGAGTTATTGTAACAGTTTATCATAAGACATAAGGCCATTGATCTGGGTAATAGTTTCAAATTATGAGGATAGTGGATTTTATTCCAAGTTATTCTCCTAACTTTGACATGACCAAATATCCTGAATTATACTATCTGTATTACAAATCCCAGTCATTTATGGGAGTATGTTTGGTTTCAGGGTCTTTTTGATTGAAGTGGTTTCTGATGAAACATCTGTACATTAGAACATTACTTAGCCAATCACTTTTGGAAGGCCTGTTTTGGGATTTTTTAAAATTTTGTTTTCTGTCTCCTTTATAAAGAAAGGAAATATACTGCTTAGCTATTACTGCTGTTGACTTCAAAGATCTTGGATTCTAATACCACTGCTCTGCTGTGAAATAACATTATGGTAGATGTAGCTGCTCCTTGAAAAATTTAGCTTTATGTTTTGATAGAAAAGTATGGAAGTTCCTTTTAAGGAAGTTAAATTGTGATAACAGTACATGTTTTCTAGCAGGAGCTTTTACACTTCAGTGATGCTGGAGGGCAGTCAAGTCTGATGATAGAGTCAGCAGAGTTTTTTCATTATGGGTTAGAAAAATAAAGATAGTGTGTCCAGCTAGGACAGTGTGAATTTTTTGCAGTAGCCAGGAGGGGATAATGTCCAGGACCCCAAGGTTACTCTATACCACTTCACATCATTTTCTAGGGATGGGGGGAAGGCTCCCTTCCAGGTGGGAACAGCATGGCAGTAGAGAGCAGTTGGGTATTTTCAGGGGTATTGCATGTGAACTGTTTGCCTCTTTCTTGTACCCTCTGCCATTATTATTGTTGTTGCTACTGTTCATTTGGCCATCTCATTGCTTTTTCCAGTAAATTGTTCTTATTTCAACCCATGTTCTTTACCTTTTGTGCTTCTAATTCTCCCCTCCAGCCTGTTCCAGAGGAGGTCAGGGAAAGAGGTGAATTAATGAGCAGCACATGGTTTGGAGTGGTTTCAGTGGGAACACTAAACTGGAGAATACCATTCTAAACTACAACAGCCTTACTGTTTATCCATGGTTACAAGCAAATTGACACCCACTTTCAAATACTGAATGTGATGAAATGCAAGGACTTGAAACTGGTAGCAGACAGTTAGCTCATTATGTGAAATATTTGGGGCTCTCAGTTTGTCCTACTGAGAGTTATACAGTAGAAACTACTACTAATAATGATCCAGACAAAGGAAAAATGTCTAGTCCAACTCTAGACAATGTATACACTTTTTAAGGATATATTAATTCAACCCATTCAGTTAAAAAATATACAGCAGACTTACTTATGGAAATATAAAACCATTTACAAAAGTCTTTATCATAATATTTATCTCTGCCTGAAGCTCAATTTAAGATTCCAAAACTGCCAATTTTTGAACTTTATTTAAAACAGTATCCTTCAATACCCTGTATATTTTAATAAATCATGTTTTCATCAATTTTCTAAGACTAAAGACCCAAATGGAGGTTTATCCATATATTAATAAAGTGCCAGGAAGACTATATTACCAAGCAAGATGTTTTTCTTAAAAGCATGATATCATTTTAGAGATCACATTATTTTTAAAATGTCATTTTCCATCTATTGGAAAGTCCAGGAAGCTATTGCATTAATTAGCTGATTTTAAAATAAAATGTAGCCCTTATTATGACCTTGCTTTCTCTTGAAACTTTCAACTCTAGTTCAAGTAAATCAAAAATATCTTGGTTATGAGGGGACTAGTCAATTGTAATGAACTCAGACAGTTATACTTTTTCTCCTTCAGGAACTATTCCTGGCTGTCTGAAACACTATTCTCATTCTCTTGTCCAAAAGTGTGTAAAGCCTGAATAGCTCTTCTCACTAGACAAAAGGAAGAGCCAGTTGAGGCTCAGCCTGTGGAATCTGGGGTCCCAAACACATGTGGCTGTGTTAAAAGCTGCTTCTGTACAAGCCTGTATAATTGGGCATGGACGAGTTTCAGTCTTGTGAGGGTCGCTTCACTGACAAAAACAGGAGAAATTGGTAAGGAGAAATGGTAAGGAGAAACCTAACCAAGAATAATCCAAGTCAAAAAATAACAAGAAGTTGAAACTTAGATTATCACTGGACTAACAAAGTAAGGAAAAGATTAGTCTGAGTTGTTTTTTTTTCACATCTGTCACTTGGAATGTACACAAAATTATGCAAATAGAGCAAGGGCTGGCAGTGAAGAAGCTTGTTTGCCCTCCATAGATGGAAAACTCTACTGGAAGATGCTCTCTTCTATGTCTATAGCAACATTCACTACACTTTTACATTAATCATGCTCGGTTTTTTGCCTTTTGGATGACAGTAAAGACAACATCCATTTTCCTGCTTTTTTAAATAAATATCTGCACCTGCAGGGTTCAAACAGTGCTGTTGATAGAGCTTCCCTAGTCACTGAAAGGCTATTCTCTATCAACTTTGAACAATAATTTTGTCAGCAAAAATCCCATATGAGTGGAGAAAGGTAAATGTAACTGAAGGATCCTGGAAAACACAGGCCCAGCAGCTTCAGTTTAACCTCTGTCCCTAAGAAAATCAAGAAATAAATCCTCACAGAGGCCATCTCCAAACACAAAAGGACAAGGAGGCAATTAGGAACAGCTGGGCTGGATTTTCCAATACCAAAAATAGATCCAATATCTGGATTTATAGTGCTTGGTCTACCTGGTTTAGAGACAAATTGGCTACAGTTTTTTGAAAAAAAATATGGAGAACAAAAAGTGTTTTTACATTGATGTCACCAAGGGTTTCAATACAGTAATAAGTTTCAAAGTAATAAGTATTTCAAAGACATACACTGTTCAAAGTGAGCAAAATAAGTGAGTTTTTGAGTCTAGAGAGTAGCATAGCTAGTAGGTTTTTTGTGAAATTGCTCAAGGTTTCAAAATGTGAACATCTTCTTCAATGACCTTTGTAGGAATATCATCAAGCTGGATGCTAGATTTTGGGGAATAACTGATAACACAGGACATAAAAGCAATTTACCTGCAATAAATTGGAGGAATGGCCTAACAGGAGCTGTGTAAAGTTTGTGATCATGGTGAAATTATGGGTCTAGGATGGACCAAACCCTGGTTGAGTTGAGACAGGCTGGGGAAGTGATTATTTCCCTCTATTTGACATCCATGAGGTTACCTCTGAAATATTGGTGGCCAATTTTAGACTTCCTGGGGCAGAGCAATTGGGGTGAGACCAGTAAAGGTCAATAGAGTTGATTAGGAGTCTGGTACGGGTGATATCTGAGGAGAGGGTTTGTTTGTTTGGCACAGAAGCCGGCTAATTACAGCCCTCCTCTGCACAAAGCTGGGTTAAGATAGATCCAGACTGCACTCACAGCTACAAACCTAAAGGACCAGAGGCATCACAAATGGTTTACAGCAGGAAATGTTCTGTCTGGTTTTAAGGAAATCCATGGACAATGAAAGTAGTGAAGCACAGGTTGTCCAGAGAGGCTGAAGCATCTCAATCCATGGAGACCTTTCAAACTTGATATGACACAGCCCTGAGCAGCTTGAGGTAACTGTCACATTTAACTTGAGATGGGTTAGCTGAATTCCAGAGTCCTCTTTCAACCTAATTTTTTCTATGGGCCTGTTGAATCAATGGTAATACAAACTAGTACTCTAGCTATGAAGGGTGAGCAATGATTTTCTCCTAATGATCAGGATCAAAGGCAGTTGATCAGTGTAGGTAGGATGCATCCAGAGATGGGGCAAGGATACACTGAGAAATCTAATGAACATATAAGTCTGGGTAATCAATAAAACAGATTTGAACTTACCTGCTCACACTGCCTAGGAGGCTAAAGTGGAGCCTCTGTGAGATACATGGGATATCATGGGATACATGAGTCAGCTACAGTTCTCGCCAAAACACCCACAATCAGGTAAACTACCTTTTTCTTGTTGTTACTGTAACAACTAATAACCAGGACTTTTGAACACAAATATTTTGCTGAGGGGCGCTTTACTAATGACTAAATAAGGCAGGGGGAATTTCATAATGTATCTGCACTAAACTCTGACAAAAGATTACCTTTCAACAGACTAAGTTTCTCGATGGATTTTTTGTTTAACTACTTCAACAAATAGACACTTTGTTAGTTTCCTTCTTTTCTAATGCAGATGCCTGACTGTTAGATAATGTACTACCTTGATGCACATTTCCAACAGAAATGACAGTGAGCAAAGTGAGTACATCTTTGATTGTAGTTCCAAACTGTAAATTGGATCACACAGTATAACATGCCTTTGATACTCTGAACTTCAACAAAGTACTTAAATAGCTTACATCTTCATTTCATAATGATTAATAAAAAATGTTGTGTTTAAAAGGTTGAAAGTGAGAAGGAGAATATTTTAAGTTTCAGTGCTCAGGGAATAAACAAGTCGTAGAGTTCTGGTCATAATGAAGCAGGTCACCAAACCAAGACACTCTATGACAAAGAAGTCACGACCTCTAAAGTCATTAAATCTTATTTCTTGCTGTTTAAGATTAAGACAAGAAACCTGAGCTGAAATTAACTAATGGGCTTTGAAAGTTTCTCTGGAGGCTTAATGAACTGAAGGAGAGGAAAGGACATTTCAAAGTTGTTATAGCTCAATATTAAAGTTTATATTTCATACACTTACTCTTTAACCAGAAAGCCCAATAAAGAGTCCCAACGCACAGTAGAATTGTAATTCTATTGTACAGATAATTTCAAATAATACATCATTTCAGTGATAAACGGGCACTTCATGGGACTAGCCATTCTAGGGAACCCCCTCATGGAGAAAGGAGGTGCTACAAATACTTACCTGAATTGCTTAAAGGATTGTGGTCACATCCCAAACCTGCAGCTGAGTAACCCCCAATGTCAAAGGACTCATTCAACCTGTACTAAACCCTGTACCAAAGGTCTAGATGGAGCTCAGACTGCTCCCCATGTCTAGGGTTAGGGCACAAGATGTGTGAAAAAGTTCTTAACAATTGCATTTTCATTCCTTGCAGCTTTTGACCTTATGTCTTCCAAGTTCACATAAATACAATCAATATTAAACATCAGAATAGACAATCCTACGTCTGCATTAAGCTCCCAGGGTACCACACAAGCATCAGGCCTTGTAAAACAGCCCAGGGTAGATCCAGTATAGATTCAAAGTTACTTATCTTCTCCCTGAACATCTCCAGTTTTTGAGTTTTCCAGAAGTCTCCAAATGTATAAGTGAGGGATGTCTAATCCAAGGTTAAAATAGGGAAGGCTTATTGCAGCTCTGACCTTGAAGGATTTTGTTACAGTTGGATCTTTTGTTCTTCAAAATCTGTTTAATCCATGCATAAAAGAAAAAAAATCTGTTTGATTTCAGAGAATTTTGGATAATACAAAGATGGCTTATTGCAGTCACTGTAGCTGGTTTCTCATGATGCCACACATAAGAATGTAGCTAGAACTTAGATGATACACTTCCAATGAGTCGTTTGGTTCTCCCAGTAGTAGAAGTACTTACAGATGTGAGAGAAAAGATCCTGTTTGCTGCATTTTTTAGGAAGACTGATGCCTTCTCCCTGATTCTTTTATTTTTTCACCCTGATCATGATGGCAATGACTGTTCTTGCTTCTATAACATTTGCTCTTGCCCCTGTCACAGTAATAGTGTACTAGCTTTATCATTCTATTCACCACTCCAATCGAAGCACTGACCTCTTTTGTTCTTTTACCACATCTGATGGTCAAGGTCCTCTATTTACCCTCTGCTGTTACACTTCCCTGTGTCTTCATCAATCTGATTCCATTTTTTCCTCAAACAAAATATATATGTACAGATCCATTTATTCTTTACAGTCAATTCGTATCACAAGGAAAAATAAAAAGAAATAACATTCGAAAAAACCGTTGCTTGTAAAATAAAGATCTGTGCCATGGATTTGTGTCAGAGTGCTCTATCCTTCCTGAAACAGTTGCTTAAAAATATGACTTATATAAAATAGGTTTATGTCATGGTTTGGCGCTGGCCCAGTGCCAGTGCCCCCATGAAAATGTATTTTCTTTAACTAACTGCTGTGAGATGCGACCAGGAACAGAGCAGAGCAGGCTCAAACTTAGAAAAAGAGAGAAAAAAAAACTTTATTAAACAACAAACTAACATCAGAAACACACAGGAAACAGAATGAAAACCTTTTAAACCATTCCTCCTCCCACCCAATTTCACCAAAGCACAGTGAGACAAAAATCTTGGAGTCCTGATCAAGTTACCCTCACTCAAGTAATCAATTCTCAGTCCATCGGGGAGAGAGGAGTCTCTCTTGTACCACAGTCCTCCCCACGAAACAGGGTTGAAACTCCCCATGTTTCCTTGTCACACATGGCACTGCCCGGAGAAACTCTGCCATCGTGACATCCTCCTTCCATGTACAGTGCTCTCACCACCGTCCATGGACCGAAACTGCTCACAGGGTTCTTCAAGGATGCTTTGCCAAGTGCAGAAAAAAAACAACCATTTCTCATTTTTGGGACAACAGTCCCCCCCATTTTCTCATCCCCTGGGGCCGAGGGTTTTCTCAAGAACAGAGCTCTTCTCCCTGAAGATGGAAGGCACCACCACGCCCTCTTCATCTTCCTCTGTTCACTCCTTTATATAATATCATTACAGCAGGTCAGTCTCTTGGCTCAGGCTATAGCATCCACCCAAATGCAGTCTCATGTATTACAGGTAACTTGGTTCAGTCTATGGCTATACAAGAAAAGTCCAGCTAAAAAAAAAAGCCACTCCATCATCTCCTCCCACTTCAGCTTTTCCACATCTTCTTCTTAACATCTCAGGTCCCAGACTGTCTCTCTTCTCTCTCCAACCACCAGCCAGGAGGACTAATGTTTCACAAAGTTTCCTTCACCCAGGAAAGGGTTAAAAGTCCGAGCTCCGCTGCCCTCAGGGCACTGAGATCTCACGGTGGCACTCCCACATGCTGGGCATCACCCCCCCCGCCGCCTCCTCTGCCGGCACAGGCTCGCTCGCTCTCTCTTCTGGGGTTGGGGGGGGGAACAAAAGATACCTCGGTGTTTTCTCCACCCCTCGGTCCTGCAGGGGCTGGCCCGGTTCCATTCCCTTCCACCTTCTCTCTCTCTCCGGGGCTCCGGCCTACCTCAGCCTGGGCCTCCATGGCTCCCCTCCCCCACCCAGCCATGTGGCCGGGCGGGGCAGAGACGGTGCCGCTCCCTGGGCTACCACGGGCGAAAGAGAGCGAACTCTGCGAAATCTCTGCTTTTAACCCCGTGTGTCTTCAGAGGTGACTCACGTCTTCAGTGGTCACACCAGGTGTCAATATTCGAATCTGACCACTGATTGGTGTAACTAAAACTTCCCAAAAAACTCACTTCCTCCCAAACCGAGACAATAGAACAATATTACCCTAGGTTAAAAACCTAAATATCAACTATTTTCCTAGTATCTGAATCTCAGTTATTCCCTGTGAGTTATTTTCACCACCATAACTGGAATGGGTCAGAATCTTTGTGAGCCACAAAGCCTCTGGCTTACCTGAAAAATGTGAAGTTTATTTTTTCATCAGGCCTGAGAGAAAAATATTGTAAGAGGAGAAGTGTGGTAAACCCCTAAAGATAGATGAAAGTGATTGAACAACACTTGAAATTTTTTTCTAATTTTCAATTCACATAAATCTGACATATTGTTTTGTCTTTTGTTATTTCAGTTTTGATGCAATTTTTAAATTTTAATTAAACCTGACTCATTTTGCAAGGAGTGGTATAGCAGTGCTATCTCCCACCTTACAGAAAGAAATGCTCTCATTCCTGCACATATAGGTTGAGAAACTAATTATTACCGTGTTCATTAAGCAATTCTCTGAAAATTATTGTAAAAAGATACCTAAAGACAGGAAATAATGTTTCCTTTTAAAAAATTTTGATACATATCTTTATAAAGCCAAGAGCAAAAGACTGCCTTGCTGTGGAAAGACCAGATCAAAAGGGTTAGAGTAATTGCTGAAACAAATATTTCACAGAATTTTAATATATATTAGAATTGTGGCTATAGTAATCTAGTGATGAAGGCCAGAAATGTGAGAGCAGCTGACCTTGGCTCTCATCATTCATGACCTAATCAGATGCATTCCTGCCCTTGCCTGTATCCTTGAATCCCGACTGAATGGTTCAGCTAGTTCTGTGCTTACACAGCTATTTCCAGCTGGTTACTCAATGATACATGAGCCTAGAGGAGGCACGGGAGGAAGAGTAGTTATATATTTCAAATCTGACCTCATATATAATAAAAGTCTCTTTTCCAGGTGGGGAAAAAAAAAAAAAAATCATTTGTGTGTATCTACTCAGGACAACATTCCCAGTTAAAATATAAAAACCATGATGGTCTGCAGACCTACATGCACCAAGCATTTGGTCAAGCACCTCTTCTCAGAGCTGACTGGGATACAAAGGGACTTGCATAAAATTGTGAATGTTTAGGGGCTTTTGAACCAAAATTATACCTGTGGTATTTGTAATGACTGTAAAAGTCCACCAAGTCTTCTCTAGAAAATAAGAGCACCTGAGAGTATCTTTGACCTAACCTGAGAGGCTTCAAGCAAACAATGTCATGAGACCTCATCCAGTTAATAATACTGTTTAAATCCTGTGAAAAATGACTACCACACATACGACATGTTTCTCTGTTGTTAAAGGTTGAGGATGATTTTGAATCTCAATTTTTTTGAGTGTTTTTTTGTGCTGAAAGACAGAGGAAATTCCTTGTTAAATCATTCCCTTCTCTCTAATGGACAAGAACTAAAGGTTCTTGAGAAGGGACTACTGTGCAACAAAACTCTCTTATTAGTAAATTATAAATAGGAAGTGTCTACTCTGTGTGTAAACCTCAACATATTTTGTAGAAATATCTTCTCCATTCACAACATTTTAAGTATTTGATTTTGGATTTTGCACTGGTACAGATTATCAACAGCTGGTAATCATTGCAAATTATCTTCAATATACATCTTAAGAGTTTACTATTCAAAAAAACCAAGGTAGTCTAGACAGTAAAACACATAAGGACAGCACAAGCGACTTTAAGCATCTGGACATATCCTACATTACTTTGCAAAATTCTTTTGTGGAATACTCTTAGAAGTGTTTGTGGAAGTGCATGGCTGGATTGTTAACAGCTTCTGCTCTGACACCTGAAAAAACTTTATTTTGTGTATATAATTAGACTTCTTACTGTTGCATGACAGTAGTTTGAAATGGGCTGCCTGTTCCACCATCTGGAAATTGAGAACATATAGCTGATAGTTCATAAATTAAGAATAACAAAAACATGGAATGGAACACCCAGGGTTTTGCAAGCAACCACACAGATTCTAAGACAAAGATGAAGCATTTCTACCAGTTTTCCATGACCTCTGGTACGCCTCATTACAATTAGCAAGGATGTATGTGAACTAAAAGATACTGAAAAAATAGCTAATCAAGAACAACTGTACTAAACCAACCTCTAGCTCATTAAAAATTATAGTCCTTTGAGTATTCTCAATGTTTTTCAGTAAAAGAAGCTATGAGAAGATTTATTTCTTGGGGATAAATATGCAAGGATTTGAGAAACTTCACATGTGATGTGACCACTGCTTATTTTCTGATCCTTTATAGAAGAAAAAAAATCTTGGAATTTTAACCTTCCCTTTAAAAAGCCAAAACATTTTGTTCAAACCTTTGGCAAGTTCATGAAAAAGTAGGCTCCAAATTTTTACCGTTTTTTCTCTAGCAATGAACTACAGCCAGTTTACAGGAGAGTCAAAATATTCAGAGTTTGCTGCTGAGGAGCAAACCTTTACCCAGTTCCCAATGCTTCTTTGCTGGCAAATCTGATTTCCTAAATCTCACTACAACTGACCCTGTTATTCTCCTCTAAACAATCAAAGTTAATGTGTTGCTACTTTTGCTGACAGCTAAGATGATTTTATGAATTCATTAAGTTGAAAAGATCAGCTCTGGAAAACTGCTTTAAACTGAGATAATCTACCTTTATACTGCAGGACTGTCATGTCCAAGAAGAAAGGACTTTCTAAATGTGAAGGTTATGCATTCATTTGCTGTCCCTTAGAGAAAATGTCCTGGTTTTGCTTTGCAGGTGCACAGCAGGGAGAATGCTGACTGCCATTTGATAGCTCTCCACGGCACAGACTGCCCATCAAGCAAGAGATGGAAGTAAAGGATGCCAAAGTGGGAAAACTCAGCAAAACTCTTTTGTATCAAGCCCCTTTCCAGCACCTCAGCAGGAGCTGAGGTGAATGCATTGCACAGGTTCCATCATCTCCTCTGACCACTGAGCCCAGTATAACTTTGCATCCAGACTTGCAATCTTGGATCACAGGAAGGAGTTTGACAGCTGATGGGATCATAGAACAAGGTCAAATCAGGCTACTTCTTGAAGACCTTCTCTAAAACTTTCCAGATGATGGATAGATTAATGTTCGAACAAGTATTCAATGTATCTTCCTTAATTTTTGTGTGATATGAATCACCTGAAGTAGTGGATGTGTTAGCAGACTACTGAGTACTGAACATTTAGTTAAATGGAGGTCACCTCTTTAAATCTCTGTGTACAAAATATGCTTTGTTAGACATGCCAATAATCCAAATCCCTTAACTGCAGTAACCTTAGGTTTATTTCAAATACAGGAATGGAAAAAAAAGCAAAAATTGATTTTTTCTAGACATTAGCATTAAAGAGTAGCCAAAGAATGAAATTCATTTGAAGTTTGTGTGAATAACAATTACAGCTCCAGCATCAAGTTTAATCTTTTTTAAAGCCCATGTACATGGAAAATGAATTTATAACAAGCAGTTGAGTCCCACAGAATATAATAAATTAGACTTTCCTTAGAGTTTTTGGATGTTTTCTCACCTTTCATTGCCTTCAATACATAACATTCATAATACAAAGCCTGCAATAAGTTACAGAAAGTGTAATTTAATGAAATAATATATTAAGTGTTGTGCCTTACAAGGATATCAGAGGAAAGCATTTTTGTTTAAAAATTGTCTTCCTGTTTTACAAAAAAATAAAGAATAGTCCCAATAATTACTGGAAATGTCCCCTCAAAGCACATTCCTTAACCATCCAAATAGATGCTGAGATCAAAAGGTGAGTTGCACACATTAAGGGCAGATGTTGAGTCAGCAGCTCTTGTTTAGTTTTACAAAGATGTATTCATGAGCATAAGATGAAAAGACCATTTTGCACATGATTACAATCAGTGGTGAAGAGTTCTTCTCATAAATAAGGACTTTCCCTCAGGCTGCATGGTAAACAGCTGGACCGGTACAAAAACAATTATTAAAATCTTTCCAAGATGCTGGAATGCTACCCAGTATAAAATTTTCTGCAGAAACTGCCTTTCACCCCTTGTTTTCTGTTTAATTAGCCCTATTGAGATATAGAGATCATTAACACGGTCAGAGAACAATGTTAGTATGCTGTTTTGTGATATGAGGGTATATCATTGAGGAAATGAAAAGTTTCCTATTCCCCTCTAAAATTGAATTCAATTAGTTATTTTTGTTACACCGTGAATTATAACTAGGAGAAAGAAAATAGCATGTTCAGGAGAAGAGTTAATCCTTTTGGCACGAGTAGCGACAGAAGCATTGCCCTTTCCCTAAATCCAAAAGAAGGTTTAAAGGAGAAAAAGGAGACTGCACAGTTAATTTCATTGAAAGAGCATATTTATGGGTTTTTTTTTTTACTTCTGTTTGTGCTTGAAAATGCTGATTTACAGACATTTATTAAACCAGGAGATGTTTATTTATCTATATATGGCAGCTGTAAGGAGCAGAGCAGGTCAAAGCCCCATTCTGCTAAGCACTATTTAAACTGATAGCAAATGACATTCCCCTCCCTGAAGTCATTAGAGTTTAAAATAAATGTTCATAGAATAACCTTCTAAATACAATTTATGTGCAGCATAAAGCATTCTATTTTAAGAGAGACATATGGGAAGGAGAAGATTGCTAATGAGGTTACGTCTACACACAAGGTTACAAGAAGAGATGTATTTTCCCTGCTCATGCTCTCAGATGGATGTTAGCCAGCTCTGGCCTGGACTGACCAGGCTCTGTCAGCACAATACTGTTGTGGTGGCAAAATACTCAGTCTCTTAGCAGGACCTGTTGGCCCTGAAGCTACTGGGTTTTTACTGGGCAAGGACTGGAGCAAGGCCATGCAGCACATCAAAGAGAGCTGAAACAGGAGCTATTCATGCAAGCGTAGATGATACTAAAAGGATTACCTCAACACTGCTTTAGTAGAAACCTTGAACCTGTTGCTAACTTTGCAGATAAATACCCCAAAGCTGTCTTCTTGGTTCTCTTTGGTAGAAAGGCAATATTCCTGTGGATGTCAAAAAGGATGTCCAAAGAATGTCAAAGTCTTCCCTCCTTTAGCTTAATTGAGTGTTTTGGAATAGGATCTGTCTTTACCTTTACTTTCTTTTATTAAGAGTAGATGTACACAGTGTTGTAAGTGTGATAAATGTCAGAATAACCAAGCTTGGGACTGTGCAGCAATATTTTATTTTTTTCAGAGATGTGAGAATGGATCTGTTGGTCATTATGGACAAGTTGTAGCGCCTTGGCTCCCCATTACTGTTCACCCCTGACCATTTCTGATTACAGACTAGGGTAAAAAAAATGCCACAAAAGCATAGTAAATATTCAGCAGGAAGGAATTGCATTCACACCAGGTGAAAGTAGCCTGTAAAGATCAATTACTCAAGACACTTAGTACAAAGAAATATGTTCCCATGGGGTCAGTAGTGCAATATTATCAAACAATTATTATGGAGATATCTAGTGAACTGAAATCTAAGCTATATTGAGCTGTCTTTGCTTGGTTAAAAACCTGTTTGCCTAAGATCAAAGCTAATTCTAGCCTTGCAATTTGCTGAATCTACATCTTTCTTATATAAGGGAAAAAAATTAAAATAAAAAAATAAAAAAAAAAAGAGGAGGGAAGGGCAATGACAAAAGAGAAAGGAATCATTCTGATGGAACCCAGTATATACTGACCAGACTCCTTTCTCCTGAAAAGAGTCTAGTGCATAAGAGAACGGAACAGCACATTGCTGACTCCTCTAGAGCCACTAATGCAGAATTAAACTCCTGCATCCAGGTGATGGATCCAAATATTACCCAGCCCTGGAGGGAGGGTTGAGCCCTGAGGAGCAGCTGGTGGTCACTCGCCAGCCTGTTGGCCAAACCCCTCAACCCTGCCTTGCAGTGACTCTTCACCCAGTGTTCCACCAGCCCACACGGCCACAGCTGGGCCACTGCTACAGAAGGGTGCTGTGAGGCACAGGAAAAAAAGCATTACTAAATGCCAAAAAACCTATATACTCTGCATCTCTCAATTCACTGGGAGGGTGACCTTATTCTGGAGGAGACTGAATTGGTTGAACAGAACTTTCTCTTTGTGGACACATGTTGACTGTGCCTGATGGCTGTGTTGCTCTTTAAATGACTTTTGATGGCACCCAGTCTCTATCTGTCACCTCCATTAGTTTTCCAGGTGTTGAAGTTAAACTCACAGGTCTGTATGTTTTAAGGTCTTCCCTTATACCCTTCTTGTAAATTGGAATAACACGGGCCAACATTCAGACAGCAGGGAATACCCCAGATTCCTCAGCCTTTGGCAGCTGATGGAGAGAATTCCATAAGATCTCTGAGCTCCTTCAGTTCTCTGGGTTGCATCTGATCAGGCCCCATGGACACATGAACCTTCCCCTGAAATAGTTGGTCTCTGACAAGCTCAGTGTCAAAACAAATGGGAAGTCCCTGCTCCCACCCTCACGGTCCTTTGGCTCAGAGGATTGGACAGTCTGTGGTCTATCAGGATTACTAAAACACAGGAAAAAAAGCACTCTGTTTTTGTGTAAACTTACTTAAGTGGATGTAGAACATCCTTGACTGAAACAAAGAGAGGAAACAGGAAAAGAAAGCAAAACCACATAGATTTCTCACTTCTTTTCCAAGTTCATCCTCTACTGAATCCATCATCCTTGTCTGAAATTCTTTTTGAAAACAGTGAACCTCATTATTGCTTTGTGGAGTCTCTCTTTTTCCTATAATTTATTCACTTCCTATCTTCTTAAGCATCCTCTTACTCTTGTGATATCTTTGAGGTAGAGAAGCCTTTAGATGCTGACTGTCAGCATTAACATCAAGTCAAAGTTGCCTTGGAGATATTTTACATCTGCCCAATAGTGACAAGCTGTTACTTGTGACCTGAGCATCCCTGTTCCCTTGAGCTGAAAGTAAAGAGGGGTCTGGTAAGGATACTGTGAGCTACATATCAAAAGGAAGCATTCAATCCTGATTTAGGAGCAGACAGGCAGATGGCTATATTTCAATTAGGCCAGTAGTACAAAGCTGAGCACTTTGGCATAAACAAACGATCTTCATTGCCTTTCTTTGTCAGTACTAACCACTCTCCTGGGAAGTCTTCTAAATCCCACCTGAAGTCTTGGGGATATGTCACCAGTGACTTTGGTGAAATTTGCACCAGGCAACGTAATTTGGATATATTTTTTTTACATTCTAAAATATATCAATTTTTTTTCAGACATTGCCTTGCCCCATACACCTCCAAATCCTAGGAGAATTCTTGAAACAGAAAATCTGGATTCACCAACTATATAAAAAAGAGAGAAGGCCTAGTGTGTTTTCACTGTTGTGTGGACCCAACAGAGATCACTATCTCAGAAACAGTTTGCAGATGGAAAGATGCCTATGTGTTCCCACTGAGGCAGATGTGCCTGTATGTAAATTCTATATTAACTCTGATTTTCTTCTTCTGGGACTTAGCTAAGACACGCTGTACATTTCTCTGTATTTCAAAAATTTGGAGTCAGACCTAGGTAATAATTTATGTGCATGTCATCATTTAATTTGGCCTAGTAATCATACTTTTTCTCATACATAAAATTATCAGGAATCTAGGGCAGCACTTTCAGTTAGACAAATGAGGACTTGCTGTCACAGAGTATACTCATGATCAACAAGAACATACCCTCTTTCACAATTACATTGTGACTTAAACTTTCATATGGTTACAAGAATAAAGGGTTCAAAGAAGCTATAAAACCTTTTAGGCATTGCTAACTTTTTAGTAATCCAGTCACTCTTTTTAGTCATAACAGATTCAATTTAATTTTGCATCTTTCTGCCTGCCAGAAAACTCTACTTTTAGTCATCATGAATACTAAACAAGATTAAAGCTACAACATAAAGATCATAACAATGCATAATTACTTAAAATGCTCACATTCCATTGGAGTAATTCACAATGACAACATGAAATCCAAAACTTCTATTAAACTATTATGCAAAGTTTTGAATTCCAGCATTTTACAGCAAAAAAACAACAAAGCAGCAAGACATCCCGAACAAGGTAAATAATTACCTAGCTACTTCAAATCCATGTTAAAAAAAACCAAAACCAAAAACAACCAAATAAACAAACTAAAACACACAAGAAAGCTTAATTCTGATTCCTCATAGTACCTACATACCTAGGCAAAGAAAAGATGAATCAACAACAAAATAGCAGAATACAGAAAATAATGCAAGATTAATCTGTCTCTATTTCTTCAAAAAAGTGGAATACCTCGGGTATTCAAGATGACACATCTGACTTAGTATAATTTTCTTCTTGTGAATGTAACCCTCAGGAAAATATCTACTTTGTTTTACATGAGCACTTTCAAATAAATGAACCCTGAAATATCTTTACCAGCACCTCTGTATTTGGGGATAATTTCATGCTCCACATAATAAAACATTTTACCACTTTTCTACTGCAGAGTAGAGAAACATATGCATTTGTGGCTTCAAGAAAGCAGACTTTAGTATCCTACACACAACTTTTAGGTCCCCTGTGTAACAACATTCTTTTGCTGACTTGCTAATCTGCCCCATTATCCAACTTTTGATGCTTTCAGCTGTTTTGTGCAAAATGTATGGAAACAGGTGTTTTCAAGGCCAGATAGTTAGATTAGTTAGACAGACTTCTTGCTGGTGGTACACTTCACTTTTTTTTTAAATATAGTATTTTTAATTCTTTAAGTCAGCAGTGATAGGAGACTTGCCCTTGACATCAAGCATAGAAAGACAGACTTGGGTTTGTTATGCCCATAAAAAAAGATTCTGAAATCCCAGAATATATATGCACATTTATCTCATGTAAACCAGATTCTGTTCTATCTCCTTCTGTGAATCCAGGGCTTGAGTTAGCCTAATTTTGATCTAATTTTTACATGAACAGGGATGATACAAAAAGGCGAGAGCTCTTGACATTGAGTTTATATAGTGCTCTCACTACATCAGTTAAGCACACAAACAAATTTTTTTACTCAGGCTAACACTGCAGCTTTGATTGAATGTCTTTTCTTTGAATGATTCAGAGTTGACTATGAAACTAAAGGAAAACTTTTAAAGGGACTTTTATCTCGGTTTTCCTTTTATAGATAGCTAAATTAATAACATTAAATAAAAAAATGGTCTCCATGTTTTGCAAGATTTATGTCACTGAACCTTGACTGTCCATTTGCAAGGCAGATAAATAAGTATCATTATCTAAAATATAGAACTGTCCTACGAAGATTAAAGAATAAACATGCCATACAGCACAGAACAATGTTAGGTAGCTAATGTTTTTCTCTGTGTTATCCACCCTTTTGAGATGTAAAATATTTCTAGCAACACTCAGAGATACAGTCAGAAGAGAATACCATAGAGAAATAGCTCAGCTCCCATCACAACAGATTTTCTCTCCTGCTCTCTATCAAACAGAATTGCAGCTACCTCCACAAAAAAGAAAAAAATTAGTATATGTCTGGAAGTCAAATGCAGGTGAATATTTTAGGGGACATGTCTCTGATGAAAAAGCTTTATTCAATTTTCATCCATATGTACATGCAGTGAGAAAGTTATCTCCAGGAAAGATAACTTGTAATTTACATAACATCCTGCCAATTCACACACTGTGAAATTTAAATGTTTTCTGTTTCCCACTAGTTTACTTTTCTCCAGCTTGTTCGTGTTCTCTTTATATACAGAAATCACACTATAATCAATAGACAATGGCATTTCCAGTCTCACATTACAGAGAATATGTTTTAAGCCTACACAAAAGAAAATTCACAGTATATCAGAGACATCAAAATAGTAAATATAGGCTGAATTCTTACATCTATTGTAAGGATTTTTGGAAGTGTAGTAGCAAGCCACTGGGTTGCCAAAGTCTTCAAAGTTTTGCTGTGAGACTGCCCACCTGTCTTAGAAACAGAGCAGCTCCACAATGTGCCCCTCTCATCATCCTCTGTACATGTCTGGAAATGAGGGTCAATGGCTGTCTTTTGCCAGCTACTGCAACCTTTTAAATAGGCTCTTGAAGAAGAAGACAGTTAAGTTCTCTGATATAATGCAGCAAGCATTCTTATTCATCTTGGTATTCTTGCTCTGCTGTGTCCTCACGTTCCACATGAACTCAAGCAGACTTGAAAACCAGGAGCTATATCCCAATTTTAAACACCTTGAAATAGAAGGGACTTCATTACTTCAGCTGTGATCTGACAATGATATAGAACTCCAATTACAAAGATAACAAACATGATTTTTAAACTTATTTGACCTTAAGTCTGTGAGGGAAGGAAATGTTCTTAAAAGGAATGTTTTAAACTCACTTTCCCCTTCAGTTGTGGTGTTTCAGCATGAAGAAAAGATGAATTAGTATTTATGCCATTCTCTTTAACAAAGTACTTCAACACTTATGAAACTTAATCTATTAATCTTAATTATTAGTCAGATTAAGCAATTTTCCAGTGAGAATGTAGAGACCTGGTGCTATTTTCAGTTCCATCTCAGAGTAAATTGCTTTCTGTGCTCATAGAGGCATCTGGAGTTAATGCTGCAGGTTTGACAACATTGCAGCTCCATTCTTTGTGTGAATTCAGGGTTCATCCATCCCCTGACCTTTCCATTGACTGCTGCCTATGCGTGTAGTACCAGCATGACACATCCCTGCTGGAGTCTGTACAGAAACAGAACATTTCTCTCTGACAATGCAGCATTATGTCTCGGTGGCAAAAGGAAAGTGAAGTGAACCTTACTGAGAAATGATCTATCTATAGCCCCTGTAGTCAGTGGGATCCATAAGATCCCTGTGTGAATCTAGTCCTACTCCAGAGTTTTATCATTGCTGTTAATGTCAAACAGGTTTTTCATGTCTTTGTGTGCTAGCCAGGTAATAAAATTCTGTTTTAATTGGTGCAATTAGTCCATGAAAAGTGACATTAAATAAAATACTACCAGTTCCCTTGCTTTTTTGGGGGGGTTTAAATCTGTGGACTAGTAAGTTTATTTTTTTTCTTATTATCACTGAAAAAATGCCAACTAAAAGTAAGAAAGTTAACATTGCAAAGCTTTCAAACTATTAAAAGCTGAGATTTCTTAAGTGCCATTGAGGGCACACTTGCAAAGTAGCAGGATTGCATAAGTGAAAAGTCAGCACTACAAAAAAACAACCACACATTTTTGCACTCCGAAATGATCTCTAGACTGACAAAAATGAGCATTTATGTGAAAACTAACTATGTATCACCTGGAAGTAACAGACCATTATTGAGTTTCATACTGTACTTGCAAGATTTGTTCCTAACACCAATAAAAGATATTTATATTGGTTTAGGTCTGTTTTTCTTCTATTTTGTCTTCCTGAGAATTGTCCTAGATACATTTCTCTGATTTTTCCTTTATTTAAAGGGTTGCTCCTGGAAGAATATTGGTTTCGTACTTTTTCTGCTTCTTATGAACTGTTTTAAAAGTTTGGATATCTACAACACTTTTTTTTTGAAGCTAGTACTGCTGGTAGTCTCAGCAATTTTTGTTTGTTTGTTTTGTTTTGGGGGGTTTTTTGGGATTTTTTTGTTATTGGGCATGCTGTCATTGGCCAGAGCAGTTATCTGTCACTTAGCAGAAAGGAAGGTAACCAACAGAACACCAAGACAGTTGAAAAAAACAAGAAAAATTCTTTCAGTTTAAGAGAAGGTTACATGCACAAAATGTCCATTGACAGGCAAAGAAACCCATTTGAAATCTCTTGGAATGATATCTGCCATCTACACAAAACAATTTTAACGGACCTTAACAAAATAACAAGAAAACTGGTTTGATATTTGTCATTCTTCACCTTCTCCCACACAAAGCTAGGAGGATTTGAAGCCTGTGTCAGCACTGCATCTAATTTAACCTTCTGATGATGCAGCGGAGTGACAATCCAAGCATAATTTCTGAGTTTTTGCAGAGTGACTTTCAGGGCACAGCAACAGTTCTAATAAAGTTCTCATGGCATTATCATAAGGAGAATTTCCCCAACTGGAAATGTTACTGGGGAGTCCCTGCAATGGCTTTTTCTTGGTAGCAGAGGTGGGTCTCCTGATCTTTCGGTGCAAATTCTGATAAGCACTGACCTATGAGCTGCTGATGGGTTTGGCTGAGCACAATCACAAATCAAATCTGAAAAGAGGACCTAGTTCAGTGAGATTTAAGCGAGATCACTACAGCAAATGATAATGATAAATAGATGGAAGAGAAAGACAGTTTTTTACCAAAAATGTTACAAAAGGACTTAAAAACCATTACGTTGTTCGTTCCTAAAGAGGTTTGCAGAAAGCCCTCATCTGTGTTACATCTGCTCATTTCAACGCAAATTGCTTATAAAGCTAATACTTCGCATTTTGATAACTTGCTAATTGAAAAATCCCTTCATCCTTTAAGAATATAAATTATATGTTGTTGTTACATGCCTCATTAGAAAACAGGTGTTTGGAGGACAGTTGCTTTACAGAAACACTTGCCTAACTCTTACATAAGAAATCTTGCAGTCTTCATGTACTCAATTGCTAACATTGTATAAAAGTCCTTCATCTGCTAGTCTGATAAATTGTTCATCAGCATGTAATAATGATTTTAGTCTAAGCATAAGCTGAGCCAGCTTGTTGACTGCTTTGACTCACTATGTCTAATCATATTATTTCTTTGGTTTCAGGTTACATGATTTGGCACTAATTGTTCTGAAATTTTAATTTATTTTAATTGCTGGTATTTCTGATTTAGTGTTAAATCAAACTGTATTTCCATTAGTACAAATAGCAGCTGAGTGGAAGACAATGGGACACCTCACCTCAATTAGGTGAGAAAAATTATTTCAGAGAAAATTATATAATTATAACTAAACAATTTTATGAGGTACTTTAATTTCATATATTATTGCATCATGCAAATTGTTCCTGTGGGTCAGCTAAGCTTTTATTGTCAGTCTTAAATATAATACATTAACAACAAAAATAGGATAAGATTCTACATGCATGTCCTCCCTTACAAACCAATTCCTGCATGACAGGCTGAACAAAATATATGATCAAATCCCATCATCTTAATAACAAAAGAACATTCTGATAAATCTGAATTCTGTGTTGTAGTCCAACTAAATTAAGATTTCTCCCTGCAGGTATTGGGGAAGTGAAACCATATTTCCAACCTATCTTGTAATAACTTACATAACAAAGAAAGGGAGGTAAGATCCCAAACACAGAAGAGTTTTAGTCTTCATTTCTGGAGTAGAAATTTTGAGTATTTGCTGTGTCCAATACTTTGTGTAGTGTGAAATTCCCATGGGATCTCTATTTTGGCTATATTAGATTAATGTAATATCACATAATTTTTATTGCAGATTATGTTTAAAGTGTTTATATTTATTTACAGTATGTATTTCAGTTGGATGAGAATTTTAGGTGTTTCCTCATCAGATTGTACCTTTCTATCAGAAGAAAAGCTTTCTACTGCCTGCTATTATTCAGATTAAGCATATTAAAGAAGGAACCAAAAAAAAAAAAAAAACCAAGACAATTCAGTGAAATAAACTTTTTCAGCCTTAATAGAATTAAATACTTTGGCTGCTTTTCCACTTTCTGCAATCATCTCAATGTTTTTTTATATATTGCATTATTTCAAATAAGTAGGCATTGATAAGTAGGCATCAAAATGGATTTATTGTAAAGTACATTTAAATGAAAATTAATCAAAGTTTGGGGTGGTTCTCATGTCATGCATGAAAGTCAAATCTGTGTTTTAAAACAACCTGAAATATGAAATGAGAGTTTTAGCTAATGTTTACAGAGTACAAAACATGAATCCAGTTATAAGATCCTAGTATTGCAAAGATCATTGAAATTAATTAAATTTGATGGGGCAAGAAATCAAAAGAAGCATTCTAGAAGGAGCAGATATATGGCTTTTCATTTAGAAGGCAGAGTGATATCCTTATTACACACCCAGTTCTCATTTTCTTTTAAGAACAGCCTCCAGTTCTTCTGTTGCAATTCATACCTATTTAGTTGGAACTGGTTTGTCTTTGCATAAAAGAAATGAGGCCTTATTTCCTGTCTAAGATAGTCTTCAATATTCCAGTCACACTTCAGACACATGCACCTGAGACAGTGCAGAGAGGTCTCCTGGAAACAGCATGCAGAAAAACATCTAAATTTCCCTTTCCAGAAGTTCAGGGCATTTGTAGCCATTTTTTTCCTCTTCATACCATATAGTGGAGAGATATGTGTGGGGTATTCAGTGTATCTAAATGCAGAATTTGTTGTTGGGCTTTGGATGTAGTCTGCTGTCTGTGTGATGAGGGGGAAAAAAATCAGAGTCTGGCATGTAAAAAAGTTCAGTGTTGTTCTACTGGTATAAATCAATATACATTAACTGAAATGCCAGAGAAGTATTAGAAAGGGAAATTTCCCCATTTTAGAACTAAGACAGAATGAACTTTAAATATTTGTCTCATTTAACTCTTATTAATTCAAAATGGAATACACGTAGATCTGAAAACAGAATTCACAGGTTCATTTGTTCATTTTTTGTCCCTTAGAAGTTCAAAACCACCCTTACCATGGTTCATTCTCTGTTTCCTTCAATTAAAAATTAATTTTCTCTTACTTTAGGGGCCAAGGGGATAAATCAAAGATATTAATTGAACACTATGCATAAACAGATTCCTAACCTCCACTTGGAAAGTGATTTCCTATGTAGAGGGGAACTAAAGAAACGCCAAACTTTAATATGCATGTGTTGATGCCTTTCAGAAAAGGTGCAGGTGGAAGCTGCCTTGCTAAAAATAATGAAAGAATGAGTTATTCAGAGGTCATATTTAATCAAAATTAATGTCAGCATATGGTTTTACACACAGGGCATCTGAAAGGCGGGACTTCAAATTATATCTGAGGCAGATATAGATATCTGATATATCTGAGATCATTTTAACTGAGGGAGCAGAAATGATAGCACACTAAGTCATAAGAAGTAAGGCACAAGAAAAGTTTTACATGTTTTTATGTATCTAATGAACACACACACCAGCCCAAACCATGCTAACCTCATGCAGCAGGTTCCAAAAAGTGAGTCGATCAGAATACTACAATAAAAAAGCTGGAAGAGTAGCTGGAAATGCAATATATATCTATATATCTGTATATCTACATATCTATCTATCTATCTATCTATCTATCTATCTATCTATCTATCTATCTATCTATCTATCTATATCTATATATCTATATATCTAAGAATCAATACTACAGTGCTTAATGATGTTACAGAATTTCTAAAATACTGATTTAAAAATATGAATTCATTAACAAAAAATAGAAAAAAAATTTAAAAATCACTGCTTTCTTAATTATAGAAAATGTCATTTCAGAGCTGAGTGAAATAATTATGTGTATTCTTGGGTTCCACTGAGGTACAGTATTTTTGGTGAGAGCATTCCCTTTGTCATTCCAAATTAAGGACTTGAACACTTTATGGGCATCTAATAAATTTTTCAGGTTGTTGCATTCTTATAGTTGGAAAGGAAAACTTTATTAACCTGCTTAACTATATCATTTTTCACTTGCTTGCCTATTACATAGTGGGAAACAAAAAGTTCATTACAGTAATTTGCACACCTCTCTGGCTTCATATACAATTTTTCCTAATATTGTTGTTTGGCCTGTGGTCCTGTGGAAGAATTTGGTGACTGATGTTAGATTTTGCTTTTCTGAACCAGTGAAATAAATCTGGGAGAAGGACCCAACACTACTGATGGGAGGTACTGAATTTTTCAAGTTCAATTTCAGATACCTAAAATGGTTTCCCCTCTTTTCAGTCCTATGATGCAATTGTTATTTAATAGCACAGCAGCTGTCCTACATCAATCAGTCCAGAGGTTCATATGATTGTGCTCTCCCTCCAGCTGCATCTATGAACAAATGACTTAGAAAGAGAAGGGGTAAACCATGGTGTTCCTCTTTCTAACACAACTTGCTTCATACTTAACTGCATTTTGCACAGAGGCTGCCTGAGTTATTAGTGCATATATTCAATAACCATATGTTTTTCCCAAGTCTTTAAATAAATTGCTCTTCCAAGAACTTGTCCAGCCTTCCATTTCATTCTTTCATGTGAACTTTGTAATAAAACAAACTTGACAGAGAGCACAGCTTGCTATTTTTCTGATTAGGAGACACCTTTGGTTGTTTTTGAACCAGACTCCCACTAGTGTGTTCTGGAGATGGTGAGAAAATCAATTTGCTTCCTACATGACATGATGATTTGTGGACCTGCCTTCCAAAATTCTTCTAATCCCAGCTGGAGAGTACTAGTTTACTCAGCCAGACCTAGTACAGAAGTTGCTCAGTACCTTTGATCATCCTTGTTGTCCCTTTCTGAAGTTTCTCCTTTTCTACTAGATTTTCTACTGGGGTTTTTTAAGATGGGGAAATCATAACTATGCAGACCATTGAAGAGAGTACTGGCAAAATCAAGTCCTCTTGTTCCACTTAATTATTTTCTAACAATTTTCAACTTGTTTAGATCTGAAAATGCTTTGGATCATGAATTTGACTTTTCATGGAACTATATGGCAAATACACGTTTTGAAAATTAGCTCTGTGCTACAGTGAAGTCTTAGATTTGTTTTGAACATTCTATTATTCTATATTAAACAGCATGTTTTAAGACTGTCACATCTATGCACCCCTTTGTCACTGTATCTAGCCTTACTAATCCCTTCAGATGGAGAACAAAAGCACACAGACAGTAGGTGAGACACACAGCACTGGCAATGATGTACATGATGAACGTCAGATCTCTATTCTGCCGTTAAGTAACTTGGATTAGGCTTTATCTTTCTTAGCCCATCTAGAACCTCATCAGGCTTGGCAAAGTTTAGCAGTGAAATGGTTAGTTATACTGTTTCTACGTTTTCATAGAATACCAAGTTGGAAGGGGACCTCAAGGATCATGTGGCCCAGCCTTCCTTGGCAGAAGCCCAATTTAGACAGTATGGTTCAGCACCTAGTTTAGCCAAATCTTAGAAGTGTCCAGCATTATGGAATCCACCACTTCCCTGTGATCATTCCAGTGGATGATTTTTCTCATTGAGAAAAATTTTCCTTTTGTGTCCAGATGAGATCTCCCCAGGAGTGACCTGAACCCATTACCCCTCATCTTTTTCATGAGACCCCTGTAAAAACGGAGTCTCTATCATCTTTGCAGTCAACCTTTTAAATACCGGAACATGGTGACTCGTTCTCCCTTAGGCCTTCTTTCCCAAGGCAGAAAACCTCAGTTTTCCAAGCCTTTTCCTATATGGCAGGTTTCCTGGTCCTTTGGTCCTCTTTGTGGCCCTTCTGTGGACCCTTGCCAGCCAGTCCACATTTTTGTGTAGGCTGACAAGTGCTGAGTAGAGCGAGACAATGACTCCTCTGTCTCTGCTGGTGGTGTTCTTGTTGATGCAGCCTGGCATCCCACTGGCTTTCTCTGCCATAGCAGGACTGTTCACTGAGCCCATTGTCCAAGGACATCCAGGTCCCTTTCCACAGAGCTGCTCCCCAGCCAAGTAGATGCCAGCATGGGCTTATGTTTTCCCAGGCACGTTACCTTGCACTTGTCCTTGTTGAATCTCCTAAAGTTCTTGAGTCCTAAAGAGTCCTAAACTCTTGAACCTATCCAGCCTATCCTGTCTCTGCAGGATGGCTGTCCCTCATGGAGTGTCCACATCCCCACTCAGTTTGGAATCATTAGCAAACTTCATTACTGTACACTTCATTCCATAGTCCAGATCATTTATTGAAGATACTAAACAGCTTTGGGTCCAATATCTATCCCTGGGGGTCCACTTTTTTTTGTGACAGGCTGGCAATTTTTAAAGAAGGTTTATACCACCACATCCTGGGTGCAACCAGGCAGCCAGTTCCCCACCCACCTCACCGACCTCTTGTCTAGGCTGTAACATATCAATTTTCTAGGGGTAGCTCTGAGAAACTGTATTGAAAGCCTTGGAGAATTCCATGTGGACAATGTCCACCTAGCCCCACACTGACAAAGCAGGTTACTTTGTTGTAGAGGGAAATCAGTTTGTCAAGCACGATCTGCTGCTGGTGAATCCATGCGGACCTTTCCCAGAAATGTGCTTCTTCTCACTTGTAACACCTCCCAGGAGAAATTGTTCTACAATTTTTGCAGGGAAAGAAGTAAAACTGATGGAGCTAAAATTGCTGGATTTAAGCCCTTCCTGCAAATAAAGGTGCCTTTAGCTTTCTCATAGGTTTCTGGCTGCCCCCTGATCTCCAAAACTTCTCAATGATTGTGGAGTGTAGCTTAAGAGTGATGTCAACCAGCTCTCTTAACACCCTCTGTCAGGTGGATATTTACAGGGCCCATCAATTTGTAGGGGTCAAGTTTCTGTAATAGCTCAAATACCAACTCTTCCTTTTCTACTGGTAGGTCTGTGTTTGCATCAACTCAAAATATTCTTCCCAATATCTGAGACCCTTCAGTGCTGGCAAAGACAGAGGTGAAGGAAGTATTAAGAATCTCACACTTTTCAGCATTGTTAGTAACTAATTCACATCTCCTCTTTAACACATTTAAAATATATTTTAATATATTTTAAACGTTTAAAATATTAGACCAATATTTTTCTGCTGTTCCTGTTTGAGTACCTGAAGAACTCTTTTGCAGGGCAAATTTCAGCTCAAGCTGAGCTTTTTCTTTTCTAACTGCATCTCTGCACACCTTGGCAATGACCTTGTAGTTCTTAAAGGGTATTTGTCTATATTTCCATCTTGATACCTGTCCAAACATGGACATGCTACTGTTCCAAGGCTGGACCATTAGAAATGGCAGTAATATACTACAACCTCTGTGATAACATACTAAAGAAGGAGAAGAAGAAGAAGAAGAAGAAGAAGAAGAAGAAGAAGAAGAAGAAGAAGAAGAGGAAATAAAAATTATTGCACACTTGTAATTGCAGCCAGAGAACATCAGGGTGAGAATATGTGAGAGGAACAACTCTGGAGATGCCAAGGTCAGTGGAGAAGGAAGGGGACAAAGTGCTCCAGGTACGAGAGCTGAGGCTCCTCTGCAGTCCATGGTGTAGCAGAGGTGAAGCACGGTGAAGCAGCTCTGCCCCCGCAGCACTTGGAGGGTCACAGGGATGCAGAGATCCACCTGCAGCCCAGGGAGGACCCCCACACCAGAGCAGGGGGATGTCTGGAGGGAGGCTGTGACCCTGTGGGAAACCTGTGGAGAGAGGAGCCCACAATGGAGCAGCCTGTCCTTGAAGGTCTTGNCACAGCAGCTTTGGGAGGACTGTTGCCGGTGGGAGGGACTCACGTTACAGCAGCTTTGGTAGGGCTGCTGCTCATGAGATTGAAGCCACGTTGGAGAAGTTCATGGAGAACTCTGTCCACTGGGAGAGGCCCCACGGTTAGGCAGAGGAAGGACTCTTCTCCCTCAGCACCCAGAGAAGCCATAGGTGATGAAATGACCATAACCCCCATTTGCTGTCTCCCTGCATGGCTGGGGTAAGAGGTAGAGCTGGAGGGGACGGAAGGGTGGGGAAAAGGTGTTTTTAAGGTCTTATTTTACTTCTTGTTAGCCTCCTCTGATTTTGTTCCTAATAAATTCAATTAATATCCCTAATTCTAGCTGGTTTTGCCTGTGACAGTATTTGGTGAGTCGTCTCTCCCAATCCTTATCTCAACTCATGAACCTTTTGTTATATTTTCTCTCCCCTGTCCAGGCTGCAGAAGGGAGTGAGAGATGAGCTTGACGGGCACCTGGTATCTAGCCAAGGTCAACCCATTACTACATTCAAGGCTTTCCTTAACATAGAGCTCAACTCCTACACCAGTTCCTCCTTGCCTATCTTTACAAAACAACTTATAGCTATCCATTATGATCCTCCAGTCATGTGAGTTGTCCCACCATGTTTCAGATATTTTTAAAATACAACTCTCTCATTGTGTCTGATGTTCCAGCTGCTCCTGTTTCTTCCCTAGCCTGAGTGTTTCCCTATGAATACACTTGAGGTGGTTGGTCTTCTGCTTCTCATCCTGGGACGCAGCTAAGTAGCATTGTTTTGCAGCTCTGGTTGGCCTGGTCGAATCATCAGTTTGTTGCAATACGAGTGTTGCCACGCTGGATCCTGTACCCCAAGTCCTTCAGTTTAAAGCCTGCCTCACCAAGTTGGTCAGTGTGTTGCTAAAGACTCCTTTGTGTCTTCTAGACAGGTGGATGCCATGCTTTCCTGCCAGTCTACAATCATGGCAGAATGCCCCATTGTCATAAAGGCCAAAACCCTCAAAAAAAGCACCAGCCACAAAGCCAGAAGTTGGTTTGCATTATATGTCTACTTCTGGCTACACCGTCTCCTGTAACTCATAAAACAGAAGAAAAGGTAGCTTAGACACCAACACTTCTCACTTGCACTCCTTGGGGTCTGAAGCGTTCCCTCATCCTCCCGAATTCCAGCTTGCAGTATAATTAGTGAAAAAGTAGCAAAGGATAGCAGGCTGTGCTCTGAAGAAGTTGTGGCACCTTCCCAGCAGCATCTTGGACCTTTGCTCCCAGAAGGCAGAATACCTCTCATGACTCCCTGTCAGCCCAGCAGGTGTGGGTTCCTTGGTGATCCTTAACAGAGAGTCACCCATGAGTACCCCTCATTTCTTTATGCAGTTTTCACTGTGTGCTGTTGTACAGTTTCTCCTTGCAGATCTTGCTTGTGGGTGACTATAGATGTTAAAGCTGTAAATCTATTTTTGATTGTAATGCTGGAGGGTTAGGAATGATCCAGAGTCCTGATTTTGTGGTTATTTTTTCTAACAGTTTCATGGAACTATGCAAATTATATGCTGCTTTGCCAACTTCCCTCAAAACACCTAAGTAGTCCCAGGAAAGCTGAAGAGGCCTGAAAAAGGTAATCAGATTGTAAATGCCTATACCAAGTATTTCAGAATTGGTAACAGCATTCACTTATCATGTAATAAATTGAAGATTTTCTCCATGCATCATGCCAGACTGCCTTAACTTCCACCCTTAGCCCCAGAGTCATATTAAAGAGATGTAACAGACACAATATCCTTCAGAGATTTCGTATGACCAAATCTCACCAATATATTGTTGGCACAGTATTAGCCTGGCCTCATACCGATTACTTATCACAGTACCCTCACACTTCATGACAGAAGCTAGAAACTGATGAAACACTGAAATACAGACAGGTTTTGAGGGTTTACAGGAACTCTCTTTTCTAAAGACATGAACTCTGTCATGAAAGAGTTTTTGATGAAAGGCTTTTCCAACTCCATAAATTTCAGAGTCACAATCATTGTCAGAAGATGTGGGTTTAAGTTCTAGGTAAATTAATAACTTTATCCTTTCTAAATGTAAAAAGGTCCCACTCACACTTCTCATAAATACAACACTTGCACTTGTCTCAGAGCTTTCCACAGAATATTTAGCAAAAGGTGTGTACTCACTGTTTATTTTCTTTTCTCTGTTGCCCCCTCTTATGCCTTGTGGGGACAAAGGACAGTCCAGAATAGGATTTTCTCTCTGCAAATTCAGGCAGGGACCTTCCTCTGTTGAGCAGAGAAAGGGGCATGGCTTCCAGAAGGGTGTAAATTTAAAGTTTTTTCCCATTCAGTGGATGCTGTGCTAATTTAAAAGATTTCCTTGATGTGTTCCCAAAGAGACATACTTCTAGGTTTTAACCTTTCCCATACTGGTTGTTCTTGCCCGTGATGACTGTTGATTCCAGCAGACAGTGTGGTGGCCAACCCTGTAAGGCTTCACACTAAATCAACCCCAAACTTTCTCTCAGTCTAGCATAATACACTTCAGTGGTTAACCTGGAGCATCTCTTTTCTGCTCTAGTTATGAGCTTTCTAGGACAGGGACCATCCTTCTGTTCATGCTGTATGGCATTGCACAGAGGGTTTCGGGTTCAGTTGCCAAGGCAAAATGCAAGTTAAACAGATACAGGACTTATCAAGGCACCTATCTGCCAAGTCATGCTTTAAAACACATTTTCCTATGATTTCTTATTTGTACTGAGATTTCTGAGATACATACTCAAAATGTGTTTTCAGTTAGCTGAAAGTTTATGTTTTAGAGCATAGCATTGTAGTCTTTTCCCCTGGTTTCCATGTGGTTGCTTACTTTAACAGCTAGTTTTATTTCATAATAATGATACTTTAAGACAAACTCTATTTCAGAGATTTCATGCCATGTTCTTTTTTCAATCTTTTAATGCTAAAGACTATCTGACATTGCTAGAGACATTCCAACATGAAGATTTTATTTGAAGTGATGTAGCAAAAAAATTCAATCTACTTTTAATAACCTATTGTTCGTGTAAGTAATCATAGTTTATTTAGTCCTGATTTCAATTAAGGATGTTACCACATGGAATCCTAAGGCTACATTTCTAATTAATAACATTCAGAAGTCCTGAAATGCAACATTTCACTATTCACTACTTTAAACTCTAAAGTGTTTCAGTCTCTCTCTAGAGCTATATGAAGATAATTTAATCATTCCTCATGTAAATTATATTAATTATCATACATAATATTTCTTTCCTATTACATCTTAAGCAATGATTCAAGCGTTAATACAAATGTATATTTTGAATTGGCTAGGAGATCAACCAATAAAGAATTTTTTTTTATTAAGAGATGGTGGTTTCTGACTCTGGTTCCTTTTATTTTATGTAACTTTTAATTCCCCTGTAGCACTTTCTTGTGCAAGTTTTCTATTCCTAATCTACTGAACTGTCATTTATGATTAATTTTAAATTAATTTTATTACATGCATCTCACACCCTTGATAGAAGAGCAGTACAGTGTTTCAGAGAATCATTGGCAGTTTATACTCAGATCTATGTCTCCCTCAAATTAAGTCTTCCTCTCTTTAAATGGGGAGACAAAATTAAAAAAGGTTCTCTGTTAACTGGATTTTAATGCACATTAAATCTTCTTATGTTCTATCTGCTTGCTTAAAAACTCAAGCTCTTATCTGAGCAAGCAAGTGAACCTAAATTTTGTATTCTTAACATATATGATATAACAGCTCAAGTCACACAAGCAATGAGGCAAAAGGAGTTGAAAAGATGGAGAGAAAAAAATTGATCCGCAACACTTTGGTCTTTCCGATCACATTTGGGCAGTAGCAACTCAGGGCATGAAAATCAAGGGCAGAAAACCTGATCTGCTTCTTGAGAGCTGCAGCAGCACTCCACACCCTACAGAGTTCTTCTACCTTTAAGGGAGCCTTCAGAAGCCAAGGTAGTTGATCTTGCTACTCCTGGGATCCAACAGGATCAAATTATCCCACCTGCAGAGTAAGTTTTTATTCATTTCTCATCAAAGAATCGTTTTTCAAACTTTGACAGAATTCACCTTTTTAAAAAATTGACATGCACTTTTATTTTTCCTATATTTTAAATATTTTTTCCCAGGCTAAATAATACAGTATGCTAATAGGATAAGAAATACTCTAAAAGGAGGAAAAAAAGCCTCTGAAAGTATTTGCCTTTGCATAGGGGACCGTCTGATTAAAAGAAGCCAAGTACACACCACCTCAGGTAATTTTAGTTATAAAAGCCAGAATCCACAAGTCAGTGATTTCCTTAATGGAAGAGTTTTAACATTTCTTTTGGGAATATCAGGCTCTCAAGCACTATTGAAGCAGAATGCCACTTACAGTTTAAGAAAAATTACTGTCAAGTGAATAATGGCTGCTCAAGGCACATGTTATCTATTTCTGCAATTAGTAGAGAAATCCTGTTGTAAGACTCATTTAAAACATCAGTTTTACTGCCAGAGGAAAGCAGCAACGTGTGTTGCGTTTGGCAGCACTGCTGTGCTGTAGTTAAAGCCCTGTCAGGCTTACTGTTACAAGGTTTTATTTTGAGAATTGTGCAAATATGAGATATAAATTTTCTCCAAACAAAGTCTGCATTCAAAATTTCCCCTGAGAAGGAGTTTCTTCTTACAGAAAATGAGTCAGTCAAAGGGGATTTTTCTTTCAATGTTGTCAAAGGTGATTTTTCTTTTTAATGTTAAAAATATTAAAACCTTAAACCTAAATTGCAATTAATTAAGCAGATATTCATATTCTTCATGAAGCAGTGTACATGAGACTTGCCAAACTCTATTTCTCTCAGAGCTAAGTCCTGCACACCCCAGAGTACTGTTTCCTACCAAGTCACATGCTATATACATTAAGAATCTGATGAGAAGCCTTGCCACAGAGAAATTTGAATAAAGGCTCAGTGAATATAGCTGTATTCTGCACTCAGGTGAGGACAAATGTCCCTGAAAACAGAGTAGTTCCAGAACTATCTCCTTTCTGAAGTAATGGTAAAAAATCTCTCTCTATATAAATATGTAAAAACTCTGATTCCCAGGGAACCTGCTCTAGCATGATAGTTTTAACCTAGAAATGGTAATTGCAAGCATGTATTCACAACATTTCCATGCTGACAATTCCAAGATTTATCGTGCTATACATAATTCATCAGGGTTGAAAACCTTCGGCCTGTTACTTGCCTATGTTTAAAAAAACAGAAAACTTTGAATAAATGGACCTCACAACAGAATTAGCCTGGGAAAAGAATAGAATGTTGAGATGGGGACATGACACAAAATGCAATTCCTAATCCAATATCCCACATCCATATATAGTGGTGTGTTAAGGTTCCTGAATCCTCATATGAGTTACAGCATTTTCTTCCCTTCCTCCTCCTTGGTGCTGCTCAGATCCAGGCCCATAGGACAAATGTCATGACAAATTCTTCCACCACATCCCTCATCTGGATGACATGAAGAGAAGAGAGCCAGGACATGCTCCTGTCGCATCAAGTGAAAGCCATGAAGAGATCTACTGTCCCAGAAGTTCAACCTGACATAGAGTTTCCTCTGAAAAGAAAATTTGGAAGATCTTGCTATATTCTGTGTGTATTTATTTAGATACTTTGTGAGAAAAAGAGTGGCTTTTACCATAAGCTGGGATGCAGATGTTAGGTTTGGAAACATGACACTTTGCGCTTTTAGTGATACTTACTATCTGTCTGCAACAAACATGGCAAGTAATACCAAATATTTTGCACTATCAAGAAACACTATGCAAATTGCAATGTTTCCTATGTGACAGTCCTGATGGAAAAAAAAAAAAAAAAGAATGTACTAGGCACAAATATAATAAAAAAACCTTAATAATGCACAGAGAACAAAAAAATTAGGGTACATAAAGTTTTCCTGCTGTCTGGGACAGGAGATTTCCTATGGAGCAGATTGTCTCCACACTCTATTTTTGTGTAATTTGGCTGACTCTTTGGAGCCTGCACTCAGCAAATTACGTGTACTTCAGGTTTCTTACTGTGGTGATTGATTTGGTGTTAAATAGCACACATTGTGCAAGCAGATTGGTAAGAAGGAACATTTTTCTGGGATGTAAAATGTGGCCTGGGCATAGAAGAGTGTGCAGTTCATGGTTGTGCAGCGATATTTTAGACATTAACAAGATGTGATGTGACTTTCCCTGGGACAAAGTCTAACACAATGCAATGTTCCCATCTTATTAACTGGCATTACATCGTCTTAGATTTTCATACAATGATGTTCACTGGTCTGGCATCTGCAAACATTGTCTTATGTTAACTTCAATACAAATCAGATATATGTCAAGAAGAAAATCTTAAACAGTATGTTTTGCTCTCTTCAAACTGTATTTCTAGAATTACACATTTCAAGTGTTTTTTAAGGTTATTACATCCTGATTAATGCAAACTGTTAAAATCAATAACAAAAATTTTTGTCATAATCCAAGCCTTCATTCTAGCAGAATTCTTTCTTTGCCCCACCCAAAAAAGAAAGATGCTTGCTTTTATATTAGTTTCACTTAGAAACTCATGCTTGCAGGGTCAAAAAATAGTTTTAAAATTAAAATATTTTGTTGCTTACTCTATGAATTTCAAACTTGTATCACATCTTTGCTGGTTGAATTTCGAATGTTCTCATGGTAAAAGAAGGAGAAGGTATATCAGAAGAAGGATTGAACCCTGAGGCAGCCATGACAGTAAGGGTAAATTTAAGTGCTCTAACACACTTAAAAGTTCATCTAGTGGAGGTGTGGGAAGAGAACAAGGGCATAAAAACAAAAATAAATGTATTGTAAACACTCCATTTCTGCAGGTATGAGGAGACCCAGTCTTTTTTCTCATAGTACAAATGCCCTGTTTCTAGCCTTGTTTGTATAGTCCTTATGAGAAGAGACATTTAATAAATTGATTACCAAGTAAATCTGAAGTAATTTTGTTCCCTCCTCATACCTTTGTGGATAGAAATCTTTGGTGTTTTGACTGTGTGCCAGTGAAGTGGAGGGTGTCCAAGACAAATCTACATTCTCCAACATACCCTAAATATTGCCTTAAGGCATACACCACCCTTTTTCATTCACTCCTGATGTATCTGGTATAAGATTGTAAATTGAAATAACAACTACTAGGCTCTGCAGAAAAAAACCTGTACATTAATGACAGATTGTCAGTCCATTAAGACCCTAAGACTATACTTATTTCTATGGGCTCCCTTCTTTCACTGCTGCATTTTGCTCTGGCATCCAGGAGCAAGTGTAGTTTTAGCTTCTGGAGGCATCCAATGGAGACTCTCTCCAGAGGACAAAGATCTCACAGGAATCCTTTGTCCTGAATCAAAAGCTGCTGGCACAATCTGTGTATCAGCAGAGAAGAAGGCCCTGTATACAAATATTCATGCTTCCTTTGTGCAGGTCAAAGCATTACAGCTTTGACATGAAAGCAAGGTCTGAGAGGATTTTTGACAGAAAGATTGACAGCTCTACACTGGCCAGAGCTGATTTGTGGAAATTTCTTGACTGTGTATAGTTGCAGAAGTCACTTTAACCTTGGGGCGTGTTGTGGGTTAATAACCATGGGTGTCTGTTGCTGCATTTTTTTTTTTTTTTAATTTATTTTATTTTGTATTTCTTCCTTACATTATTTTTTTTTTTTAACACCTCCTTTCCCTGGCAGTAAGTTGATATATGTTGACAGGTTTAGCTTCACTGTCAGTCAAAAGAATAAATTGCTAGATTGACTATGCACCTGTTTCAAAGATTTCAATTTTTTTATCACTGAAGAAAGTAAAATTCACTGTTGTATCTGAGACATTAGTCAAAAATATGACTCTGAGCCTAGCTTTTTATTTGCATTAGGGTCACAGGCTTATCAGAAAAACAAGGTTACTGAAGTGTGAGTTTGAAGACATATGAAAGTGACACCTGTTTGTGTTACACCCCTCCCAGGCTTCCCATTCACTTGCTTTGTGAAGTCTTTCCAGTCCAGCAACTTCTAAGAGCATTTCAAAATGTATTCTTCCTCGACAAGTGCTTCTGTTTACAGTAGAGCTTTCAAGAGCTGACAGGTATGCCTTAGTGCACTAATTTATTTATCCTATTCACATGCAAAGCTGCACACAGCCTCTTAGTGTTGTCTCAGGCTGAGAACTGAAAGCACACTATAGCCAGTTAGATACTGAATTTGACATGGAGCTATCCATGTCAACTCAGCTTACAGATCAGGGTCTCCAAGGGAATAGGGCCTGTGATTTGTAGACTGTTTTTCCAAAAGCAGGTTTCCAATAAACCCTGTTTCTAGCAAAATCAAGTTTCAAAATATACCCTGAAACATTAGTTTTGATGGAAAAGCAAATTGATTTGCTTGAAGTGTGTGAAGCTGCTCAAAGATACTTTTATAATGCCTTTGTAAAATTAGCGAAGATAATAGTTTTTCTAAGAGAACTTAGAGAATTTAAAATACTTATTAATATCATCACTGACCAAAAAATAGGATATCAATCTTTCCATTAAAAGCAGAGAAAGTAGAGGGTGTGCTTTTCTATCCTTAAAACCATAAGATGGAATTAAGTTGTCTCAGTATCCTAGATGTAACTAATTTATATTTTGTGATAAACTTATCCTGCCATTTTTTGTCTCAATTTCTCTTCAATTGTATGTTCACAGCATTGCCTGATATTTATTCTGACAGACTCTGAGTTAATGATAAAATTCTCAAAAATGTTAGTAATCCTGATTGACACATAAGCATGTAAATTTCAGGTGATATTGACCATTTTTTAGGGCTCACAGTCCAGATATTTCAGTCTGCTCCTGAAAAACAAAGAAATTCCAAACAAGTACTAATTTGTCTCCTCAGGAAGGCTCCAAACAGAACATTCATAAATCAAAATACATTGGTTTGGATTTTTTCTCTCCCCTGTTATTGTCTGTAATACTTTTTGCACGCACTTCCTCTTTAGAGGATAATGTTAGGAGAAGCTTAAAAACTCTGCAGTAAGACCCCCTGCCAAGACCTAAAGCAATGCTCATGGAAAGTAAAACTGCTTATTTTATCCTCATTTCTTTCCCTGCCCCATTTCACCCCGTAAACGCAAGTGAAATGAAACGGGAGACAGCGAGAGCAAGACACCCAGTGCAGTGAACAAAGAAAAGCAAGCAGAAAAACATCCGAAGGAATAGCCGATTAGAAAAATAGCATGCCTCTCCTGAAGTACCCCTGTCCAATTATTTCTACTGTTTTCTATTATCTAGTGTGTTTGGGGAGGTATATTCTTTTCTGTTTAATGCTTCAGGTATGGTTTCGTGCTGTAACCAGTGTAACAATGGACACATTGTTATTTTCTCCTACCGATCATGGTTTCAGCTGTACCATCTCCAGTATACTAAGAATACATCTTCTAGTGAATCTGGAGCTGCAGTATGTCTTTGTAAGCAAAATGATGGTGTGCCACATAAGCCAGAGAATGAGGAACGTTTACAGTGGTAATAGGGTGGTGAAGGAATGTGCTGTAATAAATAAACCTGCTGAAATAAAAGTTTGTCTGATCCTTACGTACAATTGGTGAGCAGTCAAAACAAACCCTGCTAAACCTATTTCCTTTTCCTACTACATCTGTTAACTGAAAGTCTAGAAAATAATTGTAGAATTTAATATTAAAATGAAATGTTTTGTTCAACATGGAACAAAATATAATGAGGTTTATTTATGAGTAAGACAGAAAAGCCTGCTTACTATTGTAATTTTTAACTTTTAGTTTGACATGGACTTGCTACAAGTCAGACTAAAATTATACAGTGATTCTTTTTTTTTTTGTTTAAGCACTTTTTCCCAAGTTCTGTTCCCCCTCTCCTTTTTTTGCTTTGTTTGTTTGTGGCTAACAGGATATTTGTTTAGGAAGCAAAAAAATTTTCTTCTTCTGTAAAACCAGAGCTTGGGAGAGCAAATGCGGGAAGTTTTCTGCCCATATTTCCAAGCAAGCTGGACAGGCATCCTCAGGGTGTACAGAACACCTACTCTGCTGTTTTGGTTTTTCCTGTTCTATCTGCATGTTATACTGAAGGACAGCCAGCCAAACTCAGTTCAGCAGTAAGCTAAGTCCCCACTCAGTATACACTGTCTGCTAAATTAATTTACAATTGCTGCAGCCCCTAATATCTGTATTCTTTCTTAGCAGGCATTGGAAATGGAGGACATAGAGAACTGGGTACTTCTGGTATATCCTGTTTTTCCAAAAGCCGATCACACCTTTGGTGCAATAGTTCACCTTATCAAACACAGGCAAGTTTGTTCACAAACTCTTCTCTGGTCCAGCAGCTTCCTGCTGCAGTAGGTGTGGCATGGACCCAACGTCCCAGCGAGGCTGATGTTTGATGCACATAACTCAGGAGTAGGGCGCTGGATTTTACTTAGGGCAAAACATTTACCACTCCTGTGGCAATTCATAGCCACCATGAAATGAAAGTTTAATCTTTGAGAATAACTGAGGTTTACCAATATGATCTTTTCAGCCCTCATATTTTTTTAATTTCATGGTCTTCTTTATAGTCTTCAGTGTGTTTGTACCTGCCCTTCCTCCTCCTATTCCGCCTCCTCTGCTTTTTTCAACACTAAGCAATGTATAGAGAAAGCACATTTTACTGCTAGAAAGGAATTTTGTACATAATCTGCATCTAACGTTCAGTTCTTTGATACACAGTGTTCCTGGCCTGAGAGGCACTGTGCAAAAGTAAACAACAGTGTGAGACATAAGACTGCCAGGCATCCACAGAGGAGCAGTACCATCCCCAGGCACACCATTCCTTCCTTTGTCTTCGAAAGGCAATCAATCATTTGTCAGTGAAAAACCTCCCACCTTTGCTGATTTTTTCCTTTGCAGAATATATTAGTTAAATCTTCTACTTTGCAGCCAAAGGAAAATCTCTGCCTGAAATGGTGTCCCCGATTGAAACACAAATTTGTCATGCCCATTTAATCCTATAATGCTTATCTGCTTTACCACCTTTGGGGTGTACCGACTTTCACTATCATCAAAGTCCCAAGCCCTCTCTCCTCCATTTCCCTATTATAATCCCATAAATAAACATTTGAAGTACAAAAAGGACTACCTTCTGTATGGGTGGGGGAGGGGGTTCCTAGGTGATTTTTGAAAGGACACCACTAAGCTAATCACTCGCCTTGCAGATGTGTGCCCATCTTTTCAGGCTTGCCAAAAGTTGCTTTCATTTTTGTGCTTTCATTTTGTGTCAGATTAACCCAACAAAGTGATTTGACAGCCAGATTCAGATCCAAAATGGGCTTGTTCCATAGCCTGCAAACTCAAATTATTCCCAGGCTTTTCATACGTCAGCTGCTGTAAACATGCATGGAGATAACAGCAAATATCAGAGGTTTGACTGAGCTGGCATTGCAGCTCTCAGTGCCACTCCTTGAAATTTTTGAAGGTATCTTAGTAACACAACTTCATCTTTTTCCTAAAGAAAAAAAAAGACTTAGTGCCTTGCAGAGTGTTAAAAATCAAAAAGACTTTCCAATGTGATCACTTATATGAAGCTGCTTTAGAGACAAAATTCTGATGGAGGATTTTTAACAAATGTGGAACATAAGAAATTTAGAAAAGCAGTGTATATTTGCAAATGTTTCTGTACACTTCATTTTTCACATTGGTTTCTTCCAAAATCCTGGTTCCAATTTAGTAATTTCAGACATTATATGGAGGTGCAATCTGTGAAATCTAAGCATGGGCTAGACAAGATGTTAGAATTTGTGAGATCGCTTGTTTCTGTTCACAAGGAATACTGCTGTGTTTCTGATCAAAATTAATGTATTTTTGTATTCTAAGCCTGGAATAAAACAGGAAAGCTCATTCACTAAATTAAGAAATGAAAAACTCTCATTCACTTCAATGATCTCTGGATTAGATGTTTTTTTCAAAACACCAGTCATTGTCACAGCTAATCCTACACATACAGTTAAACTGCCATAAGAAAGCTGAATCAAACTCTACCATTATTAGACTGTGAAGAAACAGATGTGAGATAAGAACTAAAATAATGGTGCCAGCTTCTTCTTTAGAATGTCTGTTTGTGGTAATTTGAAAAGTCTGTGTCTGGAAAGTCTTACTTGACAATTAATAAAACTATCTTAAAATACTAGCTGAGTTCTTCACAGACTGCTCACTTCCACACAAACATACTCACATACACTGTGTAGCTTGGGTTATTTGTATCCTGAGCCTGACTATGAGTCAGGGAAACCAGGATTGTCATACCAGGTAACACTGTGTCACACTAAACAGCACTAAATTTCAGGAAGTAAAACCTAAAGCCTTGAGTTCAAATATCTCTTGCAATTTTGTATTTCCCTTTATTATGAATCATAAGGTGAGCTGATCCCAGAAAACAGGAGAAACAGCATGACATTTATTATACAATCTATCAAATTTCCAACCATTATTCCTTTCCTACTAAGATGATTAGTTACCACTAATCATTAATGAAGAAAGCTATGTCAGTCAGACCAAATAGAACTTCATACACATCTTTCATTGACTGAAAGGAAAGAAACTAGAGACAGTATAAAGCCTGCATTCAGTACTTTTCTACAGAAACCTAAAAAGACACCCTAACAAGGTCACTGATCTATAAAGTATAATCCATAAACTTCCAAGGAAAACACTAAGTTGTGAAAGTTTTTGGTGTTCCTGAGCATTTTTAAATAATTTTCAAATTGTCAAACCAAGAGGAGTTACACATTTTTACTATAAAATTCCATGCCAAATGTGATGGAGATTTTCTCTGTTAATATCTTTAGTACACCATCAAAAGCTGAAGCATTAGCAAATGCCAGAAACAATGTCATAGTCAACCCCTGCTTGATTAAGAGTGTTTCAGCTGCAATGTCAGTTTAAATGGATGTATAAATAGGATAGGGGGTTCTAATGTTCTAAATTAGTCTATAACTTCAAAAGTGTTTATTCTCAGTAAAGTTAAGTCTATTTCAAATAAAGGTGGCACTTCTGAATAGTCAAGGGATGTAATTAATGATTTGTTCCAGGTTTTATAGGCAGAGGCAGATGTATGTATAGGAAAGCTGAATTTGTATTCTTGCTCTAAACACTTGTGTCTTCAGCACTTATCTCCATTTGAATGACATTAAATTGGAATCTGGCATGTCACACCAGATGTGTTTGGTGATTCCTTTATTTTGAAGGGAGATGATTGGAAGAGGTTTTGAAAAGGTTGTGCTCTTTCATTTAAGAAAGCAAAGCCTATAAATGGGTAAAATTCTTGCAAACACAAGAGTAGTGAGAGAGGAGAACATTAGACTCAACACTTGTTCATTCTCATATGGTTTTAACATGAATTTTTTTCCCTGGAATTTTGAATTGCTGCCACCTGAAAAAGTTAAAATGTATGAAGTGGAAAAACTTAGTATCATGAGCATTTATAGTTATCCTTAGTTAGCCTTGTGCATTACTAATTTCCAGCTCACTTCAATGAAAATGAACAGCATCACGACAGACTCAAAATATACCTCTGCAAAGCTAAGGGTGACAGAATATATTAGTGTCCACAGGACACCTTCATAGTGTGAGGCTCTTGTCACAGCAAAATCCAAATATTATTGAGAAATTTCAAAAATTCCCCTCTTCAGAGAGAATTTTGCAATAGTTTGGGTATATATCCTTAGGGACTGGATCATAATTTTCATATTTATTTTATACTGAGACTTGTGATGGCCTTGTGATGTCAGACTTACGGTAAAGCATCTTCTGAGCTTTAGGTCTTTTGGTAAACATCTGTTGTTCTCAAACATACTAAAATCAAAGTTGATGTTTCAGCACTACCTGAAGAAAGTTGACTGGAGTACATAAAAATGTGAAGTCAAAAAATTGCAGATGAGTGCCCTACAAAGTGAATCCATCATGTTTCTTGGGGCATTCCATGGAGAGGTGTTTCTTAGTATATCCAGACCATTTCAGGACCCAGAGTGTTGATTCATATACTTTCTAGTATTTCCAGTGCTTTTTTTCAGGAAGCACTTGCTTTAGGGACTACAGAGTTCTCCCATTCTTAACTTGGAGGCCACTTCAACACCTCAGCTCAGTCCTGAATCAGCCTCCTGGGGCCATGTACCTCTGCAGTCTCTGCAACCCTGGACAAAAGAAGGTGTTTGCCATCAACATGAATATTCATTCACGTGTGTAGTTACATGGTTAACCCTTAACCTATCCAAACAAGCAGTTAAGCTTTAAAATTTTCAAGTGCTTTTTTCGGTAGTCTTGTTTACTAGAAATGAGGAAGAGGGCAGATGAAGACCTTGCACTCTGGGGTTGTTTTGAAGTTAAGTTTTACTTTTAACAGTGCCTCATATAATAATTTTGTAATAAAGGCAAGGCTGGACTTACATGTTCAAGGGACAGAGATATAGGTACTGCAAACATAAGGAAAACATTAACAGTCTGCATATTCCATTGTTGTCATCAAAATTTGTATTTAAGGTGAATTTATTAAACAGCCTAAATCTGTATGTTCTTCATTGTGAAAAGTTTAATTTGAGTGTGGAATTGTTTTCCTTAACTTGACTATTTCCAAAAATTGCATTATTTTTTAATTGATTGAAAATGCAAATTTTTAGATTTTTCTTCACTGAAGAATAGATGTTGCCTTTTTTATCTATGGAGAGGTTTTTTTTCCCTTACAGTAAACTGTGACACAGGGCCACACAGTAAACCCACAAAGTCAGGACCAAAGTATGGCTCTTAGTTATTTCTCTGCCTTAGCCACACCTTGTAAAGATTTTCAGTATTACACCTCTAGTAGTCTACTTTTCAATGTGATGTGTATAAAGTTGAATTCATATTCTTGCCCTAGACAACTCTGTCATCAGATCCTGCTCTCTCTTGAACAACATTACATTAGAGTGTGGTATTTCAGCTGTAACAAAACCTTAATAGATGGTTAATTTATCTTTTCCAGGATAAAAAAGATAAAGAAGGTCTTTGCAATAATTTCTGGCAGACAAGTCCATCCTACTGTTTGGACTGCATGTTCTAGACAGAGAGGTAATGTCAGCAAGTCTATATTTTTAGGTTTTATTCTGTTGTGTCTTTAACACACTTTGTACTTCTTAATCTACCTGTGTCCTAATTTATAGGAGCATTACCTTGATGCAGATGATTTGACCTTCTGTAAGTAGTTTGTGTCTGCTATATACATTCTCAAGTTTCTAAACACTCTCTCAGAAGCCATCACTTGCAAGTGGTTAGCTTGCTCTCCAGCAACTCTAGTGAAAAGGTAGTCTAGAAGAACATGAGCGTCTCTTGATTCTTGCAAATATTAATATTAAAAAAGTCTCATGTTTGCAGTAATACTAGAGGACCCTTTCTATCAATAATACAAAGGTCCTGTCACTGCTTCCTGAAGAAGCCAGTGAAGTCAAGCTATTTTTTACTTTCATATATTTCTGAATTATCTGTTCTTTTTAAAAATATATATTTAAAAATTATTAATTGTAATTACTGGTGCAATGGTAATGTTTTGTATATATTGCATTTTAATACTCACAAATTAGTAATATGATATCTTAAATTAACACTGACCAACATTAGCCTGTCCCAGTGCTTAGAATCCAGGACAGGTGAGAGAAAGCAAGTAGTCCGAGGCAATGGATGTAAAGAGAATATGGTGGGATTTACCCCTTCCAGAACGTGTTTTTGAGAGTTTTGGCAGATGGAAGAGAGTTGGAATGGGTTTCATTGTTCAATTAATTTCAATGGCCACTTAAAAACAATTTGACCACTTAATTAACTAAAACCTAAAGAATCTGTCTGTTCCCCTAGTACAAATTGCATGAAGAAGGGACACTCCAAACTGAAGGTCAGCCAGTCTCTTGGAATTACATCATCTAGTAATTAGCAGTTCCACACATCAGTACATCTTTACTCAAAAGAATGCAAAGAGGCTTATTTGGATTGATTGGTCCTACTTACAACATTTTATATGCTGAATTAGAAAAGGGCTCCATATCTTGTGTTAAATTTGGGGAATAAAACATCACTCTATTACCAATTCCCAGAAAGAACTTTAAAACCATAATAAGCATTAATTTTCCAATGCTCTTTAGCTTAAGATGTTAAAAATATATTTCCTTACATAAGTCAAATATTACAAACCATGTTAAACATGGCATAAAATTTTGAGTTGAAAGACTGAACTTCAGACTAAGGTCTGACTGTCCAACCCAGCAGCCCATTCTACCCCTACCCCTGCCTAGAATACAAGCAATTACAAAGAGATAGCATTCTACCTTAGTCAGCTTTTTCTAGGGAGATAATTTTCAGCTTTGTTTTGATAAGAATGTCTCCAAATGGTTCATATTAACACCAGAACAGCTCTGAACTCTGTGTGTATTTGTACAAGACAATTTGTTCCCTGAGAGCACTGACTGAAAGACAGCGTTCCTGGTAGTTTTGAAGTGAAGAGTCACACGAAAGAATCTATTTCTGTGTTTTATATTAGATCCTCCACTGCATCCTCAGAAGTAGACAGTCTTCACATGTGAATAAAGGAACTAGAATTAAGCCAAACAGCAGGCACTTTAAAAGCAAGCTCACTTTGCTGGGTTCTGCAGACTGGCAGATGTGCCAAGATTTACCCAAAGGAAGAGACACACTTGTTAATCTCTTACCTTCTTAGCCTTTTCCCCATTCCTTAACCCTATTTCACATGTAGACCATCAGCAGCTATAAAAGATTTTAAGGTCTTTTTGTATGTATTCTCCAAGGAACTTGCTGTACAACGCACCTCATTTACAGTGTATAGATTGTCTTTCCCTACAGAGGAACAAAACTAAAGGAATACAGTTTATGTTCTGATCAAGACACAAGATTATTCACGCAGTAATTTAGGATAGGTGAGTTGAAAAAAGCAGCAGAATTTGCAGAAGTTATATCTAAATACCGCTGAATAAGGAAGGCCTGCCCAAAATCTAGACTGGAAGATAGATGGAGAAAATTATTTAAGATTTCCCACCTCTCTTTCCATAGCCTACCAGCTAGAAATCACTTTTGAAGTTTCCTATTTATGGTCAGAGGCCAAGACTAACAGATTTTATTTTGGTTTTTTGATAAAGACTTGTGGTATTTTATCCATGCATATAAATTTGGTAATATATTAAAGCAAATAAAAAGAAAGGCATTATTCTTCATCTACAAGCATGATACAGATTTCAAGTATTCTCTCATATGAGCAGAAGCTCAAAGGATTGTAGAAAAAGCTCTGCTGTGTAGACCAGGATTTCACTATTAATTGCACCCTCATCAGCTCTCTTCTAAGAAATCACTGATGCTAAACTGAAAATTAATACATGGAGTCACAAATTTCATCTTCATGTGCAAATACTCAGCAAAATCATCTACCTGTGGGCTTTGTCTTCAGGATTTCACCCATAGTAACCCAGATCCAAAGAACAAAGATTTAGGAGAATCCAAAACACAAACTGACAAATAAGTGAGCAGAAACAAGCCTACACCACTCCTCTGGAAAGTCTTCTTGGAGCACAGCTGAAGTGACACAAGCTATTCATAACCCTCATTGTATGTGCAGCACTTGTCAAGGGAATAGGATGGTGAATCATATAATCATCCAAGTCATAGCAATGGAAAATCACCTTTTTTGTCTTTCCCAGGGGTTATCTCTTCCCTGCAAACCATCTTTTTGAATCCCTACTGACTGCAGGAGAGCTGACATGAATACTTTCAGCTGTGTACAAATTTTTAGGAATGGCTCACGGTCTTGAAAGCTTCCAAATTTAGCAATATGACTCACATATTTGATAATTTTAAATATCTTCATTATTTCTAGTTCATTTCATTCTGAGTTCCCATTTATAAACTGAGTACTTAGAGCATGAGAGATCACTTCTAAAACCATATATTTATATACATATACATACTTATATATATGTATATGTACATATATATTTAAAATCAGTCGACCACAGAAATGTACAGTTTTTCAGCACTTGTTAACTATGAGGAGATTACCATGTGAAGAACAATGAAAGGGGTTTTTTTCATATTACAAAACAATTCCAAAAATATGAAGCAAGTTTTGGTCTATGATTAAAATCTACTGCATAAGCAGAATTTTTAAAATGTCCATATAAGATATTTAAAATATTTCTGCCAGGTTTTGCTTGAAGAAATGATTTGGTTCCAATAAACTGATTCTTATGCATTCAAGGTGCAATCAACCCTAATATAAAATTAAGAACCTTCAGTAAGTAACAATGGAACAACAAGCAATACAAACAGTTAAAAATACAGAATTTTCTTTCAGGCTCATCAAAGAAGTGGTGAGTAAAATACATTATTTCAATGAGGATCTGCCCAATAAAGAAAATAAGACCAGATCACCAACTGAAGAAAATTCCATCCCCAGATAACTATATTAAGAAATGCTAAGCCATTGTAAGGAAGAGGCACCACTGAATTTTATCCAGTCTTATTCCGCTAACATATTTTGTAATTCTCTTAAACTTCAAAGATTTTAAAGTTTCTTTGATTTTCATATAAATGAAATACTTCACTAAATTATTCTAAATTTCTGGTCTTTTGGTTCAGAACTCCAGACGGCCTTACTACAATTTCTATCAGGATAACAACAATGAATGATTTTCATGTTATTGCTTGATATGTCAACGGATTTAAATAATTTCTGCACTCTCACCTTGAAACAGAGACGTATTAAAATATTAAGCTAATGGACCAAGCATCCTGGTCTGTAAAGTGTTCAAAGGGAGGCGTTTATCCTATTATTATGTGCTACAGCATGTACTCCCACTAGAAAGGTATAAAGCACTGTAATTTGTCTTTTACTGAAACTGTTCAAAACACATCTTGCTTTTTATATATTTGTAGCTGCCAATGAACTGGTAATGGTGTAGAAAATGAAATTCTCATATACTAATCACAGGTAATGGACAGTTCTTAAGGTGACTGTATTCCTGATTACAATTTTGTAAGCTCAGAAATGATACTACATCACCTCATGCTGCTCAGATGTGTCAGCTACTGAACACATTTTAACTAGGAACAAAAAGCAAAGGATGTTTTGAAATGCAAATTCAGAGCTCATATTTTCCTTCTGTGCTTACTATTTAATCTTTCCAAAATGTCTGAATAAAGCCACAAAGCATCACAGCCCTACTTAATTTCGAAGCATCAACATCCTTTAATTTGAAAGGAGGCTCTATTGTTATTTGTTTATGGGAAAGCTACGATGATATACATGATAACCACTCACTGAATAAGTTCCAAGCATATAATTTTGCTTCTATACTTTGAAATGATGAGTAGTCCTTTCTGACTATAGAGAATGTAATACTATTTAGTGAATATTCTCCTTGTTCAGTTTTCCCTCTTCTAGCATTTACTTCATAATAGCTAGTTAGATTCAGCTTTGTTGTGGGTTGCATTTTTTATGGTTATTGTTGTTCAATTCCATGACGACTTGCAGCAAATGTGCTCATATAGCATAGATAATTATGTGTGATTTTCTCCCGTAATGAAAGATAAATAATTTGGCAGTCTTGCTTCATGTATTTTTTTTGTTCTGATACAACTCATTATTTGGATTAAGTCTTTTTTAATACAGCTTTGCAAGCAGAGTGAAACGTGTTTCTTACATCAGTTATATAGTTTTTAATGCAAGGTACTGCTATTTGTATTAGAGATTTGCATATGATCATTAATTTCTAATACTAATTATTATTTAGTCATAATTACATAGTTCCTTGTCTACAAACTCAATAATTTCTGTTAAACATGCAGAACAATTTCAAAAGAAACAGCAGAAGGCCCATTTATAGCAACTAAATAGAATGAAAAGGAGTAGTTCTAATTTCCATTAGACCCTATTTCTTCTTGTCAACAACCCTTAATGCAAAGACACACAAGTCAGGGCAGGACAGGACTGAACAAAGACAGAAATATTTATATAATAATTTCCATTTTCAAGTCAGATTGTACTTCAAGGTGTTAGACTTACAAATCTCAAGCAGTTGTTACAGTTTCACACCTTACAAAGGAGTGTTTGACAGAAGAGAAATTTTTTTAACAAACTGACACCTGTACATAAAATTGTGTTTTCGTGAAAAATCTTTGCTTCTAATTTTTTAATTGCTGGGAAGCTTAATAATCTGCCAGAAAAGTCAACAGCTCTACTTCAGTGCTCTCCAGTGACCATGAATGATGCACAAAGATGTTCAGTGCCACCCAGAACAACCAGACAAAAAAGATAACAATCAGCCTGGCAGTTTTGGTTTTGTGCTCTAGCAATTTTTCTGCAAAAGTGGGACACCACAAAATGAGGAGAAAAAAGGGGGCAGACTGGTTTATGTAGCTCAAAGGGCTGGTTTATCAAACTACATTTATTTAGCTGCTGGAAAAGAAAGTTAAACAGAAAAACAAATACTGAAGGAAGTGGAAGGAGGAAGGAATTAAATAAATGAGCTTCCAGTTCATATTTTGCTTAATAATCCTTGCAAAGATAAATTCATTAATAACAACATTGCATTCCAATCAAAAGAGAAGCTGTTACAGTTAAGGAGTAATATGAGGCAATCATAAAACTAAACCCAAGAAATACACTGTTTACAAGCAAAATATATTTATGGAGAAATGGAAAATTTTAAAATAAAATAATAACTAATGTATAAATATCCATGTAACTTCTATACCTGGTTTTGATGGTGTGCTTTTCTTTTGTCTGAACATACTGAAGCAGATATCAGTATAATTCTGGCAGCAAAAGAAAAAAGTCTACAGGTGACAGAGTGGATATGCAGCTGAATAAACCATTGGATTAGAGCACTGCTGTGCAACAGTTTTTATACATTAAGTCAAGCTGTGTTGCTCAGACTGGGAAAAGGAAATTCCACATGTATCTGCTTGGGACCACCACTGGAGTAAAACATTTAGGTATGACAAGGTCAAGAAAGAGTCAGGGGAAAAAAGCAGAAATAACAGTTAAGTACTTGACCAACTAAAGGTTAAAACTTCATTCTCCTGGTAGCTAAGTTTAAGGCAGGATTTCCCACAGTGGAAATGAATGAGATCAGCATGGCTGAGGGAGAAGAGTATCAAGCCTACAAATCCAATTAGAATTAAGCCCAGCGTTCCATTGCCAACAGCCAAAATTAGCTGCCTTTGAAATAACCCATACCTATTCTACATATATTTTGTAAGCATGACATGGCTGCAGGACATATGCAGGAGAAGGAAGGTACATGAAATGGTGAAGAGTTCCAGTGTCAGGCACCCAGCACAGTAATGCAGAGTGCATTTCAGATGGAGCTGTAGGCTTTGGGCAGGTGGGGTTTTCTCTCCTCCAACTCTGCAGTAACTTCTTCCTTAAAAACTAAGGTAAACAGAGAATATGTTATCTAATCTAGAATATTATATACATCCTGAATAGCAGGTATGATAAATCCACTGTTCAAATATGGTAGCACGGTTTACATAGGAGACTTTGGGGGACCATGTATTGACTTCCTACATGGCCTTACAGAAAAGTCTCCTGAGGACACAGAAGAGCCCTAAGGCATCATGTCATTGCAGAACACATTGATATTAGTGAACCTCAGGAAGAGCAGATAGGCAATAGATGAACCAAATGGCTAAGAGAAAATAAAGGATATGTAGAGATGGAGAGGAGAAAGTCAGAATGGGCTTCCATTTTGAGTCCTACTTTCTCCAGCAATTTTGTTTCTTTACTTTTAGGAGTTGCAACTCTTTATAATCACAACTGCTACCTTGTCCTGAAATCTGGAACACTTTTATAGAAAAAGCCATTATATACATATCATTGACCTTCTGCAAGACTGATGTTATGTCTATCTACCCACTGAACTTCAGGAAAGACAAGCCCTAGTTTTGCATGATCTATTGGTGTCCACATAACAGATTTCATTATTATAAATAATTCTTATAAAGTCATCATCCTCTTTGTATAAAAGAAGTTTACCACAACTTTTGCTGCGTAGTCGATATATTTCAAAATTATTGCCAAATTTTTTGATATCTGAGACTGAAGTGAGGACTGAATATTGTGGTAAAACAATTAGGAACAAATGTGTTCAAATTATTTTTATTTGGTATAATAATGCCATGGGATATTCAAAAGCAATATGTGTTTTCACTATAAACTAGAAAGTAGACATAAGTTTAGACTGTTTTTGTCACTTCAATGAATTGAGCAGATGGATTCACTGTTTTCAAAGGTGGTATTGTAAAAGGCATATAAAATGTGATGTGTTCCATACAGTGTCACCACTTGTTCCTACTAGCCTATGTGTCTCATACCGTCTTGCAGATCTCCAATCCCAACTCTTTTTGGAAAAGCCTTCCCACCTGCCTTTCTCCTTTGTCTTTTATCCAGCATACCAGAAAACAACACGTTTCTGCAATATTTCACTACAGTAGCTTGTAAGAACTCTGCCACAGCTGCCAAAAACTTCACGGCACCTCAAGCAGCTGGGCAGTGATTTTGATTGAAGCATCACTCTGCAACAGCAGCTGCTTGGGTTCCTTTACCTCCAGTCCTGATCTGACATTAACCCTGGGACAAGAACAGCAGTAATGCCACTCACATTTTCTGTGATGCATTAAAGACACAGAAGAATGTAGGAGGCAATAGCCAGGCCAGAACACAATGCTTTCAGGCAACATTTAAGGAATACTTGGATCTTCTGCCAGTTCTCTGTACAATAGCAAATTTCACCTCCAATGACTATGAAAAACATTGCGAACCGGGCAGGAATGTGAATTTCCTGTTATCACTGTGAAGCACAGTTTTTNAAAAAAAAAAAAGAAGGAAAAATGAAGATTAAAAGAAAAAAGTGAATGTATGCTCTTTCTGAAATATAACTTTTCACACTTAAAAGCAGAATATGAAATGGTGTTCATTGTACCAGAATGAATCCTTTATCCTCTGCAAGTCTTAAATATTTAGGGCATCATTTCTTAAACTCAGAAAAGTTCTTGTACATTGTGGGTTATAATCTACCTAACAATACAGAGGGAATCCACCTCTATTCACAGACATCTTTTATGCTACAGAGGAAGACAAATAGGGGAAGAAAAACAAATCCAAACCAGAATTGTCACATAACCTGTAGGATTAAAATTAAAGATGATCTGTTCTGTTCTGTCTACTAAAGAAGCAGATTTAAAGGGAACAGACTCTGGCTTTCAAGATGAAACAGATATGTTTTTTAAGAATGTCACTCCGGAAAATGCATCAGGAAAATCATGGCTCAAAAGTTTCTTGACATTCTGTTCCTTGTCTACTACCTTAGAAAGAGTTCCTCTTCTCTTATTTTACACAGAAAATCAGGCTTCAATTTTAGACACATGGGATACAGGAGGACAATGTTGGGCATATCTTTGTCAGAGCTTCGAACACATAATTTTTGTAACATTGGAAACAGGTTAATTGATTTTCTTTTCAGGGAAAACCTGGCTCCAAATCACCATCTTCAAACATGTTTCCCGCTATTATTTTTATCTTGTACAACTTTTTTTTTAAATGCAATTTTCCACCAACTACTCAGAGGTCTTCATATTACTGAGAAGCCCTTGTTCTTAGGGTGCATTTCAACTTCCATGGCTTTCCAGCAAGTTTTACTGTACTGAAAACGTCTTTCTTTAAAGATCACCATGTCATGGTTAGCAATATGACCTTGGGAACTTTTCTATGCCAGAAAAAAAGGTACTTCTTGAAAGATTGGAATGGAATTCCTGCACAGATATCCATAATGTTTTCAGACTCCCAGACACAGAGAAAACAAAACTTTGACAAACACTTGTTTTTCACAGTCCAGGGTTTTATTATCATATTTTTTTTCTGGGTTTTCAAAAAATACCTGAGTCTGTAGGTGGCAAGTGGTTTTAAACCTCTGTGCCTTATGCAAAGAGGAACAAGTGAAAGAAAGGCAAAGACTCAGCACTTCTGCTTGACAAAAATAATGACCATGGCTTGGTGTGTTTGCATGACTGCTACCTACTCCTGGTGAGAGCAAAACTATTCAGATATTCAGGAGAAAGACATCCAACACTTTAGCTCTAGGAAGTCAGCAAATCCCATTCTGAGTGTGAATCCTCCCTCAAAGACTCTGCTTAGCCCAAGTGTCAGGAAGAATGCCTTTTCATAAGCCAGAAAAAAACCAAAATTTTAGCTTCTAAAGACTGCAGAAATTCTTTCTGTCAAAATATAATGGTAGTCTAACTGAGGCACAATACTTTATTATTTTATAGTGTACTACTAATTAATTAAGTGGTCTACCCCATGCTTTTCCTCATGTATTTACTCTGTATTTCAAGAGTTTAGCCCCTCAAGTTTTCTTTTTTAATTTAATTATGAAGTCATATAGGTATATATATATATATATATATATATAGACACATATATATATGTAATCTTCTTGAAAACTCCAGAATATTCTCACTTATCCACTTAAAATGTAGATTTTCAATTCAATAATTCAGTCAGATCAAACTTCCTTACAGAAGTACAATAAATAATTTGTCATTAATTTCTATTTCCCTTCCAGACCATATTTTTGACTAAGCTGTTTTATCTTAAAGAGGATTTGCAAAAAAAAAGACATTACAGAAGAAAAAAGAAAAAGTCATTACATCTCAGAAGCAGACAAAAACAAAATAAATTTTAGATACACAAATGTTGCCTCACCATTTCTAAACTCAGCAAAAAACCCAAACAGATTTTGCTCAAACAGATATAAAGGGTAGGGTTTTTCACAGAATTTTGAGATTCTTAGAAAATATACTCAGCAATCAAATAAAAATACTGCTAACAAAATTGTATCCTTATTCCATACCATTAAAACATCCTCAGTCTACCCTGCAGCTATAAAGAAAGGATTTAGTTGAATGAATCTTTCTATTTATTGCAGCCATCATTTGGAGCTATGATTGCTTTCCTCCCACTTCTTAAACTGGTAGTTTTACCTTCTCAATGTGGTCTTCTAGCTGTTGAAAATATAACACAAATAAACTTGATAATAGGCAAGATAGATAAATAATGCACCCAAAATGAGATGGAACACAAAAGTTGCAGGAAGGAAACCTAGCTGGTAAGACTGAAAAAGCTCTGACAAAACATTTTTTTGAGGCGGGGAGAGAAAATGTTCCTCTTCCATCCCTTTCAAGCAAATGTAATTTTAATGTACTGAGTTGCAATGGAGTACAAAACTTCAATAAATTATAGTTTCCCATGTATATTCCGTAGCTAACTGATATAAATTGATTTTGCACGTGGCTTTTTACCAGTGGATGATTTTTTTTTCTTTTGTCACATCTAGAATATCTCAGTCTCAGAGAAAACTGTTGTTTTTCTGTTCTCTGACCAATCTTTATCCTTTAAGATGCACTATTGCTCTCCCATATAAACTAGAGAACTATAGCTTTTCAGTAAAAGGAAGAAACCTTTCTCTCTCCTGCCAATTGCAGTCTCCAAATGGCAAAGCAATGTAGTTGTGGATCCACACAGACCCTAGAAAAGGCCTTTTTCGAGGAAGCACATTAGAGTTGGGAAAAGACAGACAGGGTATGCTAAGCTCTGGCATTCCCCAAGCAATGATTAACAGTGAACATATGTTACAACAAAAAAAAAAGGCTTAAGCTACACTAAACTAACAATTGTGACAAAAAATAATAACAAAACCTGAAAACAAACCAACCAAAAAACTAACTGCCTCAGGAAGTCACAAGGAGCTTCTCTGTGGAAATCTTCCCCTAACGCTCAGGTGGTTCCTTTTCCCACTATTCCATGAAAGCTACTCCTTTGACCTTAAGAGAAGCAGTTCAAGGCAGACTCCAGGGAAATTTTCTCTCATTTAAATTATATGGGTCCAAATAACACTACCACTCTTCAACATGCAAGTAAACGTAGCAGTTTCCCTCAATACATTTCACTGTCACACTTAGTGGATTTAAATGAGTTTTTTGTGGGGCTTAGTGCAGTTCACACTTGAGGAAATCGTCATATTATCATCATATAATTACAAATCAGTACATGCACTTTGTTTACATGTGCAATGGATTACAATGTAGACACATTTCTAATTCATCTTCTCCCATTCCCATCAGGAGCAGAAATAATTTTGCAGGCCTAATTGCATGGCTCCTCCTCAGCAAAGACCGTAGATGGAGAGACAGAGAAAAGCAAGAGTCAGAAGAGTCAGCCAACTTCTCAGCAATAATATTGAGAATGCTAAGCTGTAGGAATCAATTTCATTTATGTGACTTTCTAGAGAAAATTATTTTATTTTCTTCATAATTCCTTGAGAAATTATGTATTTTATATATATGTGTGCGTATATAACTCTCTTTCTATATATACTAGATAGGTTACACAAACATATTGAAATACTTTGAGCAAATGTGTTCATATAATCTTCTACCTCAGGAATGTCATGCCAGCAAGTTTTTAATTAGGATAGGAACATTAGCAAATTATGTATTTCCTTGACAACATCCATCAGATCAGTGCTTCACATGCAAAGATCTCCAATGTTTAGGCAGTGACAGATTAACACAAAGCTAAGATAAATACCATGGTTAGTGTTATTTTTACTTGTACTGTGAAGATTTCTAACCACTTTCTGTGCATAAAAGTCTCTTGGGTTTTCAGCAGAATAACCTGCAAAATTTTAAAATATGTTTTTTCACAGAATAGTTAAGGAGTTCAGATTTTATACGGTTCTTTTTTTCCTTTAAATTTCATAGAATCATAAAACCATTAAGGTTGGAAAAGACCTTCAAGATCATCAAGCCCAGCCATAACCGAACACCACCATGTCAAAAAACCCATGTCACTAAGCCCCTCATCCAGCCATTTCTTGAACACCTGGTGTTCAATATGGTGACTGCACCACCTCCCTGGGCAGCCTATTCCAATGCTTAACCACCCCTTCAGCGAAAAAAGCCTTCCTGATATCCAAACAGAACCTCTCCTGGCATGCAGCCTGAGACTGTCCTCTTGTCCTGATTGCCTGGGAGAAGAACCAAGCTACAAGAACCAAGAACCTGGCTACAGCCTCCTTTCAGGCATCTGTAGAGAGTGATACGGTCTCCCCCCAGCACCCTTTGCTCCAGACTAGATAGCCCGATCTCCTACAGCTGCTCCTCATAGGTCTTTTACTCCAGACCCTTCCCCAGAAGGACAGAAAAGTGTCCCTTCTCTGGACACTCTCCAGCACCTCAGTGTCCTTCCCTCCAGGGCCCCAGAACTGGACACAGCACTCTAGCTGTGGCCTCACCTCTGCCGAGTACAGCGGGACCATCACCGCCCTGGTCCTGCTGACCACCCTGCTGCTGATACAGGCCAGGATGCCACTGGGCTTCTTGGCCACCTGGGCATATATGACTCTCATGTTCAGCTGCTGTTGACCATCATCCCCACTTCCTTTTCCATCAATATCTTTATAGATACTCTTTCCCAAGCCTTTAGCACTGTCTGGGGTTCTTATGACCCAAACTTCTGACCCAGCAGTTCACCTGGTTGAATCTCATCTAACTGGCCTTGGCCCGTCAATCCAGCCTGCCCAGATCCCTCTGCAGATCCTTCGCACCTTCCAGCAGATCAAAACTCCCACTTGTGTCATCTGCAAACTTACTCAGGGGACACTTGAACCCCTCATCCAGATCACTGATAAAGATATTAAAGAGGCCTGGCCCCTGTACTGAGCCATGGGGAACACCACTGCTGACCAGACACCACCCAGATGTGACTCCCTTCACCTTCACTCACTGGGCCAGGCCACCCAGACAGGTTCTAACCCAGGGCAGAGTGCCGCTGTCCAAGCCATGAGCTGCCAACAGGACTTCACCTGCTTTCAAAAAACCCCATGTACCTTAAACAATCTGTTATCATCTAAACAAAGACTTTTCTCATCTACCTAATACACTATTTCAGTAAAGGAAATTTTGTAGTACAATATATTATTGAACACACTAACAGAAATCCAAGCAAATCTCAGCAGTTTTAATTTTCTAATTAATGTTTCTTGCCTAGAAAACCACTTATAACATAAAGATTAACCCATAAAAGAAAAGCTTAGGATATTCTTATCTAGGATTCCATACATTATGCTTAAAATCCAAACTGCATGTACTAAAGTAATATACAGTTTCCAGTTGATCATCTGAAAGAAAATAGTGCAGGTTCTTGTCACAGTGTACAGTATTAATTGTCTTATTTATTGTAATTATTTCAACCTAGGAAAAAAGTTTTCTTCCTGTCCAAATAGAGGTTATGGGGAGGTGAAGTTGTGCAGGCTACTCGTCAGTTATTTTTATGAGGACTCTGACAATTGTAACACAAACAAGGTGGAAGTATATTGATGTAGTTTTTCTACTAATCTTAATAAAGAATTTTATCAATGGTCTCTTTGTGTTGAGAGCAAAAGCAAGCCCATTTCTGTGCACCTAGTTATATAGTATTCATAATACCTCTCATCCATTCACACATCACAAAACAAAGTAATAAAAGGCCTGGTATATCATACAGGCATTAAATAATACACTGAGATGAAACAGTAGCTGACAGTTTTTGACAGCACTAACTCCACATAGATAATGCAAAGGAAAAATCATTACAGGAAATAGGCATAAGAATGTATAACACTGTGCCTTGAAAGAACAGCTGTTTAAAAATTAAAAGGACGGTAACATGCTTATGAGGATCTTTATACTTCTTTCATATTAACAAACAGTTACCAAACCTGCCTAATACCTCTGCAAGGAAAAAAAAAACAACGCAATACACATTGGTCCTACCATAAAGAATATGGAATTTTCTATATTTGAGCTCTTTTCTTACATTCACCTATAATTTCCTACATTTGAAAACTACTTTTGATTTGCAAGTCATTCATGGAACATGTATTTTATAAGAAGGATGTTTCTCAAAGGAATTAAAGGATGTGAGTTTCTTAACCCATTTACCACAGTTCTTGAATAAACACAAATGGACTTAAAGGAGTTTCTGCATCTGACAGATGCTTAGCCTCTACTCAAGTCATCACTTATCTTTCATATCATACAACAGCAGAAGGGCATCAAACAAAGTCTAACTATATGACAGAATTTGGTTTTTCTCAAGAAGGTTGGTTAGTAAAGTTGTAGCTCCTGTTACCAGACAAAAATCTAATAACTCTAAAAATAAATAATAGCTCTAAAATAAATCTTCAGCCTTGAAAGTGTCTATAGAAATAAAATCTTTATAGTACAATAAAAGATAAAATATGAAAATAGTTGTCACTGTTCTGTGGAGTATTATCATGGATGATTTATATCCAGAAAAATATTTCAAGAACGAGGGTATTTCACAAGTATGATTTTGAAATATACATGATAAATACATGTAAAAACTGGTATCTCCATTACCAACAACATGTACTGCTGAATCTGTTCACTTTCTATATATTTAAAGACAGATAGGTATACACAGTTATGCCTCTGTGTAGGGTTAAAAATCTTCCTACTTTGGAACATCAGCACATTTTTACAATAAGGGCCATGTAGATTGAATTAGCTTTGACCTCAGTATCTGGAGTAAGGACAACTACAGAGACATAGAAATAAAGGTTGCAAAACCTTCCTCAGGAGGTAAAAACAGTTTTTGCCTCTGTTTAACTTCAGACATAATACTTGTAATATCAAGTCTAGCAATAGAAGGACAGCCTTATGTCGTTCTTTTAAAAGCCAGTTCATACACAGGTTTCTCAGAAGAAATTATACACACTAATTGTTCAGTTTTGCTGACTTGTAGCATCTACGTGTGCTTGTGAAAAGCAAAGAGAACTGATATGGTACATGGGAATTCTTTCCTTATTTTCAACATCTCTCATGTCCTCTGCTGACTTTATAAACTCTGAAAACCATTTTTCAAAACTGCTTGATGTGAACACAAAGCTTGGTTAAACCAGGATTGCATAAATGTCTGAAAAGCTGAGAGCTCATTCCGAAACAGGAGTAACACCAACACGTTGTTTACAATGGTGCTCACTGTTCAGCACGATGTAATAATAATCTTGGTCACAATACCTGCTACTCCAGAATGTCTGGTAAATATTCAATCGGTTATCTATATATTAGATACTTTGTCTTGGCTTTGATATTTCAGCCTGATAATGAAAGATTGGTAATTTCTAGGCTATGCTTGTAGGCAGATGAGAGTCATTACAATAGGTTAGCAGAAATATAAACCAAATATACAGTAGCAGAGTGCAAGTAAATATAACTGCACCATTTTCACTATAATTTTTTTTGGTTTTATAGTAAAATATGATACTTTAATTTAAAAAAAAGGGGAAAAAAAAAGACAAAATATCTGCATTGAGAAGATTAAAGAGGAAATAAGAAGTCAAAATATAAAAAGAGGAAAACAGGAAATTTTTATGAAGAGCAGTGAGTGAGAAGAACAAGTCTTCCTTGAAGGCAGCTTCCATGCCTTCCTACATATATGTTTTTCTATCTCTCATCATTCACATTAGAAATTATAAGTTTCAAGTAATTTTACGAAAAAGGATAAAAAAATATGTGTCTTGCTTGCTACGGGACTTCCCTGGTGAATCACCTTCCAATTAGGGAAGCCTCATTTGAATAATTTTCTATCTATAAACTGAATGGGATTGAGACTTAAGGGGTGGGATGTTTCCCTGCAATACAGGAAGTTTCCAGCTTAAGGTGATCCTGTGAGAATCTACTGCAGTATTAGTTTTCCACCTTTGACTGTAAAGGAAAGTTGATAATGACTTGCTAAAAATCTTACTCTGGCTGTATAACAATTCTCAAAATTCCTGAAAAATCTTTACTCCCTTCTTACCTCTCCAGTGTTAACACAATTACTGCCTTTTAACACAGATTCTCATTATAATCATGGCAAAATTTCTTTTTGAAGAATGTGTTAAATTAATCAATATCCTAGATTAATAATATCTTTGATGACATTTCAAGACCACGTCCCTCTTGAAATGCTGTGGAAAAGGTTTTCTCTTCAACATTCCGTGGAATCACTTTTAGACAACAGAAGAAACTTCAGTGGAGAAGCAGCAAAAGGGTCACTGGGGTTGACAAGACAACTTAAACTCTTGTACTTGGTTGTACCTTCCAGTAAGGATGTGTCTCATCTTCTTAACTTTTCAGTATGTATATCAGTTAATGAAGTAGACACAATATGCTTTTGGCAGTCTTGAGTCTTGGAAAGCAAAAGAAAAATGCTAAGAGAACTTGTGCTTGTGATCCCTGTCACTATTAAACTCTGCTCAATATCTCTGGAGAATGTAAGAGAACTGTTGACTGAGCACTGCAGAAAATAGGCTGACATCTCACGTTGTAAGGTGCAGTCTGAAAGGATTCTTCAAACATAAAGCAAAGAACCATTCACTGACATCTATGATCCTCTATGACTAAGTGAAAAACAGCCAGAAGAGGTACTAGAGCTTATATTTGCTAGCTACATGTATTTAATAGTGCTCAGAAAACAAGTGTTCTGACCGATGTTTTCTAATGTCAAACTGATCTCCCTGGAGTTTTCTGTTAATGGCACAAAATGAACAGAATTCTCCCTACTGCAAGTGAAATAATGAAGTGTATTCATGGAGTTAAAAGACCAGCAAGCAGGGTAAATCTGTTCCTTGACTACCTGGACAGAACACAACAGATGTGCAATGAACAGACAATGCAGAGAAGCAAAGTGGAGCATTGGTAATATGTTGGCTGGGGGAAAAAAAGGAAATCCTCCAGATTTCTCTTCTCAAAACCTGAAATTCCAGTGTCATCTCTTGAAACATTATCTAGGGACTGTGAGTCCCATCTGTATCTCATTATCAATAAAGATATGCAGCCCCTTCCTCACTGAGGGCTGACAGTTTGAGAACACAGCACAATAAAAGAATGTAATCACAAGTGACACTCTCAGCTACAAGGAATGAGCTGCTCAGCACTTCCCATTTTTCAGGAAGAAAACCCCAGTGACACTAGAAATACACAGACACTATGAGCAAAAATTATTAATAATTTCTCTTTTTATTACAGTGTAATTCTCAGCTGATCGTAGGTTAAAATTTTAGATCAGCCTCCTATTTTGTACATTATCATTTCATTCTAAAGACTTTAGAGAAATTCAACTTTACACGCCAGACAGCTCAATACACATAAATACACCATATGCTAGAAAACATTTTCAGCTGTTGGAAAAATGATTTGCTTAAAACTGAAAAATTCTGAATATGGCTATTTAGGAAATAGTTTGAAATTGCTATAGAACTGTATTGCTATTTAAATTCATATTATAATCACTTTTTTAAAAGTGTCAAGGCAGTGATATACCAAGGATTTTCCAGTCTTCCACTATTTGACAAAAATTTTGACAGCAGCCTCCACAAATAAGCACCTGAGATGTATAATGTAATTCTTTAAAAAACTGCCTCTCTAAATCTTTATCGGGCAGAATGAAACTAAACACAACAGGAACTAACTGGTTAGTTACATCCCTCTGTTAAAAAAAAAAAAAAAAAAAAAAAGCTGTGTCTGTTCCAAAGTGAAATATAAACAGACTCTTCTCAGCACCTATGCACATGAAAACACTGGTGGCCAGCGAAGTCAAGGCATCAGCCTACTTGTCTTAGTTTTAGTCACAGGGTAAGATGAAACAACAATATATATTGCAGCAGAAAATGACACTTGCAGGACAAAAGCCAATGCTTTGCTGTGAGTAATATCTTATAATTTCCAGTAAATGAACACATGATTAGAGCAGAATAAACGAGAGTAGTCCATTGCCTCCATAGTTTTGGAACGACATAATTACAACCAATTAAGGGAAGTGCATGCAATAGTCAAACAGAGCTTTATCAGCAGCCCGGCCCAAATTATGGAAAGAGGAAATCATCATTGCCAGACAGTCTCTAGATGAAACACATATTTTTCATAAATAATATTGGTATTGGCCATCAAGGTAATATTTCTGCATGCAAATGAGAGCATAATGCAAGTTGTAAGGTGCACTTTCTGTCCATCTTTGAAAGAATATTACATTTTGGAAAAAAAGGTAAATTATTTATACAAAGCTTTTATCAGGTTGACGTGCTAAACTAATACATAGATAGCTCTTGCAGTGCAGTCATCATCAGTCGATTTATAGTTATTTTCATTTAACAAAATAATATATGTAATTAATGAATGTAAAGTGCAAGATTGTTTTAACAAGAGAAGGTTTTAACTTGTTTTAGAGGTAAACATAGTTGGCATACAGTACCTCTAATACATCAAGATTGCACACAAATTGGGGTAGTATTTGACTATGAGAGTTTCCCAGCACAGGTAAGAACATGGCACTGACAAAAGACACATTTCAAGGCTCCCTCCAAGTTTGTGATAGGTGGATTTGTCACAATATCTTGTGGAAAAAAGCTTACTAACAGTGTACTGAGATGTGGAGGGTGAACATATAAAAATACCCAAACACTAACACAAGTAATAAAGGTATAATAAAAACTTTCACTAATAAAGAAAAAAATAAGGATTACATCATGTGGAGCATGTCTAATTAACTATTCAGCAAAGAGTCTGCATTTATACCTGGCTCATGGATCTTACAACAAAGGAAATCTGAAATATAAGCCTTTATGGTATTTCTATTATTGTTAAAAATACAGCTAAGAACAAGAACACAACAGAATATTCTGAATGGTAGCAGGAAGGGTTGTCACTTTTGCTCTTGAGCATATGTTAGAAAGCCTTATAATTGAATATTAGAAGACATGAAAGAACTACTGTTCTTTAGATTCAGACTTGGGAAAAGTATGAAGTAGAAGAATAATTGCATAAAAAAAGCTTACTAAAATCATGCTTTCAATATATTACTGTCAGACTTCTGATAGTAAGAAATAAATACAGAGAGAGTAGTTTGGAACACAAAAATAGTCACTGAAGCAGAGGTAAGGACAGAAGCAGGGCACCATAGACTGCTGAGTCTGCCTGGCCAGCATATTTAAACACGGAATCATGGAATTCAATTGGGTTTGGGTTGAAAGAGACCTGAAACATCATATCATTCCAATTGTCATGCCATGGATAAAAACACCTTTCACTTGACCACATTGCTCAGAGTGCCATCCAGTCTAGTCTTGAGCTTTTGTCACATTAGTATTCTTAAAGAAACTAAGAGTAAGAGGATATCCTGAAAGAAAATTTTTCAATGCATGAAACTCAATTATCAGATAATGAACAAATTTAGGTGTTCAAGATCTCAATACTATACAACACTCAGAGTTACCATAATATAAGAAAATTATTTTTGGCAGGGTTAACTATGAAAAAAAAATTGTTCATCATTCAACATTCCTTCACGAAGATTTGGCAGCAAAGCACAAAAAATTATGCAGGAAATATAAAGGGAAATCAAAATATGGCTTCATTGCAGGATATTCACCTCCAAATTTTTATTACGAGGGAACCAAAGAAGTTGTGCTTGTCACAGGATCATAGAATTTTAAGGGGTTGTAATAGACGTCAAATATCATCTAATTCCAACCCCTCCAATATGGGTAGGAACACTTCCCACTAGGTCCCATCCAGCCTGGCCTTGAACACTTCCAGGGCTGGGGCATCCACAGCTCCTCTGGGCAATGTGTGTCAGTGCCTCACCTCCCTCACAGTAAAAAATTTCTTTCCAATATATAACCTAAATACAACTTGAACAAATGGAAAAACAACAAATGTTTTTACTATTGCTTTTGCTTTCAGCAGCCATGAGTTAGTTTGTTTCAATATTTTTTTCCTATTACATTTTTTCCATCTAGCTTTTTGTGTTAGCCCCAGCTGTGGTATTTAGTAACTTCCTTACAGACCTTACCATAGTGCATTTTTCTGTATTGGCCCTGTTTCTGTCTCTCTGGTCCTCTGCAAGTACTACAGCTGTCAAAACCAGCCAAATTAATAATTGCTAGCATTGTTATGACATGCAGTGCAAACCAAAGCTGCAGGCATGCAAGCCACTGGCCAAAATGGATAGCTACCACTATTATATTTAGGTCTGCATTCAGCAGTTTTATTCTGAGTCAACTTTCTGGCTGGCTTTGTTTTATGATGGACAGCATCTGTTCATCACATATTTGGACTGTATAATCCTTCAATAATTTTTTCCTGATGAGGCTTGCAAAGAGTGATAATCCTACAGGTAAATTAGATGGGTATAGAGTTACTTCTATAACTCATTAGCTTAAATAAATTTAAAGGATTTATCAAGCTGATGTAGTTAATACTATAAAAGTCACTGTATTCATATGAATTTCAGAGAAAAGTGTTTCAACAAAATTAGAAAACTTTCCTGTTTCTTACCTGTCTTTTCTTGATAGTTTAAATGCATGTCTAAGTAGCTTAGAGACACCAAAGATATTCCAGTTTGGCTGAATTCACATCTGTCTAGTTCACCACCCATTTCAACAAATTATTTGAACCTACCTTTGTCATCACTGTCAGAATCCAGATGAAAAACCATTACATACCTAAAGAGTTAAGAACTTTGAAAGCAAAAGTTGTCACACACAAATCCTACCCCATGCCATATAGACAAGTAATTTTTAATATACACCAGCCTATCAACATGGCTTACAGTTCTGTTGAATATCACAGAATCACAGAATGGCTGGGATTAGAAGAGACCTCCAGAGCTCATCTAGTCCAACCCACTTGCAAAAGCAAGGCAGCCTGAAGCAAGTGGCCCAAGACCATCTGGAGATTTCGGATGTCTCTTGCAGTCAGTAAATATTTCCTGATATTCAGAAAGAACTTTATGCATTTTGGTTCATGCCCATTGCCTCTTGTCCCACAGCTGGGGACAATCAGAAAGATCTTGATTCCATCTTCTCTGTACCCCCCTCCAGGGATTTATATACATAAACAAAACCCTCCCTGAATCTTCTCTTCTCCAGGTGAAACAGTCCCAGATCTCTCACAGGGGAGATTCTTCAGGCCCTTCACTGTCTTCATGACCCTTCGTTGGACTTTGAAACTCGTCCAATTGAATTTCTTTCCAGCTGGGTGGCTGCCAGCATATACTGGAGTTGTTTCTCCCCAGATGCAAGACATTACACTTCCCCTTGTTGAACTTTATGATGTTCCTATCCTCCCACTTCTCCAGCCTGTTGAGGTACATCTGGAAGACAGCACGACCCTTTGGCGATGCATCCATTCTTTCCAGTTTTGTGTCTGATGCAAATTTACTGATAATACACTCTGCAATACCATCCAAATCATTAATGAAGATGTTAAACGAGACTGGATCCAGGACTGTCCCTAGGGGTACACCACTAGCTTAATCACCCTTCTAGCTTCCCCCAGATTCTGGACTCCTTCACTCAGCACACACCACTGCAGCCAGGCTGCCTTTGTTGTTTACCTATTCCTTGCTGGTGAATGTGTGATCCAGCACAGCATTTGTCCTTGGTGACTTCTCTATCACTTGGCAGAGGAAGTTATCATGAAAGCAGTCCAGGAACTTCCTGGATTGTTTATGTGCTGATGTGTTGAACCTCCAACATATATCAAGGTGGTTGAAGACACCCATGAAGACAAGAAACTTCAAACCTGAGGTTTCTATAGACTCTAAACCACTTGTTCTTCATGGTCAGGTGCCCTATTGTAGACATACACAGTAATGCTACCTTTGCCTAATCCTAACACGAAAAATATCCATTGCCTGCTCATCCACCAATAGGTAGATTTCCAAGACCTTAAGCTCTTGTGTCACGTAAAAGGAACTTTGTCTCCTCATCACACTTTCCTGTCTTTCTGAAAGAGCCTGTATCATTCTTTTGCAACATTCTAGTCATGGGGGCCAGCTGCCTATAATTCCATCATCCTAGCAAGTACAGAGTCCTGCAACTGCAATATATGTGAACATATGCACACACATGAATATTTGTAATAGAAATGCCCTTCACTTTTGATTTTCCACTGTCATTGCTGTTCACCTCATGATCCTCTCTGCAAATCTTGTCAGGTAAGACTTGTTTCAAACAGATTCTCTCCTGTCCTGTCTCTGATGGGAGAGAATAGCAAGGGAACTACTGAGAAATCAGTGCAAGGGGAAACACAAACAATTACGATTAACTGCTGATAAATAAATAAACAATGTGCTTTGTTCACATTTATGTTCTTCCCCTATTGAGAGAGGTTCTGGAAGCCAAGCTGCAGCTGTCAATTAATCCAATAATAAGTTTCTTTCCACAGGACCATGAAGGAAATGGGCTGCCATTTCCTGAATGTTAATACATCTTTCAATGCTTTGGTTAGTAAATATTTTTCAAACCTGCATATGCAATTTCAGGAGAAGTAGTAGGAACATAGACAGTCATACTAAGCAGTTGTATCCTTCATTTAGTATAATTTTACTGTAAAAGAGATTTCTTCCACTTTCAAGTAAGTGCTTTAAAGATTAAATCACTTGTAAATCTAGATACAAAGAATAGCTTCAAAAATTGTTAAATAATTTGTCATGTCCTATAAAGTTCAGATCTTTAGAATTGCCAAAAATGCCAGAAGTATTGAAATGTAAAGTAAGTAAAAAAAAGTTAGCTGGAGATGTTGTCTGTTATTTGAAATCACTATTAGTATTAAGTTTCACCAAGAAATTAAATTACTTTGTTTTAATAGCTGTATTAAGCCCAGAAGCAAATCTCATTTCTTTCAGGTATCTCATAATGCATGTCAGAAAACATTGGCTTAGACTACTGCATTCCTTTGTGGTTTGCTGCATTCAGAATTTCCTTGTTTCTTTTACCAATATGTGAGTCACTTGTGGGACAGAGAGAAAGGTGTACACTCAGCTTTAGGTGTACACCCTTATTATGGTCAGGTCTTACTCCTCTTTGCAATAAACAATTCCATGCAGAAAAGGAGCTGGGAAGGGCATTCCTCAGGCATAGATATCTCCAAATGCACCTCTAACACTTGTTGCCTATATACACTTGATAACTTTACCTCCTGTTTGAATATGACAGTAAGAGGTTACTTTACACACTAACAGTGGATAGTTGTTCAACATTAACCTAGAGCCAGTTTAGGCTGTTTTGGCACAGATTAGCTGGGAGTCTAAAGTGGATAAGAGCTAAGTTCAAGGCACTGGCAAAACGTTGAGTATAAACCATCTCCTTCTACTCTGGTAACTCATAAGACAAAGCATTACATCCCTTTAATTCTTAAAGCACTAGATTTTTAATGAAGACAAAGATAAAATGTATCCTGTCTTCCTATGTGCCCTGGTAGACTTCCACATTGTGGCTGTGACCTGACTTACTGTGATAAGACCTGTTTTATATATAATTTCAAATAATTAGTCATTGAATTAACTTCCGAATGGGTGAAATTGTAATGTCTGCCTTTTCTAGTCTAAGAGCTGATAGTACTGCTGGAGGGAGAAAGCCTTTACCAATCCCAGTGGAAATGGCCTTGAACTCAGGAAATCATTAAGTGAAACAGTAAATGGAAATTACTCAGTAGCTGAGCTGCTGAAAAAAGGACATTAAAGAGGAACAGGGATTTCTTTTTCTCCCTCTCTTTCCTGCTTTGCCTTTTGAGGGCTGCTGAGCAAGAAACTTGTTTAGGCAAAGACATCAGCAAGGGTCATCCTGAGAGAGAAGTGAGCTTGTTACTCATAAAATACATTCTCTAGATCAATGGAAAACAGAACATTACATTGGTGTTTATGTATGCATACATATATGTATGTGTATTTATAACAGAGATGAGAGAGAACATTAAAGCCCTAATATAAGAATGTTAGGTAATTTTTCATACTCTGAGATAAAGTTTCTTCCAAATTTGTCATATCTACCACTATCAGAGTACTTTTCTTTATATATTCTTCTGGAACAAATTTGTTTAACATCAACATAGCCTGACCAGATTTTTTGCCTTTATTAAGGTCTGGATGAACCAAGCCTTAAGGTTAACACAAGTAAATTTTCTTTTTCACTTTTACAGATATGCCCTTCTCTTCGCCCTGGATTTTGTTGTGCCTGGATTTCTGGAGGGTTTTTTTTTGTTCTTATTCCCTTTACATCAGATGCAAAATGAAAGATTTTTCTTCCCTGGGAAAAGATGATTGGAACTGTGTGTTGGCTGGCCAAAGCCACTAAGGAAAACAGCTACTGGCACCCAGCAAGGAGTTTAGAAGATGTGGGGGAACAGAAACTTTTCTGAGTAGTTGTCTTATTGTATTCTGTGATCTTCTTTTTTATTATTTATGTGTGTTAGATTTGTCTCCCTTGTAATGTTAATATAAATGTTGTATTTTAGAATATGATCATTGATTTCAGGATGGGCCCATTAACTTTTCCTTAGCTGAGAATCAATAGATGCAATTATTTTTCAGTGAGATAATTCAGGATGGTATTCAGAGAATGATCTTTATCCAGTATAAATATCAAAGATGTTGACAAAATGGAATTTAATTTTGTTTGCTTTCAGCAGACATTTTCCTCAAAAACTGGGTTTTTTTAGGTTTGAGGTTTTTTTCAGTTGATAGACATAATTATGGGGTTAAAAAAGACATTCTGTTAAAAAAAAAAAAAAAACATAAAAATTCATTGCAGTCACTATGAACACTTAGAATATGGTCAAGTTCTGGTGGTCTCAGATCACTGATATTTTATAATTCTGAAAATATTTTCAAAATATAGCAATTGCAGAAGTATTTTAAATAATGTGTTCCTTATCCCTTAAAAAAGGTTCAGGATGTATCAGTAATTTAATGATGGTGCCAGGGAAGCTGTGCAGAGTAGGACCAAGAGACTTAGAAAAAGCCCTATTATTGCTCTGGTTATTTGTGACATATGATAAATAAGGTAAATGTATATTTAACTTCACGGTGACACAGCCCTAGAAAAAGTTTAATGTACAGCTCCACAGTAGCTATTTTCCAAGGAAAAATGTCCTTCTTTATCTTGGACATATATTTTAAGTAATATTTATTCTTCTCCAGTGTGGAGATAACCAAGCACAGACCCATTCTCATGCTTCTGACCATAAGCCAACACTTATGTGTTTATGCAGAGATCTCTTGCGTTTCTACAGGAGGGAACAAATAAACATCAATATACAGCCAACCAAAGGAGTTTCTTTGATTTTTTTTTTTCATTTATTGCAGTAATTCTTCACGACTTTGCTGGATTCTGTGACAAATTAATTCACTCATTGTTACTCCTGACAGATTTAAGTATTCCTCCCATATGCACTCCAACCAAATGATTATTTTTGATTTTTTTTTTTCATTTATTGCAGTAATTCTTCACGACTTTGCTGGATTCTGTGACAAATTAATTCACTCATTGTTACTCCTGACAGATTTAAGTATTCCTCCCATATGCACTCCAACCAAACTCTCAATTGCCCTAAGAGTCTTCATTCTTTTTTTATATATAGTCTGTCGGTTTCTGTTATTTTTGTAAAGAATATATATTATATGACTTCTTAAAAGAAGTGCTTTTTATGGTCTCAGTTAAATATCTTGTTATGCAATACAGAGGTTTTGCTAATGCCTCCTGTCCTCTCAAAATGTCCCCAGAGGAGTGATCAGTGAGAGATTCTGTTTTCATAGCCCTGTGCTGGAATTCAAAACACAGAGAAAACATTTCCATCAATGTCTTTATAACTGTCTGCTGCCTGGCATAGGGATATTCAGGAAAGACAGAGTCTAGCCCTTCCTACCTTCCCAGACAATCATGTTCTTACGGTAGCAGCTTAAGTAAAAAAAAAAAAAAAAAAACAACTTTGAAGCATCAACTGAAAAATTTACTAGATCAGCCTCTTGGGAAAACAAGCCTTTTAAAAAAAATCTGATGCATTTTAGAGGGTGTCCTAAAGAACCATTTGGACCTAAGCATGGCAGAGCAAGTTCCAGGGCAGAGCTGAGTTGGAAGTCTGGCACCATGGGACCAGTCCAGTGGCACAGGAACAGCTCAAACTGTGCAGGCCCCCTAAGAAGCTGCTGTTCTGCCTTACACAGCACAGAGATCATTTCTTCCCTCCCAGTTCTGATTCCATCAGTCATGCCTCAGCTTAAATAACAGGAAAAACAGAGGAAATCATGCTCTAGCTAAACAAAGGAAAATATAGGCTGAAAAATAAGAAATTAATAAAAATAAAAAATTAATTTAAAAAGGACTACAGGAATAAAGAATGAAGCAATATGTACCTAGAAAGCAAAATATTACACATCTTATGATGTTTTACAAGATATCAAGATGTCTTATGATAACATATATTGTTTAAAAAGATATATGTGACCATGAAATAAAAAAATGTAACTGTTAAATATACAAGAGTTGGAAGAGTTACAGTAATATTGTTCCAAATTTATAAAGTCCTGCATTTCTTAAATTCACATATATCTATATTTATATTTATTCATATACCTACATTCACACATAGACATAGGTACATGTATATTTCAAAGGCAGATTTTCAGGTATGAAGTCTACAACAAAAGAAATTCTTACTAGGATCTGTTTGTGTCAGTCACAAAAATACTGTTAGGCTAAATTCTTCAATTATCTAAAATTAAGTTGCCTAAAGTGAAATAGCATCAGGAATTAAATATAGCAGTGGAAGAGTTTAGTGAGTAACTTATCTCCTAAAACGAAACTCTGACAAAGTATCTAATAATAATTAATTATAATTACATAATTTTAAAGGAAGGTATAACTGCTACTATTATACAAACTGATATTTACGACTGTGTGAAAAAAAAAATAATTATACCTTATATCGATATCCCTTTTAACAAGTTATTGTGAGAAACACAGAATACAGTTACAAAAGATGCCAAAATGCCATTTTATGCCATATTCAAATATAAGTCCTAAACTTTTCAGTTGCCAGAGGCACAGGAAAGAGTCTCCTAATGTTCTTTTTCCTACTTCCCTTGATTAGGATCAGTTTTTATATAAAGCCAGACAAGTTAAATGATCTGTGGCAGTGTTTGTTATTGAATATTGAAAAAGACTAAATTTCATATATTCAGCAATGGATTGAATGTGCCTGTAGAAAGAATGTGAAATCAATAAACTACTAGGTTATAGTTTATGATACCATATGTTGACATCAAAGTGGGTGAACAGCAGCCTCTGAAATTCAGAGTCTCAGTGCTGTAAAAGCATTATGTGTTCAAGAACGAATGCTGGCTTTAGAATTTAGCATGAGGTAAAATAAAATTAGAATTCAGCACTTTCCAACCTAAAATCAGCCCCATGAACATTTTCTAATTAAATGAACACAAAAAAGATGTCTTAACATAAGCTTGCCTAGTTATTTCATGTACAAGTCATTAAGAAAATAATGGAAGGATCTTAGAAAGAATGAAGAGTATGGTTAAATAACACATATTTTACTTTGGATGAAAACCCCTTTTCCATTGACAAGTAACTCAAACAAATACAAAAGTTCCAACAAAATCTCCCAAGCTGCAGGCAGTTCAATAAATTTGAGGAAACAGCTCAGCCCCAAACAGAAATAAGTATATTTTCACTACTTTTGCCACAAACAACAGTACCTTGTCATTAAACACATGCCAAACAACTTCATTCTGTCTGCCAACTGCATGTGGTTCCTTATGGCACATACACACATGAAAATAATGTTCTGCATGCAACTGTTTATTTCTGTGAATTTGTGTGTATCCTACAGGCAATAGACTTGTGTTTAAGACACTGCAATATTGGAGAATGAATCAACAAAGACTGGTGTGAGGGAGCTGCATTAATGTGTTCATAGCTTTTGCAATAAAGTTGAAATCACTCTCTCACTCCTTGTCTGCAACATGTTCGTTAGTTACTACTGATACTATGAAATGTTTTCTTCTAAACAAAAAGGCCACTTTTTCAATTTTTTAAAGAGTTTTAAGTATAAGATTGACCTACATATTCCCTTTGTCTGTTAGCTTAGCTAATATCTCTAAATACTGCAGCACAAGCACATCAAAGTCAGGATTAGGTTTATCCAGCCTAAACCTGAACTTCTCATTCTGGTGAATAGAAGGCCAACACATACATGTGGATTTAACATAACTACCCTGTCTGCAATCCATTTAGTCATTTGCTTATGCCTTTCCTTTATGTTTCCCAAATATGTTTTTATTCCCTGTGTCATTCCAAGTCGCATAAAAAATTTAAATGCAGAACGTAATGGAGCAGAATATTTATATCTGGGAGAACATAATCCTTTCTTTTTTTTTTACTTTTTGCTCTCCTAGTAGTGATGAGCCCACAGCAGCACTTCAGATTATTTCCTCACAAGTCATTGCAAAAGGAAGGAGATGCAATTATAATTGTGACATCAGTCAGCTTCTGAACTCCTTTCTTAAAATTTTGGAGTAGGAATTTAGAATTAATATGTCACAACATTATTGCTGGGCAATGATCCTCTAATCTGAATAGCTCTTCACTACACAAATAATAAATATTAAGTATTGAATACATTAAAAAATCATACATCTTGATAATTATTGACATGTCACTGTAGTTTATATTAATTGCTTTATAGTGGGAAAACCCTTAAATTATACTCACATATTTTTACTACTATTATAAGTGTATTTTATTTATTACCTAAAATTAAGGAGAGTAAGTCCTCTCGGATAAATTACTGAAACATATAATTAGATTATTTCCATGGTTAAGTGGTAAAATAAATGCTGAGCACGGATGCTAAGCAGTGGGGAATGAATCAAATACGACGCCCACCTTAAAATATGTCTGCAGTAACAGCTCAAGTACAACAGAAGATAGATCAAAACCTCTGCAGAACCAAGCGCTCCATGTCGCTCTTTAAGTTGTTAAAATGTAGCTGCTGCCCTGAGAGAGGTGAAATCTTCATTGCACATTATTTTTACAACAATTTTTCTCCTCTATTAGCAAATGTTGGTTGAAGCATTTCTTGCCTACGTGACTCAATTGCATTCAGTAACAGTAATACTTCAAACATTTCCTGACAAGCCTATGTCTTGCACTATGATGGTGTCAATTATCTAATAGGACTTTTCCACTTCAATCTTCTATGTGTTAGAATAATACAGTTTGCAAATAACATATCAAAGAGGAAACCACTGAAAATAGCATTCTGTAGTTCTTACTGATGATTTATTTTGGAAAACACAGAGATTTTGCTCAAGCTGAAAACGATATTTACTTATTTAACCAAGTAACTTTCCCCTCATTTAAAAGATAAATTGTTTTCCCCATTATCAAAGCTGGTCTTGAACATAACTGCTGTAATACTAAAGCAGATGTTCAACAATAGTTCTATTTCTCTCATGAGAACATTGAAAGTGAATTTTTGAGGATTATACTGACATAATTTCTTTGCACCAAATGAAAAACGGCTTTTTCCATAGCTTTGTTTACCAGAACTCAGAACACTATGAAGGTAACAGAGTTCACTCAAGTTCTATTAGGAACACACAATCTCTTTATGGAAATCACCATCAGGTTGCCAAATTATCAAAACATCTTTGAGTATGAGTTACCTTTTTGGTTTCTTATGACAAGCATGGAAGGTCTGTTTCCCTAAAAACAATGACCCCTCAAGCATGGAAGAAAGTATGTGGGAGGCTCTTCAGATCACTTGGTTTAGGCTTGCTAACAGCAAATTCTTGCGTTGCAATAATAGTAGGGTTATATTTAAAATGCTCTGACTTTTGTTTATCCTAAAATGAAAATTTAGCCCTATCAGGAAAATTTCAGTAATTTTTGACAGCTGGATAAACACATCATGGGGTGGGTGAGCAGCTGGCTCACAGGTCGGGCACAAAGGGAGACAGTGAATGGGGTGACATCAGACTGGGAACCCTTCACTAGTGGGCTTCTGCAGGGCTCCATCCCTGGCCCTGTGCTCTTCAGCATCTTCATAAATGACCTGGGCACAGAACTGGAAGGGATATTGTCCTGGAGTGACTTTATGATGCTGAATTGCATCTCCATTCATCTGTTTAGCCCAGAAATAAGTTTTGTGCCTTTAAAACTAGATCCAAGAGTGTAGGGGCGGAAAGGGAAGCAGTGGAACGTTTTCGTGGCTGTATTCAAAAACACAGATACAAGAGCTTCAGCTCTCTCTCTGGCTACATGCTGTCTGCAGCACAGACCAGGAGCAGGAGAGAGCTCTCCTTTGCTTTTAGTTAGTTTTTTTAGTTAGCTGATGCCAGAAGTCTTTTGGAACAGTTCAGCTGTTGTTCGGTCTGGGGGCCCCCAAGCTACGCTGCAGCCGGGATACCTGACCTGAGCCCCGGAGGGACTGAGAGAAAGCCAAGGACACACCCACAGAAGGACTCTGAACTACAAGAGGACTTTCTGAATTGGCCAAGTTTTCAGAACAATGAGAGGTTCTATTGTTTAGTATTATTCATTTTCTCAGGTTTGTGAATGCTTTGCTTGTTAAATAATGTTTTTTCCACTCTTCTCAAAAGAAACTTCTGTCTTTTGAACTGTTTGGTGGAGGGGCAGCTTAAATTCACTTTATAAAGGCGACCACTTCAAAAGTTTCCTCCCAAATTTGCCCTAAACTAGGACAGATACTAAGCAAGTTCACAGCTGATACAAAGCTGGGAGGAGCTGTTGACCCCTCAGAAGCCAAGAGGCCCTGCAGAGAAACCTCAACAATTTAGAGGGTTGGGCAGTCACCAACTGTATGAAATGCAACAAGAGAAGATTGTTCTCTTGACAGATTCTGCACCTGTGGTGCCGCAACCCTGGATGTATGGACAGACTGGGGAATGAGAGGCTGGAGAGCAGCCCCATGAAAAGGGACCTGGGGGTCCTGGTCAGTGACAAGTTGAACATGAGCCCGCAGTGCCCTGGCAGCCAGGAGGGTCACCATGTCCTGGGGTGCATCGGGCCCAGCATCACAGCTGGGCAAGGGAGGGGATTGTCCTGCTCTGCTCTGCACTGGGGCAGCCTCACCTCGAGTGCTGGGGGCAGTTCTGGGTGCCACAATGGAAGGGTCCAAAGTTATTCGAAAGTGTCCAACAGAGGGCAGTGAAGAAATGAAGATGATGGAGGGCCTTGAGGGGAAGCCTTATGAGGAGTGGCTGAGGTCACTTGGTTTGTTCAGCCTGGAGGAGACTGAGGGGAGATCTCACCGCAGTTACTTCCTCATGAGGGGAAGAGAAGGGGCAGACACTGATCTCTTCTCGAGGTGACCAGGGATGGGATGTGAGGGAATGGCCTGAAGCTGTGCCAGGGGATGTTTAGGTTGGATATCAGGATAAGGTTTTTCACCCAGAGGCTGGTGGGTTCACCTGGAACAGAGTAGTGGTCACAGCACCAGCCTGACAGTTCAAAGAGCATTTTGTTCAATGCTCTCTGGACAATGTTCTCAGGCACATGACATGAAATGACTCTTGGGGTGGCCTGTGCAAGGCCAGAAGCTGGACTCAATGATCCTTGTGAGGCCCTTCCAACTCAGTATATTCTGTGATTCTGTGAAAATTTATTTTGTAATAATGATACTAGACAGAAAATACAATGCAGTTATGTTTCCTCTGGGCATTCCTAACAAGTTTAGTCTGAAGTATGTCCAGACCTGATTCTTTCTAATTTAGTGATGAAACCATAGCATCTGAAATAAAGCCAAAAGAGAAAGGCCATATTTACCCATTATCTTGTAGGTTACAATGATGTTTTCTATTTCTCTATTAAAAAGAACTCAGTATCTCTAATGTTCCTCACAAAAATAGAACATTAAATTTTTCATTTAATCTTCTTTTCTTTGCATCAGTTACTGGAAGTAAAAATCAAAATCAAAAGAAAGAATGTGTGAGATAAATAAGGGTAGATTTGGAAAATAGAAAGGCAGAAGTATTCTTTTTGGGGAAGGGAGAAAGGTACTTTCTCCACCTGTGTAACATTATAACAACGGAAATAAAGTGCAATAACAAGTCTGAAAGTGTGACAGTCCTTGTGAGGGACTCAACAGATCCAAGATAAACCATGGTTAAGTAAAAATGTAGAAAAAGATATTTAAATACATTTTTTTTATTTTCAGTATCATCTATATGGAGTCTGCTCTTTTGGGAAAACTAAGAAATCTATGAACTAGATAAATGATTTGTACATGAGCTTTTTGCCTTTAACTTCTTAATACAAATAAATAACACTTCTAAGTTTAATATATATGGCAACCAGCAATTCACTGTAAGGGTAAAATGAATTCCTCATTTCAGCTTTCAAATTACACTATACTTATCTGTCAGAATAGGAAGCCTGCATCTCCTAATCTCTTTTCCCTCCTTGAGTATCTCTATTGAATAAATATTAAGCAACTATTGAATAAAGATGTATCTTTTCTCCTCTTGTGCAAGACTGAATGGGATTGCACAGGTCTTATGTCAACATTCAGCACTAGTATTTTTCTTCCTTATTTCTACTGAGAGCTTTCATTTAAAGTATATTACCCTTATGAAAACTTCACAGAGATATTTTATATGAATTAAGTATCTACTATTTAGAAAGATAATAACACATTGACTTTCTCTATGACGCTGAATTCATTACTGTTGATTTCAACATTCCTGTTACTTTGGATTTGCTCTTCTAACACAGTAGCTACTAAGGTGATACTACATAGATAAGAATGATTAAGAACATCTCAGTGCATCTTTTTCAGAAAAAAACCCACAATTATTTTCTTTTGTTCCCAAGCATTTTATAACCTAAATTAACAAATCATCTGGCACAGCTGGTGGTGGGAAATATGGACTCTTGAGATAAGCCCTTTGATGACAATAGGTGATCTCTGCTGCAAATTTCTCTCCACAACCCTCTCTAAAATTTCTCTTCCTTTCACAGAACCTACAGTGTTTCATCACATGGGATACTTGTAAAATTGAGTGGAATAAAGTGATCTTCAGTTTTGTGTCCCCTTAGAAGTGAGGAACTTTTCTAAATTTTATATAGTTAGATGAGGCACAACTTTTTCTATTACCTTGCTTTTCCTATAGTCCTTTACACGCACTACGTGCACAGCCTCAAGCTTGCAGACCAAAGCTTAAAAGTCTCTTTGCAGAATTCATGGAGCAAAAACCAGAACTCTAAAGCAGCAATGATCACAATATTTTAAGCAGAGAATATTCCATGAGCAAAGATTTTTTAAAAAGGATATTCCATAAAGTACCTTAGGCACAGATCCAGAGGAGAAGCTAAACACTTCCAATAAACTGTGCTTGGCTATCAGTGTCAGTTGTAAACTGGCATATGATTTTAAGCTCTTTCTCTCATATTAAAATGGAAGAAAGATTCTGAGTACAGAGGAATGATCACCACTCCTGACCTGCTGGTTATGCTTTCCCAGTGCAGACCAGGAGGCTGAGATCTCCTTTTCACTGCAAGGGCATACTGCTGATCCATCCTCAGTCTGAGTGAGATAACACTGCCTTTCTTTTTCAATTCATCTGTGCCTGACCTATTTACAGATTTCTGTAACCTGAGAACTTGGTGTAAGAAAAGAGATTATGCACAAGTTTCACAGCTTTCAAAATGTAAACAAAAGACAAAGAATAGAGACAGGCAAAGGAAGAAAAAGGTGAAGACAAGAAGATGAAAATGAATTAAATTTGTCAAAACATCACATCTGAATAGTTGAAGGATTAAAAGCACAATCAGATTTTCAGCATATCCTGTGACCGGTGTTCAGTTTTGCATATGCTTGTATGAAAAGACAAAGAGTAAAATAAGAGCATATATATAAATAGGTATATTTTCATGTGAGTGACAAATCATGCATAATGTGCTCCTTCAGTGGATTTGTAGGTGTCATTTGATATTTTTAGAAGGGTTGACATGATTTGATAACTGGAACTACTAAGTGATAGCCGATAGTGACACTTCTGAGCACTTTCAGTCCATCAGCTAATGCATTTATGCACTTCTGCAAAAACTGGAACTCCACTATGTATATATTAATAGAGCTTAGGAGCTCAGCAGATCCTGTTAATTAACTAAATGTGCACCTGACTTTCATAAGATATGTTTGGTAACTGCAGTAAGAAAATAACCTGTGACCATAATTATCCAGCAGAAATAAGAAACCTCTCCCCATGTCTTCTTTACTACCTTCAGAAATAAGAAAAGTATGAAACTTGTTTCTTTAAATTCACAACAAACTTTTCGTCTGTTTCGTTTTTGTCTCTCCAGTAAGAAAGATTCGTACTTGGACTTTTAATTGTTGGTTTTGCAAATCAGATAACATCTTTTTTCTTCTAAAATTTTCTTCTAAGAAAATCTGTGGGTAATTTGGTGTTTTCTTTGGCTTTTGAATAGTGAAGTAATTCCACCCATCCCCCAAACCATAATATCAGAACAATTGCATTTTAACTTTTTAAGACACCAATCAACAAAATTCTCTCCATTTTGGAAAACAAGAGACTTTGAATACCAGTGCCATACTGCCTTCAAAATCAAATGTATTAGGGAGCTAAGTGCTGTTCCCAGGGTGTTGATTTGCAAGAGTCTGGAGATTTTAACAAAAGTGGATGCAGAAGTTATGGGTCCTGCATGACTTCACCTCATACCTTCCTTTGTCATAGCAGTATAATTTTCAGAGGGTCTGAAAAAGGAAAACAGCTCAATTAAAGCAAGTCAAACAATCCACTGCATTCCTGGATTATCTTCTCCTACTTGTTTGATGATGCAGCCCCACACGCAAATGGTTGTGCTGACAAGCATGTGGTGTTGCTGCGTAGGAACAGTTCCAGGAGTTCCAGGAAGCATTGAAACAGCTTCCCCACTGAAGCCAGCATCTCATGATGCATTTACTTCCTCTGGCCTACAAGCCCTTTTTTCCCGATTACCCCATTAATTCTAATGAGCTTTCTCAGCAAGACCATGAGTTGCCAAAGCTGGGTTTGAAATATATTCTCAGCGAAAGACTACATGTTCCAGCAATACCATTTTTAACAAGAGCAGCAGGCAAAATACTTCTCCTTAAATTTTTTTTCAGAAACTAAATAACAGTGTAAACCAGTAATCATTTATCTTTGTTCAGGTATAGTCACATGCAGCTTCCATGTCCCTGTGAACAGCAGTTTATGCATTCACAGCTTTATGTGGACATAGAGTATAAACATGCATCCTTATTTAAGGATAATGTACAAACAAGAATATCTCTTGTGATACCCAACAGTCCTGCATCTTAATAACAATGGCTTTCAGGGATAACTTCAAAAAGCAGAACCTTGAAGTATCATAATAAAGTCATAATTTCTAGTCTGTTGCATTTATAGTCCAGGAAAGCATACTCAACATACATAATTTTTGTATAAATTGTGTGATAAGTGTATCAACTGCACTGCAGAAATGGCAAAGGCCCAGGTTACTGATTCTTTGCTTCACTGCTTTTAATACAAGTCATCTAACAAGGTAATGAGGTAGACAACAGGAAATTTAATATTAATTTTCCATGGCCTATTCAAACCTTTTTCTTATATAAGAGTTTTTTTGATTTACTTTAACTAATATTACCTAGTCAGAGACATCATTATTTGGTTCTATTTAAGCAGAACAGTATAACTTACTGCAACACAGAATTTACCACTGCTAACATTATACCTTGCCTACAGCAAGACAATAAAATCTTGGCTTTCCAAAGCAAAAGCATTTTTATGCAATGCTGCAGTTGATTTCCTTTCTACAACTGATTTTTATTATATTCCATAGCAAGCACATTCAGCAATTTTAAATTTTATCCGCAATATGTATTCTTTTATCTTGCAATATGTGTAACCTGCTGTAGTTATACGAGGAGTATAAACTATTCCTGTAGATGCATCTTAGAGTTTAATCCCCTCAGATTAAAGAGACCTCACAGCATTTTATATACCAAGGTAGGCAAAAAACATTACGGTGGGGCAAATATTTGGTAAATATTACTTTGAGGCTTGAACATCTACTCCACATACATAACTTCAGGATATAGTAGTGAATCAAAAAAACTCTTTTTTTTTTAAGAAACATCTGCATTTGGACCTAGTCTCTACCACAGAAGTGATCTTTCCAATGACTATTTTTCTATGAACATTAATTAGGCAACATGTGTTAATGAATAAACAGACAGTACTCTCAGTACAAAGTTTCTCATCTCCCAGCACCACAACAGATGGAGAAACAGTCATCAAAACCTCTTTTTGAGCAATGGAATTGCTTATTTCAGATTTCCATTCAAACAGTCTTTGAAGCAATGACATTTCCAGAGAAATGTCCTCTGATCTAGAACGGTTGCTATTTGCCACATGAGTGAGTTGCATCATTGATTGAAAATACACAAAATTTGAAAGGGCTTGGACAATGATTCAAAGGGCTTGTTCACTGTAAAGTAACTAGCTTTCAACATACCACCTTGTGATGTTGGAGTTAGAAATGTCAAGGGTGGCCTCTTGGCCACAGACAAATCCTGCATTCTCAGGTGGCCTGCTTGGCATAGATGGAGAAATGATTTGCTCCTGGGCAGACTGTCAGAGGATTCTACCCAGAGACCATGGGAGTTCCAACACACCCTTTGCAGAAGAGTGTGGGCATCCTCAGCTGACAGAGTTGTGCCTTTGTGCAGGGATAAGACACTGGCAACAAGCTGCCTCGCCGTCATTCACAGGCGCATCATAGCTTGTGGTGCCTTTTGGTATCTAGCCTCAGGCAAGGCTTGCCATGGGTGGTTTTGAGCTGGGACTCGTTATTTCTCTTGGGTGTTTTCTGAACCAAAAGAGGACAAACGTACTTTAAATGCTTGCTTCAAACATATCTACTAAGAAAACAAATATTTTTTTTATAAAATTCCTGGCAGTGGTGATAGCTTTTTTGCAGGACTTAGGAAATAGATCCTTTAGGACTAATTATTTAAAAACATTCCATCTTTGTTCTCTATTTTAAGAGGTAGCTGTGCCTTTTGCATTTCTTTAATTGCAGAAGTGCTCTTTTCTCAGTTAGTCAGTTTATTAGCAGTGCAAAAGACTCGAGGCTCTGGTGGTATAATTTTTACAGATTCACCTTTCTCAAGGATCAATGGAAAAAGCAAAGTCATGACATAATTTCTCATTTTATAATGGGGAATTTATTCAAGCATGTTTTGGTTACCATTTATCACTGAGGACACCTTACAATTAAATGCCTTCATTTGCACATAAATATCCCTGAATCCTTTTAAATTCCCATGAAACTCACTCTGGATTTTCCTTATTTTTTTTCTCCATTTTCATTTAGCTTCTCAGCTCTGTCCTGCAGCAAGAAATAGTCATGCTGACACAATTAACAGTTTTATGCTTGCATGTTTGAAGATTCAGTCTTTAATTAATAAAAAGAGGCTTGTGAAAATTAAAAAAAGTTTTTTTTGAAGGTGTATTTGAGAACACAGGGACAGAGTAAGTTTTCAGGATGGAAACTAGCCTTTTTCTTTTTCTATTGAATTATCACTGAATGAAATAATTGAAACAGTTGTCATTTTCTGCATCGCAGCCACAAAATCAGACACTGCTTAGAGTTACGGAGAAGATCCATTATTAGGTGATACAGAATATTTTCAGATGAACATGACAAGTTAATTCCCAGGAATCCACACAAAATATGTAGCCTAAATTCCCATATATATACAAACGCATTTTCACTCCACTGGCTGCCTTTTTAAGTTATTCTCATAACAGTGTTTCGTTACACCACTACAATTAAAATGGTCACATGAAAGTATTTTTCATACTTTTATCTATTATTTCTCTGCTTATAGGTTGGGAAGTTTGATAATTATNAGAGAGAGACAGAGAGAGAGAGACTGAAATCTATCCCTCCAGTGATTATTTCCTTTTGACAGTGGTTTGGCTGTGCAGGGGTATCCATGATGAGGACTGAACTACTGACACATTAATTACAGTGTGAAGAACACAGATGCATTTTCTTTGAGTTAGCAGAGAAGTATGTAAGAACTCAGCTGTATAGGAGCACCTCAGCTGGGACCAGAGTAAAAAAAGTAACCTTACCAGTGTCCACATTATTGCAGTTCCTGGCAGCCAGCTTGGACAAGAGTTAATCTGAAATACAATTCAGAAAAAGAAATGTAGGGATCCAACAACTAGCAATAGATTTCTCCCTTCCCCACCACCACCCTCACTGTGCACATAAATTTTTCTCTCTTTTTCTCTTGAATTACTATTCTACACACTCGCCCTTCTATATAATACTGCAGCCCACACTTTTGCAACTATTTCTACCACCTCCCATCTCCCTTCACTTTGAAATTTATGATCCATGTTGTTCATATATGTCATCTCCCAGTTTTACCCCAGGAACTGAGGAAGTGGCATTGCTCTGTGCTCTCTGGAAACGACAGGAGATGCCACAACCCATAACGACCCTGGACAGCACTGGAGAGAGAACATTTGCAGGCACTGACAGCATTGTGCATACCAGACCACTGCTGATAGATCTCAGGGTTATTGGCTCAAGAAGATGAGATGGTTATATATAAAAAGAAATATTTATTAATTTTGGCTAATCTACCTCAATTGTCAATATATAGTATATTTCAGTTTGTTCAGATTTGTGTGCTATTTCACAAAAGCATATAACATGCTTTTGCAAATGCTGCAATATAAATCATAATAATATTTATTCTACACTGTCAGTAAGGTAAAATCTAATGAATAAAAATAGGGATAGAAGTGTTATTAAGAAGACAATTTTCCACAAGAAAACCAAGCCAGGTGGACTCTCAGGAGGAGAGGAGGAGCATGTCTTTGCACCCTGAGGAGTCGTAAAGGCACTGGAGGTTCACTCCACAAAGCAGGAACATTATTTTCTGGGAAAGCAGAGGGATTTGATAACCAAATTTCCTGGCCATCTGCATGTTATTTCACATACCTCAGCCCCTCCTGCCACCCAGCCACTGCCCTAGAGCAGTAGGGTGCTGCACACCCTGCTTGGTCTGCAGCTGCAAGCACAGAAACCCACCATCACCCAACAAAACCAGAGTTATGTGGGGGAGCTTGGTCCAGATGCTTCTCCCAGGGAAACTAATGGGAAAAAAAATTTAAAAGTCACCTCTGCTTGCCCTCCTGTTTCCTTTGTGTTCCTCCCACAGACCTATTTCCTGACTTTTTCCCATGCTGTTCCCCTACCAGAAACAGCATTTCCACTCTCACACCTACTTCTTATTCAGCCTGCCTGCAGTATGCTTTCAGGGCCCTTACAACAGTAAGACACTTCCATAAACAAAACTCTGCAGAGCAAAGCATTAAAGTACACAGCCTGGCCTTTGTGTCATATGTATATGATGCAACTTGTACAAGATTTTATTACCTTTATATTTCTAACACATGAAGATGTGTTTGATTTCATCCCTGCTTCTGTTAGTTGCAGAGTACTTTCATGATGGGCCTGCCTTTTACATTTATGTGTTAAAATATGTTGCACAGAAACAATAGTATCTTTTCATCTCCAGTAAGGTCCAAATTGAACCATTAGCTTTTAAAAAAATTATTTTCTCATTTCAACTGACACAATTCAGTTAATGTTCTTTTTAGGTGGACCATCCATTTCAAATTTTCAGATCCAAACATTCATTTTGATCTATTTTGTTGTGATCAACAGGAATCTTTACCTTTTCTCTGTTCTTGTGGTTTGCAATTCTTTTGGTCTTAATACAAATAAAACAGCACTAACTTGACTGAATAGTCAACTGAACCTCACCATTTGCTTCTAGAGACACAGAATAAAGCAAACATTCTTGTTTATTTTTCTTGTGTACCTTAAGTTATGGAGGCATCTTGCCAGTCTTTGTGAAGTTTATTACTTTGTTTGTCTGAGCAATACTTCAGGTTACACTGATAAATAAATGCAGTGAAATTTTTAATATAGTTTTCCTTTATCTTTACTTTTCTATAAATATAATTTTTTAACACTGTGAAAGGAAAAACAGAAAGTAAAGAAAAGCATCAGTAAGAAAAATAAATTTTGACAAGGAACACAGAGTTTTCAGCTGCAGACTGTAATGTAATATTTTAATTCAAACAAAAACAAAGGAATTCCTATGTAGGTGTAGACAAACAGTAGCAATGCCATGACCTGTCATTTTTTGTTTCACATGGGAAAGGAATATCAATAGAGCATATACAGACATCTGAATCTACTTACCAACATAAATAAACACAAGCTATAGAGAAAAAAGTCTCTTTACTAGATTTTCACTGAAAACAGTAACTGCTCTGTTAATGTTGTCTTTGAAAATTCAGTTTCATGCTTGATACTCTAAGAAGAAGTATTTTGTCACATAGCTCATTAACAACACTGGAAAGGGATCAGTTCTGAATTAACATTTACCTGAATACAAAGATCCAAACAGGAGAGACCTTTGCACACCAGTCATTTTTACTGCTTTTCTCTCAGAAAGACAACCAGCTGTAAATGTGCTCATTATATCAAATTTGGGCCAAAATTGAAGTTGGCCTAATCAAGAAAATAACCTTTATCTTGTGAGAGGTTTAAAAAAGTTTAAGAGAAAAATACCCTCAAAAATATGCTTCATGCAAAAATCTATTAAATCTAGATTGGAACTTTAAAAAAAAATCAATAAACAGTAGTGTATGAGTTGTTTGGGTCTTATTTCAGGTCCTCTCGTGCAAAATCTTTCTGTAGAAAAGCCTTTCATACATCTTCTTTTGGAGAAAAACAAATAAACTATTCTTGGTTCAGTACTGATGATGTGCGTGGTACTGTTATTTTGTTGTGGAAATTATATATGCCTCTTTTTGATTTTGGTCCCCTTCTATCGTATAGCAACTATTTCTAAGGAAAGTTAATGCTTTCTTACTAAAAAATTTTCAAAAAAAGAAGACAAAAATAAGTCTATAATTTAAGTGCATTGGTTTTAGTACTTTTTTCCTCTCTTCTGTAAGGAAAACATTAAAATAATGAGAAAGCATTTTTCTTTTTTTAATTGAATTATTATTTTATTCACACCATTTCTCTACTGTGGAGGAAGGATATGACAAAAGAGAGAAATTTAAAGTTCAAATCAGATTTTTTTTAGCAATTTAAAGAACTGTTTTTAAAATATTTGATATATTGATTGAAAAAGTATAATGGAGTAGGAAAAACCCCAAATCTTCAAATATTTTGACTTATATCATGATGTCAGAAAATAGACACACTAAGGGAACACGTATAAAAGTACACTGAAAGCAAGTTTCCTGTTAAATACCTCCTTTTTCTGTCCTCTAATGAGGAAATTACAGTTTTACCTACAAAGTTACTGTGTAATTCAGCATAGTGAGAGGGTTTGGCAATGCATCTGTTACAGTAAAATACCATAACGGAGGTATTTCCTTTTCTTCTCCGTGGTCAGAAGATTTTCCACAGGATGACAAAACATTTAGTCTGTTGGTTTTGAGCAGGTAATTACCCTCTTCAATGACAGCAGGAAAATTTTCAATTCCTTTGCCTGTAGTATTAATTCTCACCATTGAAAATCTGTTGATGGATTGTCCTTCAGAGCTTAGTGCACTCTGTTAATCCTCATACTAAGGTCACAAGAGCACCTGGACTTTCCTATCTCCATCTCTGCTCAACCTTTCTTTTTGGAGGATCACCTATTGTATCTCTCTCAAGACCAAATAATAACAATATCATCTGATAATAATAGAAGTAGGTAACTGTTTATGCAGAACAATCCACGCACAAATGTTCATTTTTGTCTTTGTCTCATTTTCAGTTATTTTAAACAGCCTTCTTCATTCAGACACACACATACCTTTACCAATTTAGCATTCAACAAAATGTCACAGCATATAAGCAATACTCTGAGACTACTGCTGAAGCTTTGCCATCCTCTTCAGTGACAGAACCACAGTCAAGGTCACCTGTAGCAAGGTCTAAAACTGACATTTCTGAAATGGCACTGCATGAATAAGTACAATGAAAAAATAAACAGAAAAGGCAGAATGGACAGAAAGAGAGGGCCTAGTAAAGGAATCAGAACAGGGAAGGAAATTGAAAGAAGGGATACACAGCTTATCAATACCTCTCCACACAGTGGGGGAGAGTTGCTTACTCATTTGGTTCCCAGGTTCTCATGCACAGATTTCTTTCAAATTAGCTGCTCTTACCTGTCAATTCTCATTCTGCCAAACTGAGTATATTTTTAATCTTTTTTTATTGTTTTTATTTTTTATTTTATGATAACTCAGTCACTCCTCATCAGTCTTTGAGTAGCATTTTAAATGTTGTGGCTACTTCAGTTCATGGTACAGAATTAGTCATCAAGGGATAATCAAAGCATTAAAAATCTTTATATGCCTAACACAGCTATAAACATCAACCAGTAACAGCTGATGATACAACATTTTATGTATATGTTTACTTTACTAGAAAAAATATTCAACCTTTACATTCAAGGTAGATCTTGTAATTTATTAAAGACTTCATTTTAAAACTAGGACAAAAGAAAGGTATTGCCATGATGAGTGATGTTATATTTCTGCTACTGCCAAAGTGTGTAACTTTCATCCTCACAAAGCATGCAGAACTGCATATTTGCTTCTGAAGCATTTGCCAGGTTGTACTTGTAGCAATATGAAAAAATGTACATCTTTTGAAAAGTGTGTAAAGCTGAAATCATATAAGGTGCATTTAGAACTGCTGTCTAGCACCCAAGTGTAACTTGAAAAATGACATGATTACTCTCTTGTGCCACAATTTCTACTCTATTATTTACTCCTAGGATGTTGGGGTTTTTTTTCCCTAGAAAAACCTTCTGCAGCACAGAGGAATGCAGAAGCATCATATCTGCAAATGATAGCATTTGATCTTTGAATGTAGTGATTTGTGCTGGTATGGACATGTTCTTTACATTCCACAACACTTTTTTGAGTTTAGTGAGTCAGGGAACACTACCCAGTGTTTATGACTGCATGTTTTTTCATAAACACATGTGTACATATGTACATACACAGTACCTGAATTGGCTAATATACTTACTGAGCTTTCTCTGAACACAAAATATATGCATAGCATCTTATGTCTCAAAAGCAACGATCCAGTTTCTTGACATTTTTTCTAAATTTACAAGAACTTGCCATCTTCACTTTTTCAGCATAGTTTAAACTGACCTATGATTAGAAGTTTTTGGAGGATAAACAAGAAAAAAATTTTGAATCATGTTTTTTTACTCAGGAAACTGAGACCCTTGGTGTCCCCTTTTGTATTACACCTAGAAGATGGGAGTTCCTTTATGGAAATTCAGTGCAAGTAATAATAATTGTAAATATGCTTATTATTTACTACTACAGTAAAAAAAAAAGTAAAGGAGTACTTGTGTTATGTATTTAATATGTTACTTGGAAAGAGATATAAACTAAGCTTTAAACAACCAGTATTACCATATGCTTCTTAGAGACAACTTTCAGTTCTCTTGTACTTTCTAATTTTTATTTCATTTTCTGTAGAAGATGAAAATATACACAAAAATATGCTAGTTCAGAAATTCTATACTTTTTTCTGTGCAAAGCTTAAACATTGTTTTGTAAAACATTATTTGTGTTAGAATTCACAAGGAAACAAAGGAGATAGCTATAAGTAGAGAAAAAAAAAAGCTGGTGGAACAAAAGTTGCTTTCATAATATTTTTTAACACTGCTTACAGAGATATATGAAATACTGGACATTCCCCTGAGAAAGTAGGAGATTATTGCTAAGTAACAGTATATCTGTACAGCAGTCATGCAGGTTTTGGAACAGATGTAAAGTCTGTGTGTGAAGAGAAGGGGAAAAGGAGAAAGGGAAATGAAGTACTTCCCATGCTTCTGTGCCCTAAGTTTCTTTCTTGGGAGACAGAGATATGTAGCATGGCAGCTGCCCATGTAACCTTTTCTGAGCTATGCTAACAGTAATAGAGAGGTGGCAGCTTCATCATGTTATTCCATTTACACTTGAATAATGAAGCATCATGGAGAGCTAACAGTGTAGAGGTAAATCTAGCTCTAAGATGGCAGAAGTCCTCTGATGTAAAATTTTCCCCTTCTACTCTGTGAGCTCTAAAAATGTTATATTCTTTTAAAATATATCCACGTGTGTGGGGACCTGGCCAGGTTTTCCATTCCAGCAAAACTTTGGCCTTCTCTGCAACGTGCCTCTAGCTGTGTACAAGACACTGTCTATTGTGCTCAGGAGAGCTACTCACGAGAGTGAAGGTCATGACAGTAAGTTATTGCTATACAAGATTCAGAGCTCTTAGTCTTCATGCTGTGGGACTGTCTAGGTGCACTAAGCCATAGGTCAGTAAAAGACCTCTCTCAAATTCCCAGAATTAGAAAACTCTTTTGAAGGAAAACGTGCCTGTTTTGGCACCATCTGAAATACAAAAATGAATGCTACTCATTGACTTCTGTGTAAAAATTCCTTTTTATTCTGGGTACCAAATAAGCCACTCTAAACCACTGTCCTACATGTTCTGTGTGTATTAAAGTAACGCCTAAAGTGATAAGATAGCTGACAAGAGCACATCTTCATCAAGAATAAAGGGATGGATCTCCAGGGCTGAAAAGAATATAATTGAACTCTTTGTAAAGGGAGAAGTCCAAGCTCATATTACTAATTTTTAGTGATTTTAAAAGAATATGCAGATAAAGTCAGCTCTTTAAAGTAATTTGAAAGCTTAAAGATTTGTACTATTACTTAATTGGTATTTCAGCAGCACCTGATGTCTGAATTTTATTTAAACTTTTGAAAAATTCTCTGCAGGCATCCATCTTCATTCTGTTTAAAAGTCTGGTCCCAGTTCTGCATTTCAAAGATTTAAGAGAGAATTAGGATAATTTTTAAATCCTTTCTTTGTGATCTCGAGCCCACTATGTAAGTAGGCTTCAGATGTACTTCTAAAGGCATTACTTACATGTGTTTTTCTTTCTCAAGTAATCTACTGTGTCTCAAGTCTGAGAAAAGCTGTGATAGTAATTTTCCTTAACTGCACAATTGCTTTCCCATTTAAAACAATGGGGAGTGAAATGTCACTATTTCAAACTGAAACCTAATTACAAGAGCAGCCATAACTGAAGATAAATGATAAAAGTCTCATGGCCTCCACTGCCAAGGCTATCATCTGCTAATATTAATTTTGTCACCAGTTCTGGATGCAGGTATACTCAATTGCCTGGCCTTCTTTTCCCCTTTCTTCACCCCTGACTCCCAGCAGATATCAATACTGTATGGATGTTCTCTTCCAAGCTTGTTGCAGAGAGAGGTACTCTAAAGGAAAGTGTGGAGTGACTGGTGCTGGCTAAAGTCAGTGCTGTCCCAAAAACAGCCACGTGACTTCACAGAGTGTCATAGGCATGCTCTGCCCCATATGTAATTCTGAATTAATTCAGTGCAAACTTATCTGCCAAACTTATCTGTCTCCTGACAAAAAAAAAAAAAACCCTATAGAACAATTTTCTAGTAATTTTTGTGACATAAATATGACAGAAATTACTTTCTGTAATGTCTATGCCAAGCTATATTCAGAGTTTCAGTTTTATTTCTATTTGTACTGAAGTGTTGAAATCATTAAAACATTACAAAACAGTGAGAAGACACAGAATAAGGTATTTTCTTGGTGCAGTATCTCACTTAGGGATGTGATACCCTTCAGTGGATCCTCAGGCAAATAAACTTTAGACACACTGAATTATTTGATTTCAAGGCAAATTAATTGAATATCAATACTACTGAATACTCCTGCAGTATTCCAGTAGGTTTAACACATGTGGTTATGTCATCACTCTCTTTAAAGCGCTGGCTTCCTAGTCTAGACTACAAATCCCATGAGGCCTTACAGAAACTCAGGGAAATGTAAGTTTACATCCAAAAGATAGACATAAATACTTCACGTTTGAGCAGGAAACTTCACTGAAACCTCTGAATTTGCAAAAGTCAAATCCTTTGCTGATTTGTTTGTTTCTATAAAAAGTTCATTTAAAAGTTCATTATTCTGTGAAAATGTTATTTCAAATCACCAAAAAATAAATAATAAATCCATGTCAAACAATCAGAAAGAAACTTCGACTTCAGTGCAATCCTTTTTAAATCAGTTACACTTCATCTTCTCACTTTAACAAGAAGAGATTCAAACACAGGCTGCAGTTTTAAGCATGTGCCACACACCACTCATCTCTCACGCACTGAACATAACATAGGGAATTTTCACTTGCTCAGCTCAATTCTCATGAAACACTTCAACACTGCAAAACTCCTTTTCATCTTCTTATTTCTGTATGAAAGAAAAAAAAAAAAAAGTGTTGCAGAAATGTGTCTCCAGTATCAGTAAGCACCTCTTTAGTGGTATGACCATATTTTAGTTGATTCTGTTGTTCCCTCCAACTCAGAAGCATTTTGCAGAACATCAGTGAATCTTCCTTGTTAAAGCTGATAATGATTTCTTCTGGTGCTACCAAGCCTCATATCTTTCAGATAATGTCAAGATACCTTTCAAGTGTGATGAAGAATGTTAGGAATTAGGTATTTGCTATTGTCTCCAAAAGACTGAATTTGCAGATCAGTTCTATTTCTTCTTGTCTAGTCATTTTGAAAATTTGTCAGTTGTGCTAGCTTTGGCTGGGGTAGAGTCACTTTTCCTCACAGTGGCTAATATGAACCTGTGTTTTGGATTTGTGCTGGACACAGGGCTGACAATACAGAGACGTTTTTGTTATTGCTGAGCAGGGCTTACACAGAGCCAAGGCCTTTGCTGCTGTTTGTGCTGCCACAGTGGTGAGAGGGCTGGTTGTGCTTGAGAGGCTGGGAGGAGACACAGCCAGGACAGGTGACCCCAACTGACCAAAGGGATATTCCAGACCATCTGACATCATGGTCAGTACATAAAGTGGGGGGAAGAAGGAGGAAGGGGGAGCTGTTTGGAATGATGGTGTTTGCCTTCCCAAGTCACTGTCACGTCTGATGGGGCCCTGCTCTCCTGGAGATGGGTGAACATCTGCCTGCCATGGGAAGCACTGCATTCATTCCTTGTCTTACTTTCTTTGTGTGTGTGACCTTTGTTGTAACTGCCTTTATCTCAATCCTTGAGTTTTCTGGCTTTTGCTCTGCTGATCTTCTTCCCAATCCTACTGGCGAAGGACTGAATGAGCGACTGCCTAGGACTTGGTGTCAGCTGGGGTTAAACCACACCAGCAGTGCAACTGAGATTAAGGAAAAGTACATGGAGAAATTCAGTTATGGCACCCAGAATACACCACACAGTCACAGAGGGAGCTTGCTTACAAGTGTCAAACAGGTTTTTTCCATTTCATGAGAGCCTTCACAAAGGAGGAAGGATCAACTCTGAATTTGGGATGTGCGTACTTGTTTGCTGAAACAATTTCCAGTCTCCCTTTCACATCATTTTGACAGGCAATTCTTTTATCCTAATCTGAATGTTCCTTTCTCCCACTTGAGCTCACTTAGCTATGACTGGAGAAAGTAAAAGAAAGAAGTATTTGGTAGCCAGGTAGGTAAAATAACTACTGCCATTTTTGCAAACATATTTATATTTCCCCCATTCTTTGGGAAGTACTATTTGCTTATCAGTAGTTCTTGTTTGCCAGAAACACTATAAGTGTGTTATGGGTTCATGACAAAGTACCTTTCTGACACAGGAAACCAATGCAGTGGGAGAATGAAATTCTGCAAATTTTAAAAGTCTATTTTCATTTTGACAGTATCAAAATACACAAATACATATCTGTTTTATTATATGATAGGCAGTAAATTATTTTCACCAGATCCTAAAAACTTCTGTAATTTACAAAGAACATAGCCAAAATTATCTTTGTTTTTATTTCATATAGCATTTATTTTCTGTATTAGTTTGAAAACTATAAAGGTTCAGGAAATGAGAGTCCCTAGTGTTGGATAGCACACAAATAAAAACATAAATTTTCCACTAATTAAAAAAAAAAAATCTATTCAATTAACCTGTTACTGCATCTTAAAGTCATGTTGTCATATTAAGCATCTGGGCAAAACCAACAATACAGTAAGAAAACCACATTTTTATTCATTTATTTAATAAATGAATGAATGAGCAGCTTTCTTGTCCAGCTTAGGTCCCCTCTAACCTGAATTTTCTCTTCCATTCTATTTAGCTTTTGGTGTGAAAGAGAAACAGGACTCTTAAAAAAAAATCAAAGACAGCATTCCATTTTGTGAAAAATTTTATGCCTGAACTTCCAGCAGAACCAATATATGACTATTCCAAAAGTATACTGTATCAGCTAACAAATGTCAAAAAATTTCAAAAAGTGAAAGAGGAAAACAGACTGTATAGCTCCAATAGCTTCACTTCAAAGCAAACTAAAACAGAAAAAAAACCCATCCCCTCCCCCTGCCACTGGACTTAATAACAGATGGGCCTCTATGCTGGAAAGAATATTCTCTGAGGAGAGATTGAGGACTCTGGGCTTGCCTAATGTGGAAAAAAGGAGACTGAGGCGTGACCTCATTGCTCTCTGCATCTTCCTGGTGATAAGGATGTGGAGAGGGAGGTTCTGATTTCTTCTCCCTGGGATCTAGTGACAGGGCGTGTGGGAATGTCTCAAAGCTGCACCGTGGGATACTCAGACTGGGGATTTGGAAGCATCTTTTTACTGAGAGGGTGGTCAGACACTGGAATAGGATCCGTTGAGACGTGATTGATACCCCAAGTCCCTCTCTGTTTAAGAGGCATTAAGACTGTGTTCTGCCTCTTAATGCCTCTTGTTTCATCAGCCCTGAAGTTGGGCTTCTTGCCTTTTTCTTATCTTTTGTTTTCCTCCTTCTCTTGAGCAGAATAACTCTCTGTGGCCCCCAAGAGCTGAAGGCAGTGGTAGTGCAGCTGCTGCAGGGGACAGAAGGTCTGGGACAAGGACAGTGCTCAGAGTGGGTCAGTGTGTGAGGTGAGAGGCTGAGCAGCAGCAGCACTGCGGGCTGTGTCACACCGTGCTGAGCTACCAGGACTGTGGCTGGCTGGGCTCCAGAGGAGCTCTCACCACCCCAGCTGCATCACAGGGACTGCCATAACTACTGGGCTTATCCACACTTTATGATGGTGTAAGTGGTCTGAGAAGCACTCTGGTAGGAGTCTAAAGTATTCATGACATCATTGCAGCTAGCTAGTAAAACACCTGAAAACTCACAGAGTATTTTGCATTTTCTAGAAAATGTAAAATATTTTTACTGATTTTTTAAGCATTACCTGTAGTGAGACACCTTAGAAGGCAGAAAACAACTTTAAACAGTTTATTTTTAAAGAAAATATACTTCAAAACTGTACCAAGGTAATAAAGTGTGCTATAGAAGCTACGACATTCACAGCTTCAGACTTTACAGAAAAAACAGTACTCTATAGGTACTAAAAGCAGCATTTAATTTAATTCTTTATTTTATTGCCATAATATTAAACCAGTGAAATCATGACTTTCTTTTTGAGACATCATTTCCTCTTCAGATAATGAACAAAAGTTTATAGTAATATATACTCCTAATTAAAAGATTCCTAAATATATAGCACAACTTGAAGTCTTACAAATTTATTTCTAAAGAAAACCTATCAGATATGGAGCTGCACAACACCAAACTGAAACGAGTCATTTAAACGAAATTGTTTTGTCTGAAAACGAAACCAAATTTGTACCTGAACTTTGAAACTACACTACTTGTGTCTAATTGCTTGATCACCTTTCCATTTCAGGACTCCATTCCATTAGTAAACAATTAAAGAAAGTACTTGAAAAGTTAAACTTAAGTATTTAATATCTCAAAATGTTAATTCGTTTATTTTAAATTTCAAATCTCTATTAAAAAGCCAAAATAAAAGATTTCTTGTGTACAGCTGACAAAATAAGAAAAAGTTTTCAATATGATTGCAATATATAGTCTGCTTGCTTTAACTCACAGCTTTAAAAAAAAAAAACCAAACTTCTTGTAAAGCATTTCTTAAGCCTGAATGCCTCAAATCTACCTTAAGTAGTCTGAATAGATTGATGAACAGATTGACACAATGCCCCTTCCAGGGAAGTGTTCAAAGCCACCATGGATGGGGCTCTGAGCAACATGGTCTGCTGGAAGGTGTCCATGGCAGAGGGTTTGGAACCAGATGATCTTTAATATCCCTTACAACCGAGGCCATTTTATGACACGGAGGAAGAAAATAGTCAGCTAGTAAGTAGTCTTTAATCCAGTTCAAAAATACCTTACAGATAAAATACAAGTTCAATTTCTCTTTTAAACATGTTTGTGAATTTACTAGAAAACCATAAATATACAAATATAAAAGTAGAGTATACCGAGACTAATATCAAAGCAATTACTTAAATTCTTTGGCTCAAAGACCTTACTGAACTGTCATTCTGATTCTGTGTGCAGCTTGGACAAAAAGTGATAAACAGACTGCAACATACCCTAAGTCTAATCACTTACACTGAAGCAAATAGCTGAATCTCAATATTAAAATTCTTTACCACAACAGGAAAAGAAATCTTAGTTATTTATTTTACTGTGTTACACAATTGATTTAAAAACAGAATGCGTGGGACACTTTGTCCAGGTTGACTGACTACCTATAGGAAATTATGGTTATGTGTTGAATGGAAAAAATAATGCAAAAAATATCTGTGAATCAAATGAGATACATATGATCTTAGGTGGAAATCTACAGTAGTATGAAATCTAATCAAGAATTGAGAACTGTTCACAAAAGTTTCATATGTTTTTATTCATATACTTGTTTCATATACCTTAGGTCTAAAGGTCCATATACTGTTGGGAAATGTACCTGGAACAAAGACAAGAAACCAGAAGTTCATGAGTAAAATGACAAATTAATTGGAATAAAAAAGGCTAAATTCAGGCTACTATCCAGGTGATTATGGTGCTGATAAAGAAGGATATAACCTCTCTTAGAAGATTAAAAAAAGTGCAAAAAATATCAAAGAAATATACATCTGTTTCACTATTCAAAGTGCTGGTGGTCTCTGAATATTGAAGAGAAGACAACAAAGGCACTGTTGTGGTAGGGATCTGTTGAGGCAACTCAGATTCAAAAAGGCCAGTAGACTAAGGGTTTCTTTGTACAACAGAGTTTCAAGGTCATCTAGAATTATAGTTCACTAACTGCTTCATAAGGAAAGGAATATTGTAGAATACAGGTTGTCTAGTGAAATCTTGGATAAGTATTGCACTCAAGAATGTTTTGAAAAGACCATTACTATAAAGAAATGAAAAGCAACAGCCTCTTTAGAACAGGAGAGGATAAAATTATTGTTTTCCCCTATCTTCTCAGTTAAAGACAAATAAGGAAACAAAAAACATGGGGAAAAAAAACCCTTTGGGTCATTTGAAGAATATGCTGGAGAAGAAAGAAATAGCAGAATTGCAGTTATATATTTTTATTATTCTTAATCACTCAATTTACATAATGTGAGTATTAAAAATCTAATGCAAAAATTAATTTACCTCACTACAGGCGCTGTTAATTGTAGATAGATTATTTTCACACCTGACATACTTTAAAATGGAACACATTGTAATTTCATTTCCTAATTGGGAACTAGCTGCATTAAGTGCTGTACTTTGAAAAAAGTAAGACACAATGTGTTCAACGTACTTAGAAGGAATTTGGAAAAGGCACACCATACATTACTTACTCCAAGCCACTCACTGAACAAAGACTAGTAATGCACAGAGCAAGAATGATCTTATAGAGGTTAGGGTTGCCACACTAATTATTTAGATGAATAACCTGAGTTATATTTCTTTCATTATTTGTATTCTAAGATAAGGATTACTCATATTCTATCACTGTACTGAAAGTTGATTTTTTAGGTTCCTATGTGGACATTGGCTAAACTTACAAGTGAAAACACGTGAGCACTTTCTAGCTGCAAATACAGACACAAAGATCTAACACTGATTTGTGATATTGACACATAATCTCTTTAGTGGATAATTGAATGAAATTTTACTTTTGAGTAATTAAAACACAATTGCTGTGACCAATAGAATCACTTGAGACTTTTTTTTCTTACAAACCACATAAATACTGTGGTTGTCTTACTTTTGTATGCTATTTACAAACTCTCTTGGATCAGGATTTTTTTCTGCTCTTCACACTAAAGAGTCCTTCATTACTGGAGCAAATCTCACACAAAATACACTTTGAGACATCTATTCCATGCATTCACTGGCCTGGTATTGTTTTTCTGCTTTTAGGAGACTTCTTGCTGCCGGCCATAGGCATGATTAAAGTGGACAGCTGTGGTAAGCATCATTCTATCAGGCTAAGTAGAAGGAATATATAAATCTACCTTAGTGTGGCAAAAAGTGGAGGCTATTGCCATAGGGATTGGAGTACCTGGTACAGCTAATGAGTGCCTAAGCCAGACAAGGAAAAGTGTTTCCCTGGTAACAGACTCTAAACAATATGGGGGTTGCCAAATGGATGTCTGCACGCCTGTGAGAGTCACAGGAGAAAGTCAGACAAGCAGTGGTCCTGGGGTGAAGTAATGAAACAAAGCAACCTTTGAGCAGAGTTCTCACAGGCGAAAAAGATTCTGATTTCTAAATAGGACACTCTACTTTATACATAGTTCCTCCTGAATGTAGTGAAACAGGATTTTGTTTAGAGTCTCAGTAATGAACAGGATAGCAACAAACCAGTATATATTCACTGTCAGTTCTTCTTCCTAAGAGAAACATATCAGCAAAAGGAAAAAAAAAAATTTATTTATTTAGTTAACTAAAAGCACTTAATATGCAGGAGATGTTACCGAAGATGATATCAAGGGTGTTCTGCTTGAAGGAAATGTGGGTTTTGCAAATGGCAGTTGTTACATAAATAAGTCAAATGAAAAACAGATGGTTATTCTAATTCGTTCCAGCATGTAGTTCTTCTTATTAATAAATCATAGAGAATTCATGAAGACACTGTTAAGGATGTTAAGAGAACCTACTTGTGTGTGGAACTATGAAAATACTTAATAAATTTGGTTTATCTATATAGTTTACTGTGGTAAAGCATGTACTGAATAAAGGGTTAACAGAAATAATAATTTATTTTTACAATTCATTTTAGTGTGGCTGTACAATGAGATTAGCAATAACAAAAATCATCCTTAGAAACAGCACTTTGGGGTTCTTCATAATACAGCTCTGAAACTTGTAAAAAGGGTAAGTTCAAATACTCAGCTTCTCAGTTTTTACTGAAAGTTTTCTATAATATGCTCAAAGTAAAGGAAAGGAGTAAAGATTATGGTCAAGGAGCCCTAACTGTGGGGAAGAGACGACACTTCAGAGACACCGTTTAAGAATGCCCAATAACAGGCTATCTAAAGTATTTCCTCAGCAACCCCAGGGCAGTTTGTCACCTGAGCAAGATTCATCACTAACACAGTTACAGCAGGAGCAGCTGGATAGGAGATTTAGATAAAACAGTACAGAATATGGAACCTCAGTACTCCTGGGCTTTTGACCTACAGAATGTGTGAAGTCAATAGAATCTTCAAGCAGTCAAGGAGTCCTACAAGCCACTGGACATGAGAGTTAAAGAGGTCAAAGACCTGAGAGGTGATTTAATCTATTTTCCTTGTCCATTTTTTAAGAAAGTGCGTTGCATTTTCCAGTCTATATAGGTTTCAAATGATAGAATAGCAGGGTTCCCCATTCCTAACAGGGTATGACAGGGTGAACGAAGATACATGGTAAACTTAATGACAGCATATTTTTAATTCTGTTTTCTCTATTTTTCCTATCAAGTACTTGGATGTGTAGCTTAAGCATCACTAGAGCTAGTATTTTCAGCATTTGTATTTGCACTTTATTATGAGATCCGTGACTGCATATTAAAAACAGGACTGCTTGCTCAAAACCATCTAGAAATCTATACAAAAGTATAAATGTAACATAAATATTACCCCCAAAAAATGATTTAACAAGACTTATCTCATATAATCCTTAATATTCTTCAAGATTCCAGCTTTTACATATCCCTCCTGTTCCCAGTGCTTTCTGTCATATGACCCACATAAAAAACATACAGTAAAAAGGTGGAAAAATTTAGAAGTTTTTTGTTGTTGTTTTTTTTTTTTAATTCAGTAATACAGTAGAGTCATTAATGTTAATTTATTCAAATTGTTTCTATGCGTATGAAACATTTTATTAAGAACTGGTAAAACATGCAGGAAGATATGCCATATCTATAGGGAACTCAGCCCATTATTTTGAGATTGAGTGATAAAAAGCAGAGCATTGTGAAGTGGGTACAATGTGCTGCCATCCACCTCTGCCCACATTTGTGACTGTGTGACAGCAAGTCTTCCCTTGGGAGGTAGGGCTTATGAAAGTCCTGGTAGACATCCTCAGTGAAAAATAAATATCAGGGAAAGTGCACACACACACACAGCATACATGGGATTATCGGGTTTTTTTAATCCAAATAAGAATTGGACTAATTATTTCCAACTATGGAAATTGATTTGCTGCCAGGTATCAGCAGTTGCCTATGGACCTGGACTTTAATGAAAACTAAATGTACATACGTGCGACAAACGTGATTTACAGAAAAGCACAGCTGAAAATTTAAACATTTGTGATAGATATTTTATTTAGAGCAAAGTATAAACTGTTCTGATAATCAGAGAAAAAAGTCAAGTTGTGTGGAAAATCTTGAAATTAAGTTCCAGATTTTATTTTATAAATGTTATCTACTTCTCGTTAAATGTGCCGCTTGTTTCACCTGGTCACATCTTATACCAAAGACCTCCTCCTTATATTGCTTTCATTGAATGACACTGTAGTTAATTATAAAAGGTGTCAGGTTATAGCCTTTGAAGGTACCTCTTTCTCTGTTATAATTCTAAGCTTTTCAATGTCACAGGATATCTCTCTGCCTATCTATTAGAATTAGTTAGCATGAAGGGAGAGGACTGTATACAGGATTAGGTCTTGCTGATTATAAATTACAAAATCCCATTGAACCTGAACAATTTTCGGTGGCTTTCATTTGCCTAGTGCCTTACACTTGTCAGATTACATGCTTTTTCTTCCTTATAGATTCCTGTCTCATTATTTGTTGTACTAATCTCTAATATCTGCCATATTGACTGCTATATCTTGATAGCCCATAAATTTGTCTTTGAAGTCTCACATTTATGGCTGCCTTATTACTTGTCCTAATATTGTCTGCAATATTATTTAATGCTGTCTTTCTATAGATTTACTGGTGTTTTCCTATTCTTCCTAAGTTATCTGTCTGACTCCGTAACCTACCCTTTTTGCCTTTCCACTTATCTCTCATCTTTTCTTCTCCTTCATCTTCAAATTTTTCAAGCTTCCTTTCATTTGTGACAATGGATATTGAGCTATTGATTATTCAAGCTTATAACAGAGTCGTAGAATGACACCTTTTTCCACTGTCCAGCTAAGTGTCTGTTGTATTTTCTCATTTGTCTTTTACACTCTGCACTTCACTCTACGCACTTTCTTCCGGGGAGGGAATGACATCTCCCTCATCTTAAACAGCAGTGTGGGGAGAAAAAAAAATAAAAAGAAAAAGCTTTTCAATATATGTTGTAATCTTGTTTTAAGCATTTTTATCCACCTTGTTGAGGACAGGAAAAAACTGTTATGACTCAGGTGGCCATTTATTTATGTATGAATAGCGAAAATCTCAAATGGGAAAGAGTTCATACTCCACCCATTCACTAAAACATATTTGAACAAGCTGCTCAAAGTACAAATCAAAAATGCATTCTTTCAAAACAACACCCAGGAAAAATTACAAAACTGAAAAGGAATATGTTACATTCATAAGATAAAAAACTGTCAGATAAATGCTCTACTAATTACTGTCATTGTCTGTGCCTCTCATGCTTCACAGCTAACTTCTTGATAGTGGAACATATAAGACCACAGCATCTGATGGACACTGATACATCTTGCATTTTGTTGGTATTTTTCTTTTAGCTCTTGGAAAGCACATTTTGGAACTAAGCTGGTTGCTGTCTTTTGAAAAATGATGTGTTCTTTGGGATTATGAAATGCTCAGTCTCTCTGTCATGACAAATATTCATAAATTAAACAAATTACCCAGTGCACTTTCACAGTGTGCTTTGGAAGCTTCTTGGTTTGTGAGATCAGTTCTTTTTCTATTTTAAATTTTTCATTCCCTTTCTCTTCTTAAATATATCTTTCAACTGTTGGACTGAAAGTATTTATTTTGATTTCAGCTGAGAAGTTTGAAACTGTCACTTAGAAGCCTGAACATTTTGGGGTCACCTCATGCACAATGTAGAAGGCAGTAGGAACACATCTCTAGCTTGATGCACATGGCTTTCAGCCATTGTTTTTCATCTTTTTGGATGCTGTCTCACCAGTTTGACAAATACTTGGTTCTATAGTGAGACTTCAGTGCTGCACTTTTATACACTAATAACAGTTCTGGAAACCCTGGCAATACCTACATCATATGTTCTGATTCAGAACACAAAGACAGTAAGGGGATATTAAATTAAATACTTAATTTAAAATGTATTTGAATTTGTCCTTCTTCTTTTGTCATACCTTATGGCCTCAAACTAGAGAAAATTTTATTTTAAGGTTGTTTCTTCTCTTTGGGTCTGTGAGAATTTTTCAGGTGTCTCTGAATGTCCCCATACATTTTTTTCTCATATTCACTATCACGTTCAAAGATCTATTCTTGCTATTGAAAGTACTACTCACTTCCTTTTCTTCTTGAAATAGCTTCTGCCTTTTATTCTTCCAATTTATCTCTAACTACTGTTGCTGCATTCTCCCATTCTAATAATTTTCATAGTGTTGGGCTTTTTCTGTGTGTGCCAAATGTTCTTTATTTTATCAACAGTAATCCGATGTACTACTTCTCTTTTCAGTCCATGTGATAGATTATTTTTGATACCATAAGGAAGAGGTACTGTAAAATACACAAATATTAACTAAAATGGTAATATTGGAAACTGGGTTAATAATTATATATCTGTATCTTCTTTGTATGGGACTAAATATCCTCTCTTTAACAACATAAGCTTTCAGTGCTTTTATGGAAAACCAACTCTCTTTCATGCTTCATAACTATCTGCCATGTATGCAGACTGTTAAAATTTACTCTAAAAAAAGAGTCTGTCATTTCCAAGGTAATGAAAAATATAGGATGCATGTTGTGAGCAAAATTACTCTGTTCACATATGAAGATGTCCCAAGCATAGAAATGCTTCTTTGGTTTTTAAGCTTTATATCTTCTATAATAAATGTGGTTTCCTCTCTATGTTAATCTGGGCCCTAAGCTCACACACACTGGCATATTTAATTTGGTCAGTCACAAACTTATACATCAAATATCAAGTGATTTTGAATGATGCTGTTTGCACAATTTTAAACAATTTATGTCTTCCAAGCAATTTTTTGTGAAGATTTTAACAAATTTTAATCTAAACAGTATGATTGCACACATATTTTAAAAGAACTATTACATAGTGTCACACCTATAGTGTGCTTAACCTTTGTCAGATATTTTTCCCGTTCCTGTACTCCCCACTGCATGTTATCCTTCCTTTCTGGAAAAAAAAATCCTTTAAATTGTTGTAATTTTAGAATTTCTAGGCATTTCTATCTGACAGAAACCAATACAACCTATACAACTTATACCATAGCTTACTAGACTGGGAGAAGAAATTTAAGTTAAAGATGAGGAACTCTGGTGCAGAGCAAGTTGGCAGTTCTTTTACTGACTTATTACACAAGGCATTGGACCCCTGGTTCACCACTAAAAATATAAATTTCTTCACACTCACCTTTCATGACTAGTTGAAATGCCTCATCCTAAAACATGAATGTTGCAAAGATTAATTTCTGTAAATGGTCCTGGACATGAAGACTCCTTACTATGATAATGTAGCTCTTAAATTGTGATGGGCATAAGAAATGCACATCCCATTTTTACATACTTTTTACTTTGACAATGTTTTTGTGTATAATTTTCGGCTGCCTTGTGCTGTGATAACTTTATTCTTTCTGCCTTATTTTTTTATGTTTCAACTAAAGTAATTCTCACAGAAAAGGTTTATCAGTGTATGTTGCAGTTAAGTTATTACATTCAATTAGTTACTTGTGTCGTCTCAGTCAGGGTAAAACATGTTTAGTAGCAAATAAAAATTAGAAAACTGACAGCTCTTTTGCCTTTAAGAAGTCATATAGCAAAGCCACAGTAGTGAAAGCTCATATAATAAAATAAATTATTTTCATGATAGGATGCAGAAGGTTTTTTACTAGTTTCAACCCAGGTACTGACAAACAAACAATGAGAGGATAATTAGCATTGTGAGCTGACAAAGATCAATGATTCTCTTTTATTATGTCAGGTAAACAGCCAGACTCTTGCCTTCAGAGATTCTACCACAGAAAAGTTCTATTGGTTAAATCATTTTCACAAAAAATATCACTGAACACTTGTAGTTATCGAAATAATTTTGCTTTGGAAAAAAAATAACATGTAAATTTACACCAAAAAAGTACATTTCCTTAGTTTATTGTGAGGCTGGCAGTCAGAGGCTTAACTTGAGCCTTAATCCCGTTCAGCTGAAAGCTCCTTTAGCTGGAAGTTCATCTGCTTGCAGTCTGTCAGTCCAGCTATTTCTCATGTCAGCTGCTGATGAACAATTACTGACACATTAATCCTGTATCACTTCCTCACAGACTGGGCTTTGTCTGAGTTTGAACAGAATGAGATGAGATGTAGCAACTATTTTGGACTACCTAGGGGTTGTGAGAAGGAAAGGAAAAATAAAGTTTAAGGAACATAAATCATTAAAAAGGACTCTGACCTATTTGAGCATGGATTATTAAGATCATAAGAAACAATCATCAAAACACTTTCAAGTTTAGAGCAAAAGTACGAGAATTAGTGCTGAAAAATTAAAAAAGTTCTAATTTTTAAATTGGCTGCTGCAACCAAGTAGAAAGAGTCATTCACAGGGACAATAATTTCAGAATCTCTTCTGTAATGCTACTGCCACTTTGCCATAGGGTTTTGTTTGTTCTGAATTATACGAATATATTGCAAATTAAGAAGTATTTATGCACCTCAGATAAAATCACAGCTCTGTACATGGCAAACTGGATCTTCCACTGAATTTTCCCTCATTCCAAATCTTAGTTTTGTGGAAGAGATTAATTTAAAGTGTAGATAATAAAGGCAGAATTTAAAATTGTTATGAGTGGATCAATTTTATTTTTATTTTGATTTAAGTGATTAGCTAATTATATTAATGTTTTGCTGGTTATTAAACTAAAACTTCAAAAACTATAGTGCACATATGTTTTCTAAAGTAAAAGTGTAGGATACTGCTCTGATCTGAACAATATTCTGATTTATGATTGTTGTTCTATTTCTCTTTTTCTATTGATGAGCTCTAAACATACAAAACTGAGTATAAGAGCAAGTCAACATAATTTATAGCTCTAGGAATACAATGCTAAGCTTCTAGTCTGACCTAAAGATAAATATGAAGGTGAGGGGGGAAAAAATGTAAACCCATCTTTTCCAGAGGGAAATGCTTATAACAATGTGTTTCAGAGTATTTTGACATGCGTGTAAAAATGAGGTTTCACACTCTATTGTTATCACCCAGTTCCAGCCACAACTGATTTGAAGCTGGCTTGAATTTTAGCATTGCATGATCTTCAGAACTGATTGTTCATTTTGAAGAGCCAAGTTATAAACTTAAAAGTTTAAGATTTGGGTTTCAGTATCTGTAGATACCAAGGTATCAAAATGGCCATTAATACTGTCGCATCTGACCTAATCAATGTTTCAACTACAAATGCCCATGGACAGGTCTGTCATTTTATAGATTTTGATGCCCTATCACTGTTTTTTTTGTTTACAGTTACTTCCTTTTCTGCTGAGTATTTTGTTGTACCCTTAAGAACTTTTTCATACTTGAGGGAAATACCACAGAAAAATTATTTAGTTAACTATTACAAACACATTATTAATGAATGGCACTGTCATAGGATCTTTTTTTGCAAGGCAGGAAATATCATGTCTTTGGCTTTAAAAAAAACCAAATTTCTGTTTTTCTTGGACAAACATGTCTGCATCTAGTGTATAATACAGAACAAGTTATAATATTATAAGAATCTTACAGTATTATAATAATGTTATAGAGTTATAATATTCTAAAGAGTTGATTTTCAATAATTGCCAACAAGCTGAAAGAGTTTTCAAGACTTCCACTATAATTGTCTTCAAGCACAACCTGTTTTCCATTATTTTGTGATATTTTCAGTCACACCTTGTGTAAATGGATGAGAGAGGGTGGCTGGTTTCTTGACCATTCCTCTTTCTCCCACTCCACTACAACCTGTAGATAACTCTTAGACAAACAAGGAGACAACTGAGTGGTAAGTCTTAAAAATGCTATAAAAGATTAAACTTAGAAAACTAAACAGTCAATGACACACATAAATATAGGAGCCAAATTTAACCTTTTTTGTGGCATCATAAAAATCTTCATGACAGCTAAGAATGAGAACCTTAAGAACGTGTTGCACATTCGTTCAGTATCAGGTACAAAGAGAGATAGTGGGAGCAGAAAAAATAGTTTGTGATCTACATCTCAAAGAGGATGATTTATTCCTCTTGGAATAAATTTTTCCTCATACAACCTCCACAAGGAGGATGCAACCATATATAGCCTGTAATTTTTTACTTTTCTAGGAATACATCAGCTTTTAATTTGACACTTGGGAGTTCTAGAATCAACAATGAAATGAATTTGCTAAAATATTTCATGAATTTAGTCCTTTCAGTTCATTATTTTTAATTTAAATAAATTATTAATTTATGCAAAATGAGGAAAATTATAAGCATCAGTTGCTTTTCTGTTCTATCTCAAAGTTGTCTCTTTTTTAATATAAAAGAAAATGCAGGCTGAAACGTTCGAGCATACTTCTTTTAAAACATCATGGAGCAGTTTATCGTATAGACTACTGTAATAGTTAAATGATGAAAAAGTTGCAAGCTGTGAAATTATAAAATAATCAGTATAACTGACTACATGTAAGTGTGGAAAATATTTTTTTTTTCCTCGCATATGATCAAGCACAACTCTCTAACCAGGCTGTATTTTCAATTTCACGTCATTTATTAGGTCAGGAATTTACCAATCATAAGCATCTCAGAATCATTCAGATCCCTATATATGAACCACTGTCTGTTTCCTTACATGAAAATTACATGACTCAGTGCCATAAGAGCCCATGACCAGAATCTGAACCCATCCTATGCATACCCAAGTATGTATAAGATATTCACCCTAATGTTGACTGAGGCTATTAGTGACTTTACTTTAAGAATATCTATCTGGTAAGTAGCTGACAAAGGTCATTAATATCATCTTTAATCAAATTTACTTTTCCATTTCTCTGGATAATTCAGTGGAAGAGAATACAGGTTTTTTGAAAAAAAAAAAAAAAAAAATTATACAAGAACGGTATTCAGAGGACTTCTACCCACAGCAGAAATTCCATCATTTTTTGGCAGTCAGCTTTAAACAGACTCAGACATAGCATGGTGGCTCTGAGATGTATTATACTAGCTGAAATATTTCTGTGACAGTCATGCTGTCTTGGGTGCAAAATGAAATGTGCAGTTTGAAGACTTAATTCTGCATAATCCATTTCCCTGTAAGTAGTGCCCTCAGTTCTTAACCTGGATGTACAACTTTCTGTATGACTCTCTGAACACAGCAACATTTTAACTCAGACTGTGTAATAACCAGTATCCCACAGTTTGATGACAAACTTTTGATTTCTTGGGTAACTTAACTTCAATGAAACACCAGTTTCACCAATTTTCACTTATCTATAAATAGAATTCTCAGGGAAATGAGGGCCTTGCAAAAAGATATTTCTGTATCTTGAGAGTCAGCACAGAAAGTGAAAAGTCAACCAAGTTTATTAAGCATGCCTTTTGACATGCAGAAGAATCTCTTATAGAAGGATCAATTCTTTAGACAGTTCACAAGATGCTCTTAATGGAGTTCATGAACCGTAAGTCTCCTAGCTCAGACCTTGATGTTGAGCAAGCACTGCTCAGCAACATCTAAAAGTGGTGATGACATTATTAGGAGTGTTTTGGTGACAAATCTGAAGCACAGTACCATAGAGGATGCCATGAAGAAAACTCACTCCATCCCTTTCAGACTCAGAATTGCTGGAAGGGTTGCTCATACTGAGGCCAGAGACATGGGTTTGACAGGTGTAGCACTCAGTGGATAAGGAATTGGATAGATGGTTGCACTCAAAAAGCTGCAGTCAAGGTCTCCAAGTCCAAGTGGAGGTTATTGATGAGTGACATTCCTCAGGGGCTGGTGTTGGGACCAACAACTTTGTCAGCCTTGGGGACGGTGGGATCAGAGCACCCTCAGCAACTTCACCAACAACATCAAGCTGTGGGGTGCAGCCAACATGCTGGAGGGAAGGAATGCCATCCAGAGGGACCTTGATAAGCTTGAGGAGTGGGTTCATGAGCATCTCGTTAATTTCAGAAGACCAGTTGTAAGATCCTGCAGGAGTGTTGGAGCCATCCCAAGCACAAGTACAGTCCGAGTGTGGAATGGATAGAGAGCAGTTCTACGGGGAAGGACTGGTGGGTGTTGGTGGATGAAAAGTTTGACATGACCTGGCAAGGTGAACGGGCAGCCCATAAAGCCAACCCCATCCTGGGCTGCATCCAAAGCAGTGTGTCCGGCTGGGCAAGGGAGGGGATTCTGCCCCTCTGCTCTGGTCTGGTGGGACTCTATCATCCAGCTCTGGGGCCCTCAGCCTAGAAGGGACATGGATCTGCTCTAGCAAGTCCAGAGGGGGAACAGAAAGGTGATCTGAGGGCTAGAGGACTTCTGTGAAGGCAGACAGAGAGAGTTCAACTGTGGAGAAGTCTCTGGGGAGGTCTTGTAGCACCTCCCAGTACCTGAAATGGACAGTGGAGAGTGACTTTTACAAGCGTGAGTAGTAACAGGACAATGGGGAATGGGATTAAAAGGAAAAAGTCAAGGTTTAGATTAGTTTTTCAGAAGAAACTCTTTACTGTGAGGGTGGTGAGGCACTAGGACAAATTACCCAGGGAAGTTGCCAAGGCCTTATCCCTGGAAGTGTTCAAGATCAGGCTGAATAGCGCTTTGAGCAACCCTGTGTAATGGGAGAAATCTCTACTTATAACGCTGAGGAGTTGAAACTAGATGATCTTTAAGGTCCCTTCCAACCCAAATTATTCTGTGATTCTATGATAAAAATTAGCAAAACAATAATAGCTAGCTTTTCAGCAGCTCATTTATCAACTGTATTCAAGGTGCATAGTTAAGTCTGACTGCATATAGTGTCTTACTTTCCACACTGAGCTTATCTCAGAAAACAGTTTCTCTGTGCGATCAAACCACTGGAGAAAAACAAAAACTTAGAAATCTGGGAGCCAGGAAGTAAAAAAGAAAAGATTTTGAACTGCTAAAAGATGAGTGGGTTTAGTTTTCCATAGTTTTCAATATAGTTTTCCAGATTATGTTGAGAACAATGGCTGCAGACACAATATGCAGGATCAATCTGGAAAGTGCAAAGGCAGGTTAGCTATGAGTGTACAGATGATAACAGAAGTAAATGGGTTAAAACCTACAAGAGTTTTATTCCTCTATTTTTTTTTCTTTACTGTTAGCTCTCTATATGAACTGTGAATGTTGCACTACAGGGATGTCCTCTTACTTCTGATCCCATTTCAAGGACTATAATTATTTAATACCATCACAGATAACATAATTAGCTCCTCAAATCTGGGTTAGTTGCATGACATATTTAACAGAGAGACCCAGAATAACTCTCCCCTGTGACACACTGTGCCTTAGCAAAAGGAGAAAAAAATATCAGAATAAGTGCATGAATAACATGCTGCAATATTAACACATCTGTTTCACTGCAAGCAAGTAAGGTGCTGGAATTATAAAGTGTTTATATGTTTGTTTTTTTGTTGAATAAAGATAATTCTTTAGACCAGAAATATCTATCCAGTGCAATTAGTTAATGGTATAGTTAATGTCCTTGTTAGATTCATTATACATTTATTTCCCTCTGTCTTTTTTTTCACAATTTATTATTATTGGGTTTTTTAATGTTTACCAAGCCCTTTACATTGCTGACTTTTTGTCCTCTCATTAATAAAGGTGTAGAACAAAATTTGGCTGACTGAAGTCCACCATAGCAGTGATGCTATGGAGGCCATACTACAGGCAGATCTGTCACTGCTGGGGTCCTGCAAGGGCTATGGATGCTCCACCATGTGTCAGGCAGGAGCAGGAGAGGCAACAGAGCAGTCAGGAGATACAAGGCTTTATGTCTCTACATCTGCTGTTGGAAAGTTAGGAGACATGCCATGAAGAGATAGAAGATCAAGAGCACGTGTTTGTACTGTATTTGCAGTGCAATGCACTTTTTACAGAGGAAGTAAATGCCTCAGCATGATTCTTTGCAGCACCCAATTCATAAGGTGCAAGACAATTGCAAAGAAGAGACATCATCAATGCAAATGCTACAGAGAAGACTAATAAAACTGCAACATGTCTATATTGACATCTGAGCAAAAATTGCTTCTCACAATTTTAATAGGCCACAGTGAGCCGATGCAGCAAATAAAAGCAGTCACATTTCCCATAAACCACCTTTGACAAAGTTAGATTTCCTCAGGAGAATACATAAATGAGTTAAAAAGAGCTTTTGAGTAAATGTGTTATACAATGAAATAAACCTAAATGTACCAAAAAAACCCAAAATATGTTTGATCTCCATTATCTGCATGAAAACACAAAGTGCTCTCTGGTGGGAGGTGTTCAAAAAACAAAGCAACCCAAAACAGGAAAGAGGCAGAGAGAGTAATTTGGAAATTACCTTCTTATTTGAATTTACTTTTCTAGATTAAAAAGTTCAAATTATTTTTGAAGGAATACATACTGCTCATGACTACAAGGAAGCAACTGCACAGTCTATAATATTCATCTGCAGCAGTTAACCAAAGCCAAAAAGATCTCTGGACTGCTCACATTCAAGCCTGACTAGCAGCGAAAGTATTATTTCATTCCTGGCTCCTTTTCATATAAATACATATATATACACACTAAATACTTTCAGAGAGGGCATTAACTACACATTCTGAATAAATGAAAGCATATAAGCCAAGTGTATAAGCCACTTTTGCCTCCACCAAACTAATCAGTTTTTAAAAATCTAGATAAATCATTATATCATAATAAAAACACTCATCATATTGATTTCTACTACCCAGGTCACTGCTCCAAACATGGAGAGGAAATAAGGAAAGTTGTAGAAATGTGTAACAGAAATATGTGATTAGATAAAAACCATAACTGTTTGTTCTGGTCAATTTTTATATTTAAAAAAAAGTGTCAAATCCCAAAAATCTCCTCAGAGACTAGATATTACTATTGACTTTACACAGAAAACAATCAGATATTGTAGCAACAACTCAAATTTTAAAAAGCCCTTAGAGATAAAATTTATTTGTGGCTGATCAGCCAAATATCTAACCTCACAGAGGGTATGAAACCTGGAAACCTTAAACACAAGTGTGGGTGTGGTTCTTCTGTTGTTAAAATTACCTGAATGATGAAGTACTTGTGTCCAGATGCATCCTCTTAATGTGGTATTTTTTTACTGCTGAAAGAGTAATATCTCCTACTAAAATTTAAGAAAAATTCGATTTTTTTCACAAAACAAACCAGACTTACAGGACTTAGACAGTATAAGATTCTCTCTTCCACTTGTGTACACAAAGGCCAGGCAAAGGACAATTGCAAAACATAATTTCAACAGTTTCATTATGTATGTAAACATTTAACATCTGATTCATACTTATCTATAGTATCCATATTGCTCAGTTTTAGGTAAAGACAAAATAACAAACAACAATGACATTTTATTCACAAAAATTGTAATGGAGTTGGTATGCAGCACAGATTTTGAAGGAAGTGACAGCTGGTTTCCAACAGAAAAGAATTTATTCTTGGATGTCTTTTCTCCCAGAGAAGCTTATAGGTAAAAAGATAATTCAGTAATTTTTCTAACATATTGCACTCCTCCTAAACTAACATGATTTAAAATTACAATCTGTCTGAGAAACTGGTAACAAACTAGACAGGATGTGAGATATTTTAGAAAATTCGACCTTTTTTTAGTGCTCCACTCATTTTAGAGAAGAATTGCCCTCCAGACACAATGTTACAATCATAACTAGCTCAGTATATTTATTTTGAATCTCATGTTTTTCAAATCATATCTGAAACTAAGACTAGAACAGGACCTGCATCTGTAGATGGATAGAAAATGTCATAATTTGTTACACTTCCTGATAGAAACAAAAATGAAAAAATAACATGTAAGCCATGATTGTAAATTCAGTCTGAGGTGGCATCCACCATTAGCAAAGTTATGAATCCTGAAGAAAAGACAATCTGTAGACTTCAGGATTTAGAAAACAAAAAGCAGGTTCATCTCTGAAGGATCAAATTATGAACAAGACAGATGCTTCAGAACTGGAACTAGAACTGGAACTTTTTCCCCTAAATATTTTTAGAACATGTAAGTACAAATAATGTAGCAAATTTTTAACTTCCCTCTGTTAATGCCCGGGGCAGTGGGTCAGAGACAAAGAGAACCACTCACTCGGTGTTCATGTGGCAACAGAGAGCATTTATTCTTTCCACTCTTCCTTAAAAAGGTCATTTGAAAAACCCAGTCTGGATAGATCATTGCTCTGATCATTCATGCCCCCCAAATCTTGAACCAGTGATATGCCTGCATCTCAGGAGAGAACATAATTGGTTGAAGTTCCTGTCAGTCAGCCCAGAGGCTGGTTTATGCAGCCAGCTGGGTAGCTGAATTAATTTGCCCAGCACAAGCCAGCTTGTACTGTAATATAATGTGGCAACATCCTTCTGCACTCAACCTTAAGAGACTCTTATAAGTTCAGACCAAGTGTCCATTTAATGCATTTACTGTAAGTCATTTTGCCTTTGACAATGGCTGTAGGTGCCAAAAGGTGTAGACAAGCATATGTGAGAATAAGGACTGGATGCAGAAGATGACATTTTGAAAAATATAAAAAAGCATGGAGAAGGGTTAACCATACTCATCCCTTTTGCTCTTTGTGCCAATGCCTGGTGATTAAGTTACTCTTAATGTTGTACATTTAACTGTTGATGCCAAGTAGATGCTACAAGAATCAACACCCACAGGGACATTTCCATTCATGTTACCCTATATTTCGCGATTTTCCTTTTTTTTTTTTTCCCCCAGGTCCATGACCTAATTTAGGTTATCCCATGCAATGCCACTGTCAGTTGAAAACTTACCCTCAACAGCATTCACAGGAAGGCATGAAGTGACAGCCTTCCTTAACATGAGATCTATGAGCTAGGGAGGCCTGGGACCCCACAGCTTTTTGTCATGGTCGAATTTGTCACCCAGATGACTAAGAAGGTCTTTCAATAACTGCTTTCTACCTGAAAGACAGCTAGCTAATCTCTAATGTTTTGGGGTTTCTTTATATTAAAGCTGCTAAAACTAAATTTCATTATGTTAGTTGTTTAGTTATTTATGTTAAGTAATCTGGAGCTCTGGTTAAGATCATCTGTTGTTTGAAAGGTTAATGGATACCCAAGATATGCATTTTCCTTCACTGTAAGACTTCACTACAGTTTGTATAGTATACTTTAAATTCTCTCAACATCATAATAAGAAAATACCACACTGCGAAAAGTCTGTGGAAACTAGAAAAATATTTGGATATGATATGCCTATTTCTGTAGCAGCCTCCCATGCCTCATTTTATGCTATGGCACCACTGAGCTAACTGTATATATGTACTAAAAATGCATGCTATTAGATGTTGCACATATCCACAAAGATAATTCTTTGTGAAAGAAGATATTTCAAGTGAAACGTAAAATTATATTCTTCCACTTCTTAGGTCATAGTCTGGGAAGTACTATTTCTTGTATACTGTATCATCTGTTACAGTCGAGCAGATGTAACAGACCATGTTTTATTATTCTCCACTCTTCTCAGAACACTGCATTTCCTCCCTTTGGTTTTAGTAGAGATTGCTGCACAAGAGAAAGTTACTGAATCTCCAGAAATTATTTATAGCAGTCAAAATAATCAGACCAGCTTTAGAGAAATTAAAACTACTTCTTGGAAAAATTAATTTGATGAATCTTTACAAGAGACTTTCAAAATTCCATCTTAGAAATTATTCCAAGAAACAGAATAATTATAGTTTGCCATTAGCAGTAATAATTTTGTACACTAAATAACAGAATATTATTATAATCAGGTATTATAAACCACACTCACTCTATTTAAATCTAATTATATAATAATTATGGGGCAATGCAATACATGAAAATTACATCATGTAATGCCCCAAGCATTTAAATATTTAGATGTTCTTTCAAATAAGCAGAAAGAGATGTGTACTGATATTGACTTCAGTAACTTCTGATGTGCATATCTGTGAATATTCAAAAAGTTTTCAGGTTGGGCTAAGGGAAGACACTGACTTGGGGCATTGGTGGCATGCTCCACAGGCTGTCATACATGAGGTTAAATTTATGACAGTACCTGCTTTACGCTTACGTTACCCAGTAGAACATCAACCACGTCAAAATGATTGGTGTGGGATTTTATGTTATTTGCTTATTTAGAAATTACGGTCTATTTGAACGCTGTTAATGGAGTTTTCTCCAGATACAAAACTTCCAGTTGTAAATTGGCTATGCTGCTGTCTACCAATCTTGTAGCTGCTTTTGTCCTCCCTTCACAGAAGGGTGGGCACATGGTGCAACCATCTCGGACCAGTCAAACGAATCAAGTATTGCAGAGAAGCATTAACACTTGCAGTGTTATTTGTAGCCTACAGAGATTTATAACCTTTGTGGAACACAGAGCAAGCTCAGTTTTTCAAAATAACAACTAAAAATAATTGATACCACTCATTTATTTGTAAATGCAAAAATACTGGTCTAAATCTCTCAGTTAATGTCAATCTTATGAGCAACATCAGCTCAAAAATATACGCATGTATAACATAATCTATTTAGCCATCTTGGCCTCAACAGACACAGTCAAGACAATTGCAGTTTCTAGACTATCTTTCTGGTTTCAAAAAGCATAGCATGGTCTGCTTTTTAATCTTTCAAGGGGCAGTATCCTAAAAGATATTTAAGCATGGACTTGCCTAACAAATACAAAAACCTTAAAAATTCATAAACCAGAGAGAATAAAAAAATGGGTCAGTGTCAGTAATAGATTAATTTTTCAACACAAGAATTCAATTCTCCAGCACAGTCTTTTCAGGATCCTTTGAAGTAAACAGCAGTAAAACTGGAACGTGTTTGAGTTCAGAATTTGCGCGTTACATTTTTTAATGGAGCTGCTTTTGAGTACAAAGAAAATTAATGAGTCCTTTAAAACTACATCATTTTATGTTTTGCTTTGAACATATGGTTACACTGAGTGGCAAGGTTTTGTGAAAACTGGAATAAACAAGAAAGAGTAAGTGTCTACGTCTCAGCAGTTCAAAGGAATACCATGGGGAGCCTGCATCAAACCGCGAAGTCCCTGTCCTTCATTACCATCATCTTCAAGCACATATTTGGGGTGTGTAATTGCAAAGGGGAGTGGGGGGATTAGCTTTTAATTTTTTTAATTATTTTGCTCTTTTTGAAACCCTAACTGCATGAAGATTATGCAAATGCATAAAACCATATTTAACATTAACCATGAATCAATTAGAGGAAGTCTGTCCTTCAAAAAGTCATACAAACTTCAACAACTCAAACTATATGGAGATTCATGAACTAAAGACCACTACATTTAGCACTGTCATTCTTTTGAATCAATTTTGGGAGAAGGTTACTTGTACCAAATTCCTTTTAGCTGTACACAGTCCTGTTTTCAAAAACAATTTAAATAATATTGTCGTAATTGTGCACTCAAGTTGCTTCTACAGTGCACACCACAAAATATCCAATTGACCCCATGTGAAGTTGGACAAGCCAACATACTTACAATTTGTTGCACCGTTTTTCTGATCTGTTCTCAGAATATTTGTTAAAAATGAATTCAATATTCCTAATTTATTGGAATTTGACCAATTAAAAAATCAAAGCAAAAATAAATGCTAAAATAAGATGTTTCAGGAAAGCCTGTTATACCTGTTCTTCAAGCACAAAACAACTAAAGAATGTAGCACATTTCAAACTAAATAAAAATATCTTACCTCAAGCTCCATAACTCTAATTAAAAAATGTTTAATAAAGTACCCTGTTAAGAAGGTCATAGCCATGAGTAGATTAACATCTAGACCTATATTCATAATTATTTATTGACAATATTGACATACAGTTAACAGTAAATTGTAGTGAGGTAAATTTATTTTGCATATAAATTTGTTTTCTAACAAGTAAAAAAACATAGCTTTGTTCTATACTGGATTTCTCTTTTCTCATTCATGCTTGACTTTTCTTTTTATGTGGGTAATTTTTCAGAAATAACTACTCTAAAATCCATGTTGATGTACTCAAAAGCGGTATGAGATCAAAACAGGACTAATAGTTTTTCCTGTCCTTTTTTTTTTATTTTATTTGAATATGCGCACAGAGTAGACAAAGCTTTGGAATGGGCACATGGCAATGATTTCCTTTTTCACTGTCACAGTGGGTAAAAGGATTATGGGTAGATTTTACATCTCAGCCAGAACACTGTCAGGACAATTTTCCATACATACATACAAACATACAAAGTAGAAATACACTTATGCTTCACTAAAGAAGCATAAAAAGAGATTAAAAGCAATTAATCCCTCCTACGCAGTCTGTTTGAATATCTTAAAGATTACTTATTATTATTTTTTCATCTTCCAACATTTCCCTCTAAAAAATGAAGATATTATTTCATCATATTTTTGTATATAAGGTTTTGAGTATAATTGAATCACAAAATCAATTTTCATGGGGTTTCTTTCCCACCTGAGGCAGCTGGTCCTGGGGTAATTTAGCACTAGGTTTTGTTCTGGCCATGATTTTGATGAAAAGATAGCCAATATGTAACTAAAGAATGGCCTAAGAGGTTTCATACTCATCAGCCATCACTTCTATTGATTTGAGTTCACTGTGAACATAAATCTGACTCAAAAGTTCTTCTATGGATGATGAACACCATATATCAGAGCCAATCTCCTAACTTTTCTCTTTTTTTCACTGAAGTAATTTCTCAGGGCATGTCTCTTTAGAGCAAAGTTGGAACGAACCTTTATTATTTACAACTGTACTTCTTCATGGCTTAATAGTAGTAGTTACATCATTTAGTTGTATTATCAGCAAATTTATTACATAATACTGAAATATTTTTGCATTTTATGCAAATCTTCCTATAGAAGAAATCTTGAATCACATTTTTTGTTTAATTGTATTGTTAATAACTTCACTGGAATCAATGAAATATTTTTAATAATGTTATAAATTATTTTTTCATACTGAAAGATGGAATATATCAACATATATTAATAATATATTACTCATAAATAATACATCTAGCACACAAAGATAGTGTATAAATAAAAATATATAAATCTACAGTGAATCCAGCAGAAGAAAACAAAACAATACCAATTTTTGTTTGTTTTTTTTTTTCTTCCCTTCCTACAAAGAAAAACGTCTTGTCCTTAGTTTTAAATACCTTTGAAGCTTGATTATCCATTGTAATGTCCCTGTGGGCTGTACATATTCTGTTCTATAAAATAATTAAATATATGTTGATCTGTAAGATGCTAATGAAACTGGAAGTAAATGGCTTTGTACAGAAAAAGGAAACATAATTCATTCATAAAGCACACCTACTTTCAGCAAGGGCCAAACAGCTCTCTGCCTCCTGAATGGAAATGTACAGCGTGCTGAGAACTGAAGTGTGGCTCTGCATCACCAGACAGGGAAAGCCTGTGGAAGTTCTTTAAGTCTCTTTCACTGCACAAGTTAATGTTGAGCCTCATGTAGCAAACCTTGCTCGAGCTGGAGGATGAGTTCCCCCATGATATTTCTGGCCTTTGGATGAAGCTTTGTTAGACTGCTATTCTAATCAATATAAAAGGTAACAAAATTCTTATGAACTGATTATGTTTCATAGGCATGTTGTGCTTAGACAACAACACATAAATCAGTATCAATCCAGCCTGGTTGTTATTTACAATCATTACACCTTTACTATGCTTCTATTACTCTTTTCCTTGTGGATGAATCATCTTTTCTTTAGCTCTGTTCCAATTTCTTCATGCCCAAAACCATTTAGTGGTTCAAGGTCAAAAATATATCATATTATATATATATATATATGTCCATGATATAAAATACTGTATTGTTTGTCAGATTTATCCTCTCTTACAGAGCCAATATCTGTCACAACAGCTAAGGATCTGACAGATACTTGTAGTTGCCTTAAGTTTGGCTGCTTCTCACACCAAGAAGTAAAGCTCTACAGTTACCCACAGCTCCACAGTTTCAGTAACAATGAAACTCAGCAACTCAGGGAGTCAGCTTCAGATATTGTATTATTTTACAGCATAGAAACTTCTTAATATACAATGAGGTATCTTTTTGAAAATCCCTCTGATTCTCTCAATATTTTAAATCCACATCAACACAAGAACGATGTGGACCTGGTAAAGATGGTCCAGGGGATGGCCATGAAGGTGATCATGAAGGCACAGAGCATCTCTTCTGTGAAAACAGGCTGAGGGACCTGGAGCTGTTGAACCTGGAGAAAAGAAGGCTCCAGGGAGATTTCACTGCATCTTTCCAGTGCCTAAAGGGGGCTTGTAAAAGGGAAGGAGATGGGCATTTTATACAGGCAGGTAGCGACAGGACAAGAGGCAATGGTGAACTGAAAGAAGAGAGGCTTAGATTAGATGTTGGTGGAAATTCCTTACTCGGAGAGTGGTGAGGTGCTGGCACAGCTCGTCCAGAGAAGCTGTGGGTGCTCCAGCTCTGGAAGGGTTCAAGGCCATGTTGGATCGGGCCATGAGCCACCTGATCGAGTGAACAGCTGGGTGGCTGGAACCAGATGACCTTTAAGGTCCCTTCCAAACCAAACAATTCTGTGCTCAGTGATTCTTTGATTCTATGTATTTTCAAGGCTGCTTGACTTTTACCAGCAAACCTGTTTTCACAGATCTATAACTTAGTATAAAATCTCAGTTCTGACCTGAAATCTAGTACCAGGCAAATTCTCTTTGTAATCTATTCGTTGCAGAAAATGGAATAAGATAAAAATGCTTTCAGTTTTTCCTTTATGATGCAAAACCATTCTTACTAAATTATACTTAGCTAAAATAAAAAGTTATGCAAACAACATACGTCAGAAGGGTGTCACTATATTTTATAAATTGTCTTTCCCTTCAACAGACAGGTGAAATTTCATACTAATCCATGAATCTAAGAGTTTTACTCCATAGGATTACGGCTTCCAGCTCTCAAGAAATCCACATATCTTCTTTTTAGATCATGATGAGATCTAAAGAGGCTAAAAAATTCCTTTTACAATAGACATAATTAAACAATAGTAAAAGAAGAGCCTGTGTACAAGTCAGGAAAGGAACCAGACATCCAATATGTAATGAAGTGCCTGCAGCCAAATGCAGGAAAACCTGCATTTTTCAGCTACAAAACCAGCTTTTACGAAATAAAATCCTTCAAGTAAACCTGACGTAACCATTCAGATTGTTGTTTACGCAAGCCAGTTCAAGTACCTGGTAATGTTCACCAATATGAATCCAATATGAACTCTCATTTGCACTTTTTTCTCCCACTGTCATACTTTAAAATCTCATGTCTAATGCCCTAATGCTTATATATATACTTTTAGGGCCTAGTTCAGTATAACTACATTTCACTGATACAAAATGAGCATTCAAAAAGTGCTTATGTTTTAGGTCTGTTGATGTAGTGCAGGATGTTGCCATTTTGAGGTGCCATGCTTGGTGAACCCAGGGGGGCACAGCACTGAAATTAATTCTGCAATCTTCTCTAAATTTTTAGCTCAAGTTAATATTTTTAACAATGGAATAAGAATGAGTCTTCTGCTTATCTGAAGAAGCAGTGCTCATTGCCACATGATCTCATAGCAGTTCCTGAGTCAGCAAAGCCAGTGTGGAGCTTCCCATTAACTTCACTGGGTCAAGATTAGTGCTTTATCATGTTCAGCTGAAAGAAGTGTAGGGGTACATTAACACACCAATTTCTTATGAGAGCAGAAATTAATTAAGCCAATGTAGCAGAAGGCCAGATGAAGATCCTGTCTGACTCTACAGACAGAAAGTACATTTAGACTATTTTGGCAGAATTCACAACTGTGATATAAAAGACACTGGATATACTCAGAAAATAATGCACTTGGTTTTTGAAAAAACAGCATCTCCAGTCCATTAAATGGACACCTTAGTCTCATTTTTTTGGTACTTCAGGCCCTGACAAAATACTTGTCATTCTAAAAAATTAAAAACATTAGCCTAATATTTTTGCTCTATATGCAAATATTTGCTTAAAATAGACATAGAGCAAAGAACAAGAACATGAAAACAGACATGTTTCTGTCAGGATTTTGAATATCTTTTTCCTCAGAAACACCAGCTTCAGAAAACAACATTTTCAGTTTTTGTGCTTGTTATTAACTCAGTTGAGATTCATCCCACAGAAAAGACATCATTAATTTTCAAGTAATTTTCTTTCTTTTTATGGCAGACAAAAGGCTGGGTTCTATGCTGGGCACATAGAAGGGGTGAATTTCAATTTATGTAATAAGTGAAAAGTACATTTTATTATGTTCTCTGCAGAGGAGAAAAATTCTTGAATCATGATTTTTTATGTTGAAGCCTGTCAAATATTGTTTTATTATCTCAAAAGGCAATTCATATTATATAATTTGTATACACTTTAGGAATTAATTAATAAAAACATTACCATTCAATGATAAACAATTCAAGGTCTTTTTCTGTACCTTCTAATACACTAAATAATCCTTCTGAGTTTTCTTGAGGTGTTTTGCAACCAAATCTTTCTCACATATCAAGGAGAATAAAATAAATCATGTTATAGAATATAGGAAAATAAGAGAGACTGGAACCTCAGAAAGTCCAATGGAGGATTAATGAGGTCTGTTGCAACTCTGGCTAAATAGTTTCCAAAAGCTTTGGTGAACCATATTCAAATACTTGCTTCAACCATGCATTTTAGTGTAAAACCCTCTACAATGTGACTGGTGACTACCCCTTCGAAATCTTTCTTTCTGTAATTTTTCTTTGTATTTTCTTGTCCTAACCTCAGTGGCCATGAAGCAAATTATACACCATTCATCTTTGAAGCTTCTATTTAGTCTTTGGAGACAACTCAGGCTTCTTCAACTCTTCTTCAGCTATTCTGTTACTCCATGGCTGTTCTCTGGAGCCAGTTGGCTAACATCTTCCTTGATCTGCAGTTTTCGGGGAAAAGCAAAAATACCAAGAAAAAAATCTTTAGCCCTTACAGTTTTTTAAACAGCATGACAAGTCGGAGTCATGTTCTGCTTGTTATTCATGATAAACTGCGGCTTTCCTGCACTGCATTCCTATTTGTGTTGCAGATTATCTGAGCTGACTTTAGAAATTTGCTCCTGTTCTTATGACTCTTTTGCATGAATTAGATTGATTTCTCAAATTATTTTGAATTCTAAACCTTTTCTATGGTTCTGGTTTTGAACCTTAATGGTTTGATAGAATCTGCAAAACTGGTAAATGGACTCTATATTCTGTGGATTATTGCTAGGGAGAGTAAAGATGTTCTTTATATTTGCATTGAGGTATGTACTTTATTGGAGCATATATTTATATGTCTGTCTGCAATTCATGGCAGACTCCCACGGAACCCTATTTACTACATCTCCCTTTTGACAATGAACCAAAATCAATCTTAGATACTATCACTTTATACAAGTTTCATCTAAACAGTGTTTTCCTTCAAACTTCCAGGTGGGAAGACAATTTCTCTCCTGGAATGGAGCGGAAGTGTAATTTTCCTCAAACAAGCACAGGGCTGTTGAATGTGAATCAACTAAGTTGATTCTGTGAATACATTCCCTGACCAGATTAAATCTCCCCTAATGTAAACAGCTGCCAAAAGGGATGAAGGGAAGTGGAAATGGCTCAAGCTCCCTTACCATTAAATTCACAGTTTCATTTTTTATATGATATGTATTCAGATTCACCAAATATATATTTTGTAAGACAATCTTTATACACTTTATAGTCCTTAGAGAGAATATTTGGGAATGAGATATATGAGTGTGGAGAGTTCATACACAGGGATCTACCGGAGTCAAAAGTGTGTCCTTTTTTATATATCTGTTTGTTTATAGCCTCTTCAAAGTGTCTGGGTGTGATATCCATTCAACAGAGCTATTTGAATTGCCTGTATAAACAGCAATGTACAACATTCATGAAATAGTAGCTCAGATTTATTTACTTTTACTTGCTAATGACATTCAGTTGTTAGAAAAGGACACAAAAAAGGCTGGTGCCCTGAAACCTGCCTGACAATCAAGGAAAGCATGACATTCTACTGCACAGAAGAGCAGAGAGCAGAAAAGAGGTCACAGTTTTCTATCAGACTTTAAATACTTTCTGAATTGCTGAAGAGCACCATATAACATCAAGGTACACAAGTGAGCATCAGCTTCATGGTGTTTACAATAGGACTAGGTTTTTATTTAATCAGATACACATTTTCATTGCATTCTCAAAAAGGTGGAGTCTCTTTCTTGAAAAAAAAAAAAAAACACAAAAAAACAACCAACCAACCAACCAAACCAAAAAACAGGTAACAAAAACAACAAAGAACTTAATAAAAAAATATTTTATCAATAATACACATAAAGAGGAGGGCTTTTTAGGACAGAAATTTTCCCTTTTTCATCTGCAAGGTGAAATGTGTTCAGACTTCAATAGAATGACATTTTCATCTGCGCTACAGTGGCCATTAACTCAAGCACACTCGACTGAGAGTATGTACTAAAAGGCAAAGACATGATGTGGGATTTGAAAACACCTGAATCTAGTGGTTAGGGGATATCATGACATATGTCCAAAAGCACAAGCTGCTGCTGTATTCTAAATATGTTAATTTTCTGATTTTGCTACCATAGTGTCACTTTGCGTTTTAGAGAGGTAAATTTTCACACAGCCTCCTTCTTAAGATCAGAGAGAAACAGCACTGCTGCTTCAAGAGATTGGTTGCTGAAGCTGGCTTTTAACTGACTCTCAATTAAAAAATTTTAGTTTAGTAACCTTTCATTTCTTGTGCTCTTCCTTACCATTTTGAGAGACTAAGTGCAAGAAATGAGTGGAGCTATACTATCTATATCCCCCGAATATCTGACTGTACACTTCAAATACATTTAATTCTGCCCTTTTTGGGTCCTTTCCTGTGAAAGAACTGTGTTAAAATGCTCATATTTTCAAGCAGAAATATACTGCAGCATTTATAAAAATAGTAGGCATTCTACCCAGAGGAAGTAAAGCAGCTTCCAAGATTTTATCTTTCAAATATATATGGTTCGATTTTTTTTCTCCAAGTTTTCTGTTTTTTTTTGTTTTTGTTTTTTTTTTTTTTTTGTTTCTGCATTTTTAGTGATAGTTGGTTCGTTGATATTCTAGAGCATGAGAATAATCAGAAAATTTCATCAGTGTCATAGCTGACATGCTGCCTAGTGGAACAGTAGGAAAGAATGCCAGCTGAATGCAAATTGAGGTAGAGTTCAGGAAATAATTCAATTTTTAATTGTAAAGGTCTTCAGAATATTTCTGTATCTCTTACACAACTGATTTCTCCTTAAGAAGCAACAAGGTGAAAAACAGACCATAATATTCAGGGTAGGAGGAGAAAAAAATGGAAAAAAAACCCCCACAAACTTTGTGCATACCTAAAGAAACAGGACCTAGTGAATTCCTAAGATATATGTCACCACCCAGACCTGCTTGATCATGGCAGTGGAAAATACTTTTTTCATTAATATCCTCATCATAGACCTGAGAATATTTATCTGTCTGAGGGAGAATTTTACAGCTGACAAAGAACTGACATATTGAGTGGAGTACTGAAAAGAAGTGTGTACTGTATCCTTATTTTAAAAAGTGACTACTTTAACATCATTATAACATCCTATCTCTTTTATTAAGGCTAAATCTATTCACTTTATAAAATGAAATGAAACTTTTTCTTACATAAAAGGTGAAAACACGTCTTTTTTTGGTATGTGAAAACATGGTATGTGCTGAAACACAACTTTCTGATAACACATGTGGTTCAAAACAGCATAGGTCATCTGGCTTAACACAGCAAGAACAGATTATCAATAAATGACTTAATATCACTCATACTGCACTAATCTAGTTTATTAAAATGAGCTTCAGCTTAATTTTTTGTACTGTAAGCATGTTTAGTTCAGGAATTCTTTGTCTTGATTACTTAATTGTATGTATCAAACCACACTTTACAAAAAAAACAATATTCTTCACTATATTCGTACTGATCTTCTTTCTATTCTGTTCATATTGATAATATACTGTCTTGGTTTGAGACAGGACACATACTGTTCTTAAAGAGTGGACTGGTCATGATTTCTTTGGTTATTCTTGAAATTTTCATAGAATTAAGAGAAACTACATATATTAAGGGGTTTTTTTCCAGCATAGAATTTGGCTTTTATATGAATAAAACAGAAAATGGACTCACTTTCCTACTTTAAAGGTTGACAGAATTAATGTTTCAAAATGGTAATTTTGTTACAAAGTGTATGCTCCTTCCTATGACTTGGTGTCTCATGGCTCTTTGGAGCAGACAAGAGAGTGTGGTTTTGAATGAAGAATACACTTCAAATTATGAGTTAATAAACAAAGCCTGTGTCAATAGCTAGAAAAGTAACAACTAGGGGAGGGGAAGGTAGATGGAAGTGGTCTATCTGTCAAGTCATAATTTTAAATTTTTAATCTAAGTTCTTACCAGACTTTGATCAGAATCAGACAGAATTCTATGATGCATAATGGCTTGCACCTCTGTAGAGCACACAGAAAATTTGTCTCATCAAAGAAAGAGGGACACAAAAACATCAACCTACTAGCATTATTTTTAATCTCTGTTACTATCTCTAATTGAGGTCTAAGAAGTTATTAAGACAGAATTCATAAATGCTGTATTAAGCAATAACAATATATATATATTATATATGAGCACAGATTGACTAACCTTTGTATTCATGTTACTTGAAATGATGATATTTCAGCATTAAGAATGCTTTGTTGTTGTTTCATACTCTTGATCTTTTGAAGGGGGATGATTTCTGGTTATAGCTTGTGTTAATTTTAAAGGTAATCAGCTTACCAATTTACCATCAAATCAAAACACCTGCTCTTCATCCATTTAAAATCCCTTAGGAGGGATATTTCTGTTGCATAAAAAAGAAAAACCAGCCCAACACTATCTTACAGTAGGTTTTTCTGTTTAAAACCCTGAAAGCTCAGTCCAGAAATTTAGTTACCACAGAACTCAGGTTAAGTCATTAAACTTTCCACAAATTATTTTAGCATTGCCTAAAATAATTTATGTTCAGAGGAGAGGTCAGTCCTTGCTTTGAAATGGATGTACCTTATTCTCAAAAAGAAATACCATGCAATATTTGGAAGTGAGTAAAATAATGCTTTCAGAGCAGAAACACAGTTATTTATGTTATTTATATTTGCTATTCAGTAGCTTATACATATAAATGCACATAAACTCACATACGTCTCTCTCCCCCAGACACGTCTGGAGAATTTTAATATTGGAATGAAAATTCATTTCTGATAGAGTGTAACATTTTTCTTTTTGCCACTTTTATTTTTTTTTTTTTTTTGCATGGCAGGGAACAGAGAAATTAAAAGCTTTCTGCACAATGTCTTGGAATCGGATAGAGATTGATAGCTTCTGCAGAGACATAAGATAAGGAAAGCAGACTTATAAAACCAACACATGAGGAGAGCTGCCTAGCAGCTATAAAATCAAAACTGCTCCAACAACCTAATGCTAGGACAAGGAGATGAATTCTAATAAAAACAGCAGAACTGTATTAATGCTTCACTTAATTGCTTATATACAATATAAGCATTTCACAGGAACCCTCAACACCTGGAATATTTTAGGTCATGAAAGGATTTGGCTATAATGAGGAGAATACAATTAAAGCTTTTACTCTTAGCCAGATGCAAAATCCCCATATTGTTTTCCCAGTTATCACTCATGAGACACCTTGTCCAAAACTAATAGAACTCCTATAATATTTGTGCTGATTTCAAAGGCTTATACATCAAGCCCCACATCACCTATCTAAATTCTCTTTTTGGAATTCATGTAAGCCTTGGAAACAAATAGTCACAAATATTGCCAAGTCCTATTCTGTGTGTTCTCCTTAGTAAAGACATTGAAGCTCTAATTAAATCAAAAAACTTTGCTCGTTCTTATTAGAAAGCGGGGGGGAATGAGAGAACTGGTAGCAAAATCCATCATGTTTCACTAAACATGTGGCTGAGGAATGTTTGAATACAATAGATGCAGTCGAAATTTTAGGGAAATTTTCTTTTCTTTAGAAGTGCATTATTGTTTAATTGCATTGTGTTAAAACTGTTTACTATTTGTCTCATTTTCAGATCATTAAAAGTAGGCTATAAGCTATTTTTTTTTTTTTTTCATTTCATCTTGAGAAGGAAGCCATTACAGATAGTAAGCTGTGAAAGTACAAGGTGAGAAGTGAAAACCTAACCTGACTGGGAATTCCATTTACATTTATGGTATTAAGGCAGAGATGCTTTTTGACAAAATCAGTTCAATTACTAAAGTTTGGAAAGTTTCAAAAGAGCAACTGAAGGGATTTTTGGGCTTTACTAGCCGGAAAACATATGGAAGAACTACTACTTTATAATGTATCAAACGTAAAAAAATATAAAGAAAAATAAAATTGCAGTTTCCATGTCCTTATTCCTTTTGCTTGGAGGTCCTTGTCTCATACTATCTGCCTGATCTTTCCTACTGATGAGCTGACACTCCCTTGTCTTCCTTTGAAATTCTTCTTTCCAATATCTTTGGCCTCCATCTGCTCTCATTTGCTTTTGACTTGACATCTGAAGGGCTTTGCACTCTCAGAAGGCCAATACTATTGATGCCTGAGCCTCTGTACCTTCATGGATCTTCTCTTTCACCAGTATCAGAATATAATTTTCAGTCTCCCTGCAAGTGACCTTTATTTATTCTCACATATCAGCTTTGAAGATATTCTAGCTTTTAATAAAAACAAATTTGCAGCTTAACCTCTCTCAAAATGCTTTCTAGAAATTATTGCTTATTTTTACAGAGAAATTAATCACCTCTGGATATTTTTCCTTCTAAATTGTCATGATATGTAAGAGTTAGGCTCAATACATTTGTTATGAATGGGCAGTTAACTTATGTATAAAACACACATCCCTAAAAGGGATCAATAATCTCTCTATGGTTAATGTTTGCCTATGTATTCAGTAAATTTTGGAATATAAAATAAGTCTTTGGAAGATGATGAGTTTATTTTAGGCAGGGACTCTTCAGCTGAGTTCTGTGTCTGAGTTTCATTTTCAGAGAACTACCTTAAAATGCCTTGAATCCCATTCCTTTGAAGTGGGTCAACAAAGTAATTTCCTAAGAGGGGAAAAATTTCCAAAAGGAAGGTAGAAATATGGATGGCTCCATATGGATGGGCAGACTGCACAAATCATGTATTTAATTTTAGTTTTACATACTGGAAGAAAAATATGGGCTTCGAGCTCCCCTGTAAACCTCAGGGTTTCTGTGATTTTTGGAGTTGACTGCAGATGGTGATGGAAAAGGAGCTATTTCATTAACAGGTAGGTGAGCAGCATTTCAGGTCACTGTCACAGAGCTGCATTCAGCTGTGGTGGAGCAGAGCGTGGCCAAGGGTGCCAGCACCATGTGGTATACAAACAACAGATGGAGCAGTAATGCTGTATGGAGTCCACTCAAATCAGCATATTGTCAGATATTCAGGCTTTTTCAGCCTGATCCACCCCTCTTTCTGCAAACTCAGAGGAAGTCTACTCTGAAACTTGGTCTGGTTTCTGGGCTACATGAGTAAATAATAAGCAGTGGCAGACTTAGTGCTCAGCTCTTTCCAATGATGAAAGGGTTGCAACTGGCAGAATTTGAAGATTGCTGGAAGGCACTCCCTAGTTCAAAACCTGCCAATGAACCAAGGTGAGAAGCCTCATTTTGAAAGAAGGCTTTTTTCAAGTGTGTCACTGGTGCTTTCTTCTTATACAAATTTTCTTGGTACCCCAGAAAGTCATTAGAATGCTTTCAAAAAGCTCAAGAAAAATAGTATTGACAGGTGCAAGATAGTGCTGAGAAGGGGTTGGAATTAACACTGGGAAAAATGGCTATTTGGCAGGTTTAGCATAAATTGTCACATGAACCAAATACCAAATTAACTTCCTAAGGTGTACACAGTTCTCAGTAACTTCCAAGATCAGGTAGAGCAGGATTATGATGAAAGGGGAAAGAATCTGAGCAGAAAACAGAAAGAAAGGTCGACAGGAAGGCTATGCCTGTTAGCATATATGATGGAAATATGATATCAGTAAAAGATCTGACAGTCAATCTGAGGAAATGGAAAGAAGTGGAAAACATACTTCTAATTTCTTCGAGAATATCTGATCAGCTGTGGTCAGTTATGGATGTTGATGTACTTGATATTTGTAAAAAATCTTTTCTGGATCTCCTTGCAGGGCTTGCACAGCAGACAGCAGACACAGCATGCCAATAGAGTTAGAGTCTGAGCATCACTGAAACCAAATCTTTATTTTTCAGCAACATCCAGCTATTTCTGTGAGGAAAATGATGGTAGCTTGCTATAATACCCCAGGGAGCTAGATCCAAAAACTTTTGATGATCACTCTGCTACAAACCTCTTATTTTTCACCAGGAACTGTCAGGGCTGTAAATTGAATTCTCAGCTGAAGTCCACAAATATTGACTGTAGACTTGGTTTGCCAACATAAACCAAACCAGATTGTTACAGCAGATTTAAGATGTTCTCTTTTATAGCACTCATTGCAAGTATCTGACTTAAAATATCAAACCACTCAACAGTTTGGAGATATGCATGTACAGAAATACTGTGACATGTGTACTTTTTACGGTTGCTTAATAAATCCTTATAATATTACATTTGCATAATGCTCTTCTGTATTTTAATTTTTGATTGGTTAATTTTCTTTACAAGATACTTCGTTTTGCTGCCGTCAAAAACACAAGCAAGATTTCAGATTTAAAACTGAACTTAGAAAAATCTATTTTATGAATCCTATCATAACACAGTTGCAGCTAACCTTAGGTCAGAATTTCTCTTGGAGAGCAGTTGGAAAATAAGTATAAACTTTTCACAGTTCACTTAAAACTTTATAAAGTATTCTACACAACACAGCATGGTATATTAGGCCTTTTAAACTAGTTTTCTGTTCTGCTATATTATTTGGCCATATGTTTTGAGTCAACACTACAACATCATGCAGTTGATTTTACTTTTTAATAAAGTTGAGAATGTAGATTTTTATTGTTCACTCGTAAAATGTGTTGTATAAACAACATGCTATAAGCACAACTGACCTGCAATTATTCTTTTGGAGCTCAGTGTGGAACACAGTAAATGCACCATCATCAATATGCACTTTGTGTTGGTCCAAAGCCTTTGAGAAGGTCATTTCAAATATTGTCTCCCACTGTGCCTAACATACCTTACTGAAAAATCTTTGGTTCCCACTGCTACTATGAACTTGTTTGCTTTAGACTTCAGTAAGTTACTGTGTCACAGAAATGTAAAAGTGTGACCTAGAGAATGACTATTTCCCTGCCTAGGGTGTTTTGATACATTACCTTCTCTGTAATAGGAGTTTGTAACCCAGCTCAATACTAAAGAAAAGTTCAAACTTCCTAAACATGAACTAAGCTAGCAAAATTCTACTGCTAAACCTCATTTTAGCTTCATTCAAAAGTCGTTGCCCTAGAAGCAGATCTTGGCTGCAGGGTCCAATCCAATTCACCACTACGTCAACACCAAGACTCTTGTTTATGCCTTGGATACTGTACCAGATGACAAAATTCCAAGTTAAAGTAAATTGGTGAAATCTGCATTGTGCCATGGGTGAGGTCTCACTTAAACTCATTTCAACCTGGATGAGATCAAGGACTCTGATAGCATTCCAGATATAATTAATCATGTTCTCTTGACTCAGAACTCAGTACTCTGCAAACCTGCCTACTGAATTGTCTACCTGTTCTCACATGATCCACAGACTTCTGGTTCCTATTGCAAAAAGGAATTTGCAGCTACTCCACACAAGATGATCCAACAAGATATTTTCTCCTTTTCAGAATTCATGGATGATTAAGAGCTAAAACATGATTATGCAAGAGTGATAGAGTAGCTTTGATGGAAACCCTGTGTCTAGCCAGGTCAACACACCACAGTACTTTTCAATACCCAACATGAGGCTCAAGTAATTTGAGATATAAGACTGGGAGACATAAAGGGCAGAAAAGGGATGGAACACTGTTAGAGAGCAAAATGATGGTGGGAAATTTTGGTTGTTCCAATTTTGAAGTGATGAGGAGTGAATTTAGTGTAAATTGTCTAGTTTTGTTCAGTGTTATGATGATGTTATTTTGATTTTGATGTGGCAAATTCTTTTTTGTTGATTGTGAAGATTATGTGATAAATATGGCTTTAATGATAAATCTTAAAAGTCTGATTCAAAGAGGCTAGACATGGAATATATTGAGTTTGCATGGTAAGGTTTTGGTGGCAGAAGGGTTGCAGAGGTGGCTTATTTGAGAGGTGGCAAGAAGCTTCCTTTTTGTCCCATAAGACCAGTACCAGATGACTCCAAGATGGACCCACCACTGTCCGAGCAGCAGCAGTGATAGTGCCTCTCAGGTAACAGAGTTAATATGTAGGGATGGATATAGGCCCCCATAGTGCAAGAGAACTGCCATAGCACTCAGCAAAAGTGTACAAAAATGGCTTTGTCTGAAAGAATTTGAAGCTTGGAAGTTGTTTCACATTTACTTCTTGTTTATTTTATCTCACAATAAACATGAAAACTAGATTACTCTGATCTGGTCCGGGACAGCAATCCATAAACTCTCATGTTCTATGCCTTCCTTGTGGAAAAAACTTTCAGGGAACATGACACTCAAGAAATGCCATCTACGAAAAAAATAATGGATCACTCTGATTTTTTACTTTAATCAAAATATAATAGAAGAGCTAAAGGTTATCTAGTCCACTTGCCATGAGCAGGGACATCTTCAACTAGCCCAGGTTTTTCAGAGTCCCATTTCACCTGACCTTGAAAAGAGAGGACACCTACCACCTCTCTGAAAAACAGTGTTTCACCATTCTCATTGTAAAAAGTTTTTCTTTTTATTTAATCCAAATCTACCAGCTTTTATCTTAAAAACATTGTTCACTGTCCTCTTGTTTCAGGCCCTGTTAAAAAGTCTGTACCCATCTTTCTTTCTAGCCACCTTTAAATCATGAGAGGCCACAAAAGTGTGTGTCTGGAGCCTTCTGTTGTCTGAACAAACACAACTCTCAGTCTTTTCCTCATAGGAGATGTGTTTCTGATAATTTTCACTGCCCTCCTCTGGACTCTATTCGACAGGCCCGTGTCTTGTGAGGAGGACCCCAGAGCAGGACACAGTACTCCAGGTGACATGTCATCAAAGTGGAGCAGAGGGGGAATATCACATCCCTCGACTATGGAGGCAGCAATTTCATCTCAGCATTTTACATGCCAAAGGTTGATCCTGTGACAAACCTGTGAAAAAAAAATGGGAGAACAAGGACATTCCACTTCTCATCACTTCTCATATTTGACATATTCTTTTCAGTCTGATACAATAAGTACTTGAATAAATAGCAGGGTTGTGATTCAGCTGAGGTTTTACAGCAGATTTTTTACTTTTGTAAATATATCTCAAAACATAACACTGAGTTTTGTTTTTGTCTGGCAGAGCAAAGAATATTAATAGATAACTGGGATTGAATCTATTTGTACTGACCCTAGAGGTTTTTCTGGTGTTGTAAACTATTTAAACTGCAGGTTTGTACCTTAGGACATAAAGCAGAGGCTCTTAAGGAACACAGACTTTTGTGTTCAATCCAAATTTGTCATGCATATTGTTAACTTTGTCTCTTATAATCAAATTTTGAAAAACCATACAGAAGAATGCTTTATTGTGGGTTGGATTTTTGGAAGTTGTGGGGGGCAGAGGGTGAGGTATACATTTTCAGCACTTCTCTTTAACCACTGTTACTGGTTCCTCATTTTCATGATCACAGACTGGGAGTTCTTTGAAAGCTACTTCAAAATTGCTCACGCTATTAATGCAGTCCATTGAAAGGTGTTGACACAATTGCATAAGGAAATTGAACTCATATGTTTAAGTAGGCAAGTTTATAATGGTCTGAATCTTGGCATGAAAAAATAAAAATTTAAAATATAAAAAATTTTAAAACCATCGGCAAAAAAACCACCCAAAACAAAAACAAACAAACAAACAAACAAGCTTATAGTGGCCAATACCTACTGGCTGGTACCAAGGGTCATTGACCCCTGTTTCCTTCAGAAACTTGAAGACAACCAACAGTTTTAACATGCAGCAGCAAAGTGCTATCCTCTTACTTGTGTTTTTCTCCTAAGCTAGGCTGAGACATGTAAGACCATAAGACCCTTTAAGTTACACAAGTATTCATAATCCCTCACATCTCATTCAAATAAAGTCTTTAGAACCACCTGACAGTCCCTGGTCATCTGTCACTGCAAATAAATTAACTGTAACCATAAAAAACTAAAACAAAACAAAACTAAATTTTTATTATGAGAAGACTGCATAATTCTACAGTATAGCAAATAAATACTCATACCTTCTCTCTCACAAAAGTCAGCAGAGGCTAAATGAAACAGTGGATATAATATTTCAGTTGTGGATAAAATAACAACAGACCTAATGCTGTAAGTACTGCACTTCTCAAGTTACTCTGTAAAATTCAGAACATGATGAATATTATTTGTACACAGTACAGTGAAAACAATACTTATTAAATCAAAGTAAAGAGATTTGAATCCTAATGTGAAAGAGTATATTCAGAGAAAGTTGACTTGCTCAGCTGTTTACTAAATAATTAAATTAGCAAAACAAAGTTGTGATGGAAGGAAAAATCTTTACACAAAAGAAAATCCAAAGCATACAGAAAGCATTTCTTTAAAGAGAAGAAAAAGTAAGTTATATTTATTTTCTGATTCCAGTGTTTTACATTGGAATTAGAAGAACTAAATTTTAATTTATTCGGATTGAAGGAATTACCTTACTGTTTCAATCATAGTTCAACAAATGTGGATTTAAATCCAGTCTAAATCTGAACTGCATACATTATGAAACTAAATGATACCTGGGGTTTAAAATTCATTTACATTTCCCACTGTTTCTACCTACTTAAAGTGAAATTTCAGTCCTGAGAGATCACTAGGATCAGAAGACATTGTCAAGAACACTCATGAACCCAAAGAATTAGACAGGTAGTCCACAATTTTGCAGCGCCCTGCAAAGAACATCAAATGCCTGTATTTATTGCTATAAGAAAAGCCAAACAGTATAAGGTCTGTCTTATTAAGTCTCCTCTTTCTAAGAGTGTCCCAAGTCAGAAGTGTAAGTGATGGAAGAGCACTAGAACAGGGCAAACAGGATGTGATACTTCACAAAAAAACCCCAGTGGCTCCACCCTTTTCAGTTAAGAAACTTGCTGGGCTGGAGTTAATTTTTCTATTTATGGATTATTTTCCATAAATTAAACTTCTCTCCTCTTGAGTCCATATAGAATCTGAGAGTTTATAACAGACCCTGTTGCAGCTGGAAGATTCCTTTTCTCTTGCCAGTTTTGAATTACTCCCCTGCTATGTTTATCAAGTACATCATAGGGGTTTTTTTCAGCAGAAGTACTAGTAGACAACAAATTACCTTTTTCATTGTCTATGCCATACAGGAGTTTAATCATCTTTCAGGTTCCCTTCTGGACAGACAGCTGCTCACTTATCTTCACTGTAACCCCTGAGGAAGCTACCCTTGATCTACCCTTGACCTACCCTTGATCACCTTCCACTGCCTCTACAGCATTTTGATTCCAACAGTAAAGGAAGATTTGAAGGAAGTTCCCTGTTTGTAGCACTCACTCCACACTGAACAATTTTGACGCATAAGAACTGGATTTTTTCCAGACAAAAACAATCAACCTGACAGGGTTTGCAACAAGCAGAAAGATTTGAACTGTGTGCATAGTAGAAATATTTGGCTGTAAGAAAATCTCCCAAGCTATCTACAGTGTAGGAGTAGAGTCCTTAGCATTAGCTGCTCTGATCAGTTAGTGCAGCTGTGTGCCTCATCTCCTCCCTCTGAAACTTTTAAAATTCTAATACAGTGTCTTGGAGATGTAAGAAGCTAAGTTATAGTCAGTATTGAAGAAATTGGTGTGCATTTTAGTGGCTTAATAACTTCCACTATCCATTTCTTAATAATTTGTAATGTGCTGGCTTTTTGACCCCCTACTAAGCTTTAGGTTGACCTTTCCATGCAGCTAGCTCCTAACAGCCTGTACTCTGGTTGAAATCTACTACTTCTTACAATAATTATGACTACTTCTGAAAATTTTACTTGAGGGAAGAGCATCAATACGTGCTACAACAGACCCAAACATATTAAGTTAATAATGACTCTAATCCCCAGGAAAAATGTCAGGTAACTGAATATATGGAATATGCTTTTTTCAGTCACACATTTACTTCCTCCTTCTGCTTTAAAATAAGGATCTAACATCCCACAGAAAAGGCCTTCCTTGCTCTCTGCACTAACCCACAGGTTCTCCTGCTAAGAAACATTTTAATTGCCATTCTATATATAATTGCCATTCTAATATATAATCTATATTAGATTTATAGGCCATTTTGCATCAAAGAAATAAGAAGCCAGAACACCATGCCATCAGCTATCCAACATGAGCATGTTACAGATCACCATCTTTGGAAGGGTTGGGGAAGAAACAGCGTATACAAAGATATGGCTACATGTTATGCTTCTAGTTGTATTTTCTTTTTACCAATTAATAATAAACCTAATCTAATCAATACACTTAGGCAGTATTGAGGGGAAGAAACAAAAAGTTTTTCCTTGCAGCAAGAACTTTTTGAACTATGATAATGAAATTCCTGGGATAAGTCAGCAGTGGCAGCTGCCTGGTTGCTGTGCGGGCTCCAACTCTCTTCAAGGGTCCTCAGGTGCCAAAAGGACAGAGCCCTGAGAAAGCTGGCATGACCCCATGCTTGACTCTGCTGCCTGAAGCTCCCTTGCACCAGACAATGCTTTATTTTTCAAGCATACAATGTTATGCACAATAAAAGCAAGTTGAAATGAGATTGTGACACCATGTTCCTCCACATGAGAAATGAGGTAGAGTGGAACTCCTGATTGCAAAGCAGATAGGATTTCAGCAATTCTCTTCACAGTCATTGAATCATAGAATTGCTTTTGTTGGAAGGGACCCCTTCAATAATCTTGCTGTCCCTCCTCTGGACCTGCTTCAGCAAGTCTGTGTCCTTCCCATACTTAGAGCCCCAGAGCTGGGTGGTGAGGTCCCACCAGAGGAGAGCAGAGTGGGGGAAACCCCTCCCTTGCCCAGTTGGACAGGCTGCTTTGGGTGCAGGCCAGGATGTTGTTGGTTTTATGGGCTGCCAGTACACATTGCCAGGTCATGTCAAACTTTTCATCCACCCACAAAGTCCTTCTCCATAGAGCTGGTCCCAGTCACATTCTCCATCTAGCCTGTATTTGCACTGGGGGGTGCCTCAAGCCATGTACAGAGCCTTACACTTGGCCTTGTTGAATTTCATTAAGTTTGCACAGTGCCATCTCTCAATACTGTCAAGCTCCCTGTGCACAGCAATTCTTCCTGCCCAGCTTTGTGTTGTTGGCAAACTTGCTGAGGGTGTTCTTTATCTCACTCTCCCTGTCAGTGATAAAGATGGTAAGCAGTGCTGGCCCCAGTACTGACCCCTGAGAAATACCACTCTACTGTTCTACTCTTGGACACTGAGCTGCTGACCACACCTTTTTGAGTGCAACCATCCAGCCAAGTCCTTATCCATAAAACGTGTGTCCCCAGTCTGGAGAGAAGATTGATTTTTGGGATAGTGTCAAACTCTTTGCCCAAGTCCCAGCAGCTGATGTCAGTCTCTCTTGCCTCATTCAATGCCTCTGTAACCCCATCATAGAAGGCCACCAAATTTGTCAGGCACAGTTTGCCCTTTAGGAAAGAGTGTTGATTGTCACCAGTCGCATATTGTAAATCAGTAGTTTGACATATGCCCTGCAAATATGTCACCAAAGAAAAATCAGCTTTTTTAGGCTTATCTTTTTATCCTTTGATTATCTTAGAGTTCACCATATCCCAGCTCTTCTGTTCTGTCTTCTTTCTCTATAGTTGTTTCTCACATTCATTCAGTAGAGGATGAGCTTTAAAAAAACAATTCATGGGTTAACAATGCCAGTCTGAAACAAGGAAACAGTGAATGAATTTAATATCTAAAGCAAATATAAACGATTTTCTTTGCACTGATTATGTTCCTTTCTACCTTAATTCTGCCCTAACAATATGGAATTGATAGTGTTGCCATGGGCACTTCTATTACCAAGTTACATTTTCCCCTTTCATTAGAATCACACTTTCATCTTATCTCAAAAAAAAGATCAATTCTCTTTTATGCTTTACTGTTATCCTTTCATTTCCAAATCCATAAATGTATTGAGCTGTAAGTTTTCCTAGGTGATTTCCAACTTTTCTCCAAACTTGGGATTTTTAATTTTTTTTTTTAATTAACTGTTTGCTGTTTCTCTTTTTCAGTACACAGCTTGGAGGGAAGAAGAGTGACTGAGAAAGCAGAGGTGCAATGAAGATCGAGCCCTTTTCTTGCTGATTGTATTTCTTTTCTGACCATGATCAAAATTACACTACAACATCAAGACTAAGTTGAAGTGACAGATGTAAGTGGGTTTGTTTTTAGCTTTTACTGCACTTCTGTAGGGCAGAAAATGAAGATAATGGGCACCTAAATAAGCCACATAGGAGTAGAATTGAATTCTCTGTAATGTACTTCTAACATTACTATGTCACTATAATAAGATTAGCCTTGACTGTGTAGCTTATCTAACATGGTTTAAAAGCCTTTGGTGTACAATTAATTTGTGCTAGATAATATTTTAAAAATCATGTCCCAAATTCCTCCCTGACATTACTTCATACTTCATTACTGGTTTCAGCAGAGGGACACAAGGGATTAATTTGGTACTAGCAATTTACTTTATAAAGTTCCTATTACCTTTGATATTTTCAGGTGTTATGGCATTTTAAGTGCTCCTGATAATTAGAAGACAAAAGTATTAAAAGTATAGTGCTACGCATATTTTTGCTGTTACATTCAGAACAAGGTAAACAGCTAAGTGACAGATGGGGAAATAGGTTTGCTTAGGTTCATGGTCACTTGCTATGTGAATGAGGAAATTTACTCCATCTATTGCCTCAGTGCAGGAGTTCTTTACATAACACTGAAATAAATGGAGGTAGTCACTAAACAGAGAACAAGAGCACAAAATATCTTCAAAAATTCATAGGCCAAAGTCATCAAGGACAAATCCATCTGCAACTTTTCCACAACAATGGCCTGAATGTACTACCCAGCTTACAAAATCCTGAACTTGCTGCCTGCCACAAAATATAACAACGGAATTGTTTTTCCATGTGTGCTGTTTCTTATATTCCTTCTTACACTGTTCACTATTAGAGGTATTATAGCTAGACAGACAAAATATCTCTTTCAACTCTCAGATACAATGGGTGTCTCTGTATCACATATGTAAACAATCCATTATATGCTTGCATATGAATTAAAAAGCAATAAATATGCCATTTTAAGAGAGTCATTAAAGCATTTACTCCTATGTTTGGCCGTATCTAACCAGTTTGTGGGCTGAGGTGAGCGATGGCAACTATCCAGTTCTTATTTTTCAACTGGCTTCTAGATATGGAAGTAGGAGATCACACTATTTTTTACTCAACCCAATTATATGTTGTCAACTAATCAAAATGCAAAGAAATGTGAAACCTCAATATTGCTTACTTGTTCTTGCAGCAGGGAACATCTTGTCAATCCCACCTGCACTGCTTTTTAAATAGTTCACTGACAGTGAATTTCATCATACACAGCACTGTTGGCTTCCATGTGATTAAGGCATTCAGATCCAAAAAGATCTATTTAGTGGTGTCAAAGCTGGTGGAATTATTTTATTTTGTTCTGCTTTTATTAGAGAGCTGTAGCTGGTTGAGATTTAATGAAAAAAAATAAAGTCGTGACCTAATAATAGTACATGGACACTTGCAAATAGACAAAGGAAGAATAAAAAAAAAATTAAAAACAGTTAATTTATTCTTAGCTTAACTTGTAAGAAAAGTTTCAAGAGAACCCAGCAAGGTGTTGTTGGCACAGCAGTTTCAGAGAAATTTGATCAACAGTAAGGAGTTACATGGCTCAGCTTGCCCATGGCTGGGAGAATAGTGAACTACTTTCACATGGGAGGAGAAAAAAAGGACCAATCAGGATTCCTACTTGCAACATTAAGGCACTAATGCATTTATAGACTCTTTGGCCATTGAATAAATGTGTCATCTTCCCCATAACAGCTCAAACACAGCACAAGTAGATGTTGCACTTGGGTGTTAGACAGAACCTCACTTGGACTCTGCACTACACTTATTTTTTTTATTATTTCCTTCAGATGGTTACACTTGCCCACCAAATCCAACAAAGGTTTTTATTTCAACTGTCATGGTAGGTGCCACTGTCATTGCCTCCAAATCATGAGACTCAGAGGTTCTGCAAGTATTCAATTATTTTTGTTGGAGCCAAAGTATTTTTTACTTTTATTGCCTATACCATGTATGGCTGGGCATCAGAACAGTAATGGTCATCATACAACATGTTAAATTTTACCCATAATAAGATTTACAATGCACAAAAATACAACCAAGGCCAAAGAATTGCTTCTTTTTTCTCCTACCCTTCACAAAGAGGACCCATTTGTATTCTGATTACTTTGTGGTAGTGCTAGGCCAGTAAACACTATATACCTTTAATCAGAAAAATTTACAGTTAATATCCAGGACTCCCACTGAAATGTGTGCTGTATATTTTGTTGCTCAAAATAAAATGTTTTACACAACATGATATACAGAAATGCTCATGTTGATGCAGTCTTTAGCAGAAATGGAAAGTGAGCTGCTTGAGTGTGTTCCTGCTGTTTGAGATTGGAAGCACGGGTCATTAATGTTTTATTGGTGTCTTTCATACAGCACCCTTTATACAAAAGGTTTTCAAAGAAGCTGGATATCAAAGCTGGCTGGCCTCCTGATTTAACAGTACTAAGCGGGTGTTTCCTGCATAAAAATGTATTAGTGCTGCATAGATGACAGGATCTAAAATTCCAGACAGTGTGAGACAGTTGAAGAAACAAAGTCCCAGTGCTATTATAGATGAAAATGACATAATAAAAAAGGTACACTCACAGCAGGAGGTGGTTCTGTTGAATATAATCCCTGTTTCACACTTTAAAAGAAAAATTTCAGATTTCTCTAAGCACAAATCTATAAATTTTTGCAATAATGAGTGGCAGATATTTTTCTTTGCTTCCTTGTTTAGCCTTATCTGAACACATTTTGTCACTGGGTTAACATTAAAAAGGCCATATAAAGACCTGTACTGAAGCAAGCATCTACTGAGATGATTTCAGAGCATTTGGTTGGCAGTAGGGTTTTAAACTATGCTCTTTGGTCTCAAGCAGGAGCAGTAGCAGTACTCACAGCTCCATTTGAAGAGGTATAGTGGTTACTGACTCCCCTTGACTTCCTCTACTGGCAAGCAGGTCTGTGGAGGAGTAGGATTTTGCCTAATTTTCATTATTTAGAGTCACGAGGCTTGTACCAAGATGTATAAGTTGTCATAGGTCCCTTGTATTTCACAAATTGTCTTGTTCCTTTGTCTTGTGCACAATTCCCTCCTGTTCTCCAATTATAAAGTCCTTAGTATCAATATAAACAAGATGCACTGTGCTACATAAAATTACAATAGAAGGGTCCTGTATGACATTAGAAAAGGGGATTTGGAAAGTGCGATTATTACCTTAGAAATTAGATTTTTTTTGAAAAATAACATTTAAGGTCTGTAACAATAAAGGTCTATAATAATTTTTTAAATTATTGCTCATTTTATGTATATAAAGAAGAGACTGTTAGTTTTGATGTAGGAAAAAAGTATGCAATGAGAAAGCAAACCTAGCTAACATCATATTCCATAAGTTGCTTTTATATTTATCATATATTGAACAACTTTGAATCTTTCTGATGCTTCAGAGAAGCCAACATTCTGATGAATAAAGGAGCAAAATAGTAATGAAAAAGATTTACTCTGGCTTTCTAGTTCTGTTATACAGTAGAGATACTTGTTTTTCCTCAGCAGTATTTCCTTAGGCCCTTCTAAAACTGCAGGACTAGAAGCAAGTCTAAATAACAGAATCTACTCATTAGCTGAGTATTAAATTCCTCAGTTTTTCATAGACAACCAAGCATTGTCCAAAACCACCTACTTTCATTTGAAACAGATTGTTAATATATTGCTTTGAAAACCTGGCACTCAGCTACAAATGGGGTTAGGTACTCGACTGCTGGAGCACAATGACCTCATGTTAGGTGCTGCTTGCCATACCCTGCACCCAAAGGGATCTGACTGGAGCCAGGTGGTAGATGCAAAACTACAGTGCTTGCACAGTCCAGTTGAAATGTGTCAGCCTAAACTCAGAATTTCCTATATCAGACCATAACAAATACATAAGACACCTATGCAAATCAAAATCCATTCTTTTCTGTGACTCAGATACTTCATTCACTGTAACTGGAAAGCACAGCTTGCACAGAGGATTCACAGCTCTGTTTTCTGTCCAAAAAAAAGCAGTAATAACTGTTTTAGAAAAATACAGTTGTGGTTCCTTCAAGATTTATCCTGCATCTCAGTACTGCAGGGCTTGGTTATAGTCAATATTCAGTAGTGTAGGCATGAAATGAAAATTTAATTTCTTTATATGTCAATCCTTTCTACCTTTCTCAAAATGGAAACAACAATATGAAGTCTAACTTATGTGATAGAGTTTTCCACCCATTTTCTTCTTCCATTTAGCAGAGGGATTTTAAGCATTTGCTGACTGAATGAGTGGCAGTACAAGAGATGTCTGGTTCTGTTGACATTTGGCTGGTAGTAGGCTGACATATCTTCCAAAACCTTCTCTGAGGACTGTTCAAGGATTCTAGGCTATTGTGTCATGTAAATCACAGTCTTGAGCATCACCATTTGATAAGTGCCTCAGTTGTTAAGATACTATAAAAGAGGAGCTCTATTTACTCCTCTGGCTGTGTTTTGTTGCTTCTTTTTTTAAAGTAGGGGTCACTGAATTCACATCCTGGTAACTAGTTTTGAGGTTTCTGTAACTAATTTTAGAGGAACATTATCCTGAAAAGTGCAATCTATATTTAATTCTGCTCCCTGGATTGAGACACTTAGTATGGAGGGGGAGTCGTTAGTTTAAACTTTGCTAGGTCAGGATGATATGCTATGATAAACAGAGAAGAGCACTATGTGTACTTTACTTGAATAATCATCAGAGTCTTTGATCACTTCCTAAATTAAAAAAAAAAAAAAAGAAAACAAATCCAAACCTAATTTCTTATCACATATTGAAAAATATTGAAAAATCAGGCAATTCCATCTAAGGGATTCTGGAGGGGAGACCTTATAGAGTGAATCTGGCTTTCTGGGATTTTTTTTACTTTGTTTTTTATGCTTTTCTCATTTGGCTTGTAGAACATTACCATTTCTGGCATGCACACCAGATGGGCAGTAGGAAATAAATGGATAAATAAAATCTTAAATGTCTGGAGCCTTTAAATTGATTACTATGTTAGTTAAATACCAAATGACTAATTTGCATGTGCACATTTCAACTGAGCAGAATTTATTTTATTTAAAGGTCTGACATATAATCGAGTTTTGTTTGTCATACCCTTTGACGCCCAGCTCTTTACATAAGCCTAGCTTTAAATAACACACGCAGCTGGTGAAAACAAGTCTGTGGTAATAACATAGTTACCTTGTATTCCTTCCCAATTCAGAAATAGCTCATGCTGCCTGCATGATTAACAGATATGCTGGGATATTAGATGTCACAAAGAAAAATATCTGCTCTGTCAACATTCATAGTAGAATTAGTTCTAGATAATTTCATACTGTGCAGTACAGCACAAGTGAGGCAGATCTGCCTTGTGAATATGTGTGTGGGAGGACATGCTAAAGCCCTGTCACCCTAAAAATCAGGTCCTTCCCCTGTCAATCTCTTCTTATTTCTGAACAATTTCTCAGTTTAGAGCTACCTTCTTTAGCACATGGATATAAACTTCCACTAGGCGGAAATGCAGGGGTTTCCTGCATCCACCAGCACACACGACCAGCTGCAATGGTGCAACAAGCACCTTGTTTAGCAGCTGCCTTCCTGCTGGAAGCAGGATATGGTGACTCAGAGGATTCAGGATACAGTGACTTGGTTTAGAGGTGCAGTGTTGTAGCAGCACAGTGGTGCATTATCCCTCCATCTAACTCAGCTTAATCCTTGACCAGAGCAAACACTCACTAATCTACAGCAGCATGGGAAAAGTCATGACTGATGTGTTTTCAATATTCTGGTGCTACAATGCTGAGTGCTGGGTCCCCACAGCACCCATGATGGCAGCAAAGATCTGCCAGAAGAACCTGTGTGTGCCTATTTCTGCATCCTCAGACCCAGCGCCATGCTCTCCACAACTGCTGAGGTTTGCAGTGGGTTTAACTTCTGACAAGCCCTCCTCAAGCAGTTGGACTAAATGACCATTATAAGTTCCTCCATACTGAAATAGTCTTTCCTTTTTCCCCTCCCCTCCCCTTGCTTCCTCTTTCTTTTTTTTCTTTTTTTTTCTTTTTCTTTTTTTTCTTTACTTCTTTTCCATTCCATTCCATTCCATTCCATTCCATTCCATTCCATTCCATTCCATTCCATTCCATTCCATCTTCTGCTTGCAGGGCTGGCAGTCCATCAATATCACTACTTAACTTTTTCAGGAGTAAGTTGGTGAGCTATGGTGATATCCTACAAGCAATCAGAAAAGGAACTCTGTGGTGAGAGACACCATTCAAGACTTGGCTCTAGGCCCCAGAAGAGTTTATAATTAGTCCTGGTTTTATGTAGGCTCCTGCACCTGGCATGAGCACTGTATCAGCATTCTTAAAGACACTATTTTTACACTTGATTCATTGACATTTATTTATTCAGAAACAGTGTAGATCATAGTCAAGCAAAATATATTCTCTGTTGTAGAGGTCTTCCATTGGTTACCTTGTCTTCCCTTTTTTCGGTCAAACTAAAAAATTAAATGGTTTACTGTATTTCCAGTGTGTAGATTGCTGCTGTTATTTTTCCTTGCTTTCCTTTACAAACTCATTGTTTTCATTTATTCAAGGACTAACAACTGCCACTTTTCACCTCTTATTATCTTGTGTTTGCATTAAAGAAAAAATTCCCACTTCAACACTGAAAGTTCCATATAAATGCTACTGTGAAGCTATATACCACTCATTTAAAATAAAGAGCAGAGCCAAAACCATTATCCTGAAAGGTTACAAAGATACATTTACCTTTCCAGTTATTTACAATTTTTTTTCAAAATAACAAATATTCAGCTATGAATTCTTGATTTTGGTTGCAAATTAATCTTAGTATGTGTAAATCTTCCCATCTGAAAATCCAGAAGAAAAAATATGTGAAAGAACTGAACTTCTAAAATGTGAAGTTTATTTTAGCTGGGGTAAGTGTACCAAGGCTTATAAGTCTTGACAAAGTACTGAGAGAGAGCAAGAAGCAACTCATAGAAGGAAGGTCTAGAAGTTTTACAGCAGGATAGCATCATTCTAATTTTGAAGCTTTTCTGTCCAATATAAGTATGTACTACAGATTATCTTGCCTTTTTTTCATAAGACCACTCCTACCTCCTCTTTTCTCATTTTTCATCCAGAGAATTGTTAAGTACCCCTGTTTATATTTAATTAATTTTCTTGGCTTCTCTATGCTTTTCACTAACGTCTTTCTCATCATCATTACTTATGACATACTTTCCTTTTAGTCCATGCACAGATACATGCTTTTAGCTGGGACTCTGTCTTGCCAAGTCTTTGGCCAGTCTCCATAAAATTAGCAAAGGTCTGAAAGCTCTGCAGATGCCAAAAGCTGTTCTATGTACTTCGGTTCATTGTGGGGTTCTGACCTTTAATAATGTGCAGGGAAAGGTGCCGGAGTCAATTTTCATTGCCAGCCCCTGACACATTTAAACAGAATCACAGGAAGGATACAAAGCCCATTTTTGAGATACGGTTATGCTCTACTGCCTGTAGCTTCAGAAAGTGGGGGATTTTTATTTCATTTAATGTAATAGTTAAAACTCGGACAAGCGCATTGGAAAACTCAAAGGCGGAAGCAAGAGGAGAGCAGGGGAAATGCCTCAAACACAAAGTACACCCCCAAAATAAAAAAAGCTATGGTTTTGCATCAAAATTACTCCTAATCAGTTGGATGTTATGTGATAAATGAGGACTAGGTGAGAGACAGGAAACTAAAAAAAATACAAGTCACCAAATAAGATCAAGAAACTGCACAAAGAACATTTGGTATTTAACTACCAAGTACAAGTTCAGTAATTGAATTTAACTGGAAAATTTCAGGGTTTAGACTATTATCATTAATCAAACAGCCATTGCAAAGTACTGCTTGTGGGACTTAAAAATAGCAGAATATTTGACTTGATTTTTTAAAAATATTTAATTTTAAAAGGTACCCAGATTGTATTAATAAACTGCTCTCAGAAAGAAAAAATTAAAAAAAAAAAAAAATCCAAGACCCCCCAAAAAAACAAATCACAACTAAAGAAAAAAGAAAAAAATAAGGACTTTAAACATCACAAAACATCAAGACTGACAGTGGACCCTACTTTTGTATATGGTCAGCAAATAAACTGAAGCAAATCCAACAGTAAGATATGAAATGCAGCATTCAAGCTGACAATATTAAAAGAGGAAACAAAATCAGTAGCCATCAATCGCACTAAAGGACAAAATTAATTAGTAGATGTCTAAATAAATACGTTTTACTTCAGAACAAGCAAGAATACTTTTCTAAGCAAAGATCCAGCCTTAGAAATGGCTTGGGTTTTTTTGAAGGATCAACAAACATATTCATGAAGTGTTTCATTTGTTATACTCTGAATTTCCTAAAGACTTTTGACAAAATCATTGCAAAATCTTTTGATAACGGATGTTGTGAACAAAAGAAGTTCAAATGGGTTCAAGAGAGAATTTGCTAAGGACTTGGAAAACAGATCCACTGAGGTTTATTAAGTAGACAAATCATAGTAGGTCCAGGAAATGCTCTGCACTGTATAGAGTTGGAGGCTACACATTTATCACAGTGAAGTATCAGACATACTTGCCCTGGTTTTGCACTTCCTTTTCAAAAAAAAACAACAAGGAGAGTCTTTCTCTTTACAAGCCTGTAGCCTAAAGAAATATAGCTATTTCCATATTTTTATATTAATAAATAGGGATTTCCTGTACTTGTCCTGTATCTCTGACTGTGTGGCATTGTAGTGCTCTCAACAAGAAGTGACAGTACTTTGATGTTAACACACTTTTCTCTTTAAAATAGACTGGCTGCTTAATACAGGTGCAGATAATGTTTATAAGAGGGAAAAATAAGTAGGCATCTTGGGTTGCATCTAAGTTCACTCCTAGCCAGGACTGTGATTCAAAGGGTTAAAGATAATTTCAAATTTGTTTTTTTATAAGCACCATAGGATTTCTTTTTCTGAAAAGCAACAGTAATAAAACAACAGGAAATCCTGAATAGTCCTCCTATAGCTGTGGGGATTTTTTCCCTCATTGTGCAAAATTAAGATACAGAAGGATTGTCAAGCAAGGGTTGTAAATCTCACATAAATTTGGGAGAATTTACATTTTTCTTGGAGAAACTACTGTATTTTTTTAACACAGTGGATTTGGCTTTATGTGGCTTCATATGGCTTTATGTATCTATGTCTTTATGTATTCATGAAACCAAATGTCTGAGGTTAATCAAAGGAGACTTCAGAGCCTTGCAAAGAGTGGCAAAAACTACGGGAGCACAGGAAATATTTTCCTCAACCTCATAGTAATTAAGGGAGAAGTCAGAATATATCATCAAGGCCAGGATATCTCTACCTGTCTGCAAGACTTATGCCTCTTGCAAAACTATGTGTTTTTAAACCATGGAAGAGCTGATCAAGAGGTTCTTAAACTAGAATTGATGATGGAAAGGGATACCAGTAGGATTGCAGAAGGTAAGCCAAGGGTTGCCATGGCATCACCAGGGGAAGGAATTCCAGTGGGAACATTTACACTGCTTCTGGGAGCACAGAGAGCTCAGGAGCACATCTGAAATCCTTGTACACAATCACACACAGTTTGAGAAAAAAACACCATGAAATGGAAGGATTAGTCATCTCCCAAACCTACAATTTCACTATCAGTGAGCCTTGGTAGAACATCCCCTAAAATGGAGTACAGGGGTGGAGGGCTAGATGCTGTTTGGGGAGGAGGATAGGCTGGACAGGGGAAGTAAAGGTGTCATGCTTTATATAAGGGAGAAATTTGATGGCACCGCCCTTACAGTAAGTGGTGATGTGGTTGAGAACTTCTGGATGAGAATTAGGGGAAGATAAAGGAGATGATGTAGTGGGTGTCTAATACTGACCACCCAGCCAGGATGTTATCACCAATCTGTTGTTCTACAGGAAAATAGGAACAATTTCCAGATTGGTAGCCTTTGTCCTCATGGGAGACTTCGACTTACAGGCATCAACTGGAAATACCATACTGCTTCAAAAAGCAGGTCTTGGGAATTCTTTGATTGTAGGAGAAAACTTCTTGTCACGTGTATTCAATGAATCAGCTAGGAAATATATCCTCCTAGGCTTGCTGTTTGTGAGAGAGAAGAAGCTGTGAGGGATAAGGCAGTAAGGGGTTATCTTGGCTGCCATCCTTATGGAATGGTTGAATTTAACATTTTCAGTGTAATGAGGTAAAATCTTAACAGAGTTGCGACTACAGGAGAGCAAACTTTAGTCATCCATGGAGCTACTTAGCAGAGTAACCTAGGAATCTGTTGGATGAGGAGATCACGAGCACTTGTGAATCTTAAGAACCTTATTTTAGAAACAAGGAACAATTCCACTGTACCGTAAGGAAAGCAAGAAGGCCAGTTGGGCTGAAAGGGGAAGTCCTAACAGAGCTCCAGAGGAGAAAAGGAAATGTAGGGTCTCCAGAAGCAAGGTCAGGCTTTGTAGGAAGATAACAGACCTGGGGTATGTGTTTATGCCAAAGGAAGGCATGAAAGGCTCTGTCTAATTTGAAACGGGCCAGTTTTGTGTCTGATAACAAGAAGAGATATTTAAGGATGTTAATAGCAAGAGGAGGTCTAAGAAAATACTGGAGTGATACTTGTTGATAAAGTCAACAAGAGGTGGTCACCTGACAAGGCATTCAGTGCTTCTTTTTTTTTTTTTTTTTGCCTCAGTCTTTAATTATCCTGATAGATGTTGGACTGCCTTTTCCCATGACTGCAGGAACAGTGACTTTACTCGTATTTGGACACTGAACTTGCCTGAGACCAGCTATATCAGCAGAATGTTCACGAGTCCATGGGATGCATCTCAGAGAACTGAAGCAGATGGGGGATGTTATGGCACAAATTTTCTCCGCCAGCTATCAAAAGCCTGAAAAGTCTGAGGAACTCCTCACTGACTATGTACCGGGAACTGTCATACCTGTGAGTCTAGCCTCAACAGCTGAAAAATTGTGGAGAAGATGGGTAGGCTGGGTGCCGTGAAAAGGCATTTAAAGGACAACTCAATCAGGCACAGTCAGCATGTGTTCACAAAGAAAAGTCCTGTTTAACAAATCTGGTCTCCTTCAGGTAAGGTCACCCAGCCAAGATGAAGGAAATGTGGTGAATTTGTTGTTTTTTGGCATTTAGTGATGCTTTTGTTACTGTCCCTCACAGCATCCTTCTGTACTGAGCAGCCACCAGTGGTGTTCCTCAGGGCTCAGGCCTTGCTCCTGGGCTGGTCAATATTTTGATCCATTATCTGGATGTGGGAGTGGAATGCCCCATTAGCAAGTTTGTTGATGATACTATATTAGGAGTTGTTGTTGACTCACTTGAGAGACAAGAGGCCTTGCAGGGGGATCTGGATAGATTAGAGCATTGAGTAATCATCAGTAATCATCATGAAATTTAACCAGCCCAAGAGCTGAGAGGCAGTAATGCCTGGCACAGGTCTCAGCTGGGAAAGGAGTGGCTGGAGAGCCGCCCTGCAGGAAGGGACCTGGGAATGCTGGTTGGCAGCAGGCTCAAGTGGAGCCAGCTGTGTTCCCAGGCAGCCAAGATGGTAAGCCACATCCTGGAGCACATAAAACAAAGTCTGGCCATCCAGTCAAGAGGGGGGGGGTTGTCCTGCTGTGTTCAGCACAGGTGTGACCCCAGCTGGGCCTAGTGCTGGGCCCCAGCATGGCAGGAGGATGCCAAGGTCCTCGAATGCTTCCATAGGAGGAAAACCAAGCTGGAGAGAGGGCTGGAAGGTATATCATCTGAGGAGAGGCTGAGGACTTTGGGCTTGTGTAATGTGGAGAAAAGGAGACTGGGGGTGGCCTCATGACTCTGCAGCTTCCTGAGAAGAATGGGCAAAGGGAAGTGCTGAGTTCTTCTCCATGACGTTCAGTGGGAATGGCTCAAAGTTGCAAGATATAAAGTTTAGATGGGACGTCAGGAAACAACCAAGAGAGTGGTCAAACACTGGCACAGGCTTACTTGAGAGATGGCTGACGCCCCAAGCCTCCCCATGTTGAACATGCTTTAACATTTGGTCAGCCCTGAAGCAGTCAGGCAGTAGGACTAGGTGGTCACTGCAGGTCCCTTCCAGTTGGAATTATACTATTCTATTCTATTCTATTCCATTCCATTCCATCCCATGAAGAGATCAAATTATTCAACAGATGAGTATTTTACTTTTTTGTTACTTTTTCTGTTTTTTGTTTAACCTCCATGTACTAAATCCTGTAGCTGAAGCTTGTCATTGCCTATAAGACTGATGGTATATTGTTCTACCTTACTAAATGTAAAATTTACTTTTGAAATGAAACAATAAAGTTGAACCATAAATATTAAGAAAGGTAACTGTAGACCTTTGTTCTTCAGTCTATGACAAAAGCCTACCCTCCATGATATTTTCTTTCATTGCAATGGTTGCCTGGTGGCTGCTTCAGTAATAAAAATACCAAGAGATTTTTTCAGCTACAAACACAAAATAGGGGGGAAAATTATATAAACTGAAACTCTCAGTATCTCTGATTTAAGAAGGAGGATACCAATGACAGGTTTTCATCAGCTAAAGATCAGGCCACACACATGGATGTTATACACCAGTGTTATTTCTACCTTCACTTGCACTTTGTCAGGCTGAGGCCAGAGACTTTATCCTACTAACAGGCTACTTCAGCAAAACAATAGAAAGACTTTACCAATGAGGATCTGGGAACAGAAGTAACTGCTGAAAAAATACCACTCAAATTCAAGGAATACCACCTGCTTTTTTCTTACACCACTCTTACTGATGCTACTTTTCTGCCTTCCGATGAAGAAAAGTAGCTTTTTTGCCTAGATATGCAAGTAAGGACAGATAAGGGTACCAGAATTTGCTGCAGCATTTAGACTCTAAAATCCTTTCATTTTGATGCCTCAAAGCTTAAGAAAATCCCACCAGATGTCTGTGTGCAACATTAGGTGTGTAAACAATATTGAACAGCAGACACCCAGAGACCAGCTAGGCATCCTTTCAGAGGGTTTGACACACAGAAAGGTCATGAGATTAATCTGTAAGCTTAAATTGGTGGGCAGCTTAAATGAGCCCGTTTTGCCATGCGATGAGTTGCTTCATTTCACCAGACAGACAACAATGTCACATGAAGTCATATTCCTATTCCACCTTGCAATCCTGTGCACAAATCCAGAAAAGACAGATGAATGAGCAGGAGCAAGAAAGCAGTTGAAACTGCATGATAATGTTGCTCATCCTGCAATTCAACAATTTATCAAATATGTAGTACCTGTACTTAAACAGATTCATACATACATGACTCTCTTCCGTGCCTATCTGTATTGACTTTATGCCAAGCAATGTTTGTCAGCAGAGGTTTCAGCTAAGTCATGAAGCAGGTGTTTATCAAAATTGTTTGCTTATATAATTTTAAGTGTTTTCACCCCTGCCAATTTCTTTTTCTTCTGTTTTTTAACTGACCATCTGCTTTCCATGAAAAGGTTGTTCGAGCAATTCAGAAACTTATGTCTCACTTTTGAGCAGCATAATCTTACCTGTTAAAGCAAAATTATTTGGTAGAACTCTGTTGAACTAGATAAATTCAGTTCTGGAGAAAAAACTCCACTATTTTAGTACATCTGAAGGGTGGTGTTTCAAAAAAAAAAAAAAAAAAAATCCTGATCATCACCTGAAGCCTAATTTTAATTTTTATTTATATCAGATGAAGAGGATAGAATTCTCTTAGAAACTAGCTGCAGGAGGATAAAGATTCTTCACTTATTTTAGGCATTCTCACCTTAACCCATGAAATTTGAGGGAAGGGGTTTTGGGATAACTGGAAAATACTTTCCATTTGACTAGATATGACAACACAACTGAAGTTTTCATTTAACTCAACTTGCTGTACTCAGAGTCATATATTAAATGTTCAGATAATTCCTTCAAATACATTCATTGCAAGAGAGACAGAGTAGAGAAATATGTTCTGAGGACAGCACATGCCTCATCTGACTGGGAAGTTTTCTATGATGCTAAAACACATCCAACCCTTCCTACACAGTATAATGCTGCAGATTTATGTTTAGAATAAATTTTGGATCAAAATTACTAACATGAAATTTTCATTCATTTACTTGCCATGTAAAATCATCTGATAGATATTTTCCGTAGAATAGATCATTATTATTTTCACTCTTGGAATCTAACTGAAAAACCACTGGTGGAATGCTTAGTGGAATGAGAGATTATTTTCAATACTTCAATAAAGGTGTTCAACCAAAGGTTTATACATATGCTGTGATCCATATCAGTCATCAACTGAAGTTAAAATCAAAGCAGCTATTTGTTGTGCTTCCAACTCTTCCAACAGGTTTTATATGAATGAGAGGAGAAAAAAAACATAGTAATATACTTAATTAATTTTATTGTTATCCCTTGGATGGTTTATTTAACGTTAAATGATACGATGTGATGCACAGTGTGTGTCTAGGAAGAATGAAGCATAGCCTGAGGCATCCTCTAGTCTCTGAAGCATTGCTGATCCACTGAATTTTCTTCTTTTTATTTTTTTTAAGTGTCAAAAGTCATTTCATGTGGCAAGCCAGATAGCATTTCAGGGTTCATTACAGCCTCAAATTGCTTCCACTGCTGGTGATCTGCAGAGATTTCATTTGTCTCCCTTCATTCTATATTATCATGGAGTTATGGGTTTGGTCTTCATAGCAAAGGGATACTTTTCATTTCAGAATAAAGCTCCTAATGACAATGTTTTTCTTAATGAGCCACTGCACATCAGCCTCTTTTCCAGCAATAGAATCAGAAATTCCTTTCTGACCATCTGCCGTGTAAATGGATCAAACCCTTGAGATAATAAAAAATAAAGCCATGGAAGATACGATGTATAAATNTTTCCCTTTCCCTTTCCCTTTCCCTTTCCCTTTCCCTTTCCCTTTCCCAGTCTTTTCCTTTTTCTGCCTTGCCTTTTTACTTTCCTTACCTTGCCTTGCCTTTCCCTTGCCTTGTTTTGCTTCTCTGATGAGCAGGCTGAGGACTATGTGCTTCCAGGATTACTTCAGCTATGGATTCCAGATGGAAAATGTGCACCAACAAATTCTCTAGCCTATACAATCCATTAAAACTGGCTTTTGGAGTGGGTCAGCCTAATATAGCCTACTCTTGGATAACCTTATGGCTGTTTCTTCAGTGCATAATTGTGAACGCCAGTGGTTTATTATTATGTTTCTCTGTTGCCAGATGAAAAATGGGAACAGCATGGGGAGGGAATGAAGAACACAGAAAAAGCTCAGAAAAATATAAAGGATATCAGTGTGGATAACAGGTCTTTGATTTTGAGGGACAAGATGAATGCAGACAGATCTGAACTCTTTCATACCATCTAAAAAGATGCCTCTTTTTAAGCCCCAGCAATTTTTTTAATATGTCTTCATAATGAACCGCTTGAAACAATCTCTTAAAAATCTCAACAATATTTGCCTTTAAAGGACATACAGTACAGATACATGAAAGGCTGGTGGTGCAATATTCTACTATACAAATTCATTGCAAGGATACACAAGAAATGTAAATATTACCAAAAACTCAAACACAAATGAAAGCCTAAACATATTTGTGTAAAATTTCAAGGAAGATTTAATTACATAATTTAGGCCAGAACTGATTTAGAATGCAAAGAATCAGACGTGTACATCAAAAGATGGATCATGATCTGGCACATCTCAAGTAGTCGAGGTTTTCTAAGACAAACAAAGTTTGATTTCAATTCTAAATGAAATGTCCTGAATGTCTGCGCATTGTTTTCCATTAAATAAAAGGAATATTGGATTTTTTTCAGAGTAAGCAAATTGCGTATTACTTCTAGCAAATTGATAACTATGGTATGTGAGTACACATGCTCTTAGAGGCAAACTGTTCAACATATGGGCCAAACACCCACACTCACAAATTTGAAGACAGTCCTTCACACACAGTGAACTCCACATCTTACTTTAGCAGGAGCCCACAAAATTCTTTTAAACAGTCTGCTCTTCATCAAGGAGACATCATCATTTGTGTTGGGCTACTACTTGTATAGCAATCCAACTTTGCTTTGTGTAACTTGACCAGTACAAATGGTGTAATACACCTTAGAAACAAACCATCAACCTTTCTGAGAAGAAAAATTCATGAAGTGATAATCCACAATGCAGAATCATCAATTAAGGCTGTGAATCAATTCACAGTCTCAGGAATACCCTCTTACTCAATTATGTCATCCCTTTAACATGTATGCATTATTAATTTTATTTGTACCAGATGAGGAAGTAGTTCTTATTTACAGGTGAAATTATCATTATTTTTTGGCTCTTAAAAGTTGCTAAATATGTGAAAATTCATCACCAGTCTTTTACACTTCTCTCCATTTGTCCCAGACAATTAATACCTGGAAAGACCTTTTCTTATGGAAGACTTTTAAACTGCAATATTTCTTGAAGATAGGAAATGAAATAAACATTGGATTACAGTGGGTGGTCTGTCATATTGAATTTCAAGCTGAAATAAACTCAAAGAAGATTTAAAACCTCTTTTCTTTGAAGCAATGGATAAATAATGCCACCCAGCACTCAGATCTTCTAACAGTTGAATGAAATCAAATAGAATGACATAATTATGGAGTGACAGAATTCTTATTTAACATCTTTCCCGAATCCCCAGCACACACACACACACACACACACACACACACACACACACACACACACACACACTTTCACAGATTCAATTTGCACTGCAGGAAGTCCATTGTAATATCTGAACTCCTTTTGGTTTGTTTCCAGTACATAAGAATTGCATTCTTATCGCAAGTCATTTTTTTGTTCCCTTAAAGAATAATGTAGCATTTTAAGTTTCATTTCAGTGTAGATTGGCTAAGATTTTAGTCCAGAGTTTAGGTTCTTTCCACACAAATGTAATGTGAAGTCCTTGGTCAGCTGTGGGTGAACTCTTTCTTCATCAACAAATGGTGTAACACATTGGTGTTAGCAACAATTCATGACTCTAAAAATATTTATATCTTAGCAATTATAAGCATCTAAGATATGTTCTACAAAACTGAAAAAAAATATCCAATTAACGAACTATAGTGTTTCAAATTAAGCAAAAATACTGTATGTAATCTGGAAGGTACAGCAGCCAGGTCACAATGCTGGTATGAGCTCCATAACATAATCACAAGCAATGGAGAAACTTCTCTCCCAATGCACTCTGGTTGTTTCCCAATTTTATTTGCCTTCTCTGCATAAGTAAAAGTAACTTGAGAATACTGATTGGTCTTCAACACAGGGCTCTCTGATAAGAATCATGAGCAATGCCCATGCAAGAAATTTCCATTCATGAAGAAACCAAAGAATGTTTATAAAATTTCTTACTGTAAAATCTAGACTGCAGCAGATTTTTCAGAGGTGTTGCAGAAATTAAATCGTGGCGTTAAGGCAATTAATAAGATAGCTAAATTTTGAGTCTTTCAGAACCAACAGCTAAAATGATTTTGGAAAGTGCAGCTGCCCTTGATAAAGAAATTCACAGGGACCAGCAGAGGATTCCATTCCATGCAGATATCACAGAAACTGAACTGAATTTTAGATGAGTTATTGAAAGAGTAAGTTCGAAGTAGTTATCTTATCTTATCTTATCTTATCTTATCTTATCTTATCTTATCTTATCTTATCTATCTTATCACCTCTCTTGCATTCCTACTTCAGTATTTTGCTTTTTTTTTAACAAGAGCTAAGGCTTAACTATGGGTCACCTTGGATGACTACCAAAGAGAAATATCACATCTCTAAAATCCACATAATTCTCTAACCAGTCAGTGTCAAGGTGATTGACAGCACTGTTCCATCTGTTAGAGAAGCAAAAAATAATAATAAAACAACAAATCAGCATTTGATGCCTGAAATACTAAGAAAATCTTGAGAAGCAACAGATATAAAAAGTTCTATCCCTTTCTTCAACAACTGCAATATCATTTCCATTATTTCTCCAGGCTCCCATTCTGAATTCAAAGCAATTTATCTGAAGTTCAGACACTGTCAGTGTGATTTAGTTTCACTTTTATGGCAACTGCAGGTCTCTAATAAGTATGCTTCTTTCATTGATTTTGTTCCCCTTCAGCTGCTGCTGTAAATGTAATTGAAATTTTTTGGTTTTTTTACCCTGACCTACCTTTCCTTTCCACTGATGGTAGAGCAATCAGACCAGATTCCTATACCCTATTAATAAGAAATACAGCTTCTCCTGGAAATGGACTTCCATAACAACCATTATGACATTGATATTAAAATATCACTAATTTTGTATATACAATTTTACAGATTTTCAGGTTTTCATGAGTAAGTAGCCCAATGAACAGAGTCTGAATATTACTTTTGATTTATACACACATAATGGGATCTTGTCCTCTACTTATCTAATGTGCCAATTTTACTTTAAATAATAATTTTGCAGGTATCTCAAGCTATCATTTTAGCATTAAAACACTGCTTTCTGCCACCTTGGAATATAGGTTGATTGATGCACAGGTGTACGTCGATGTTTTGTGCACCAGTGCTCAAGACAGTGTTAGACTCCTATCTGCTTCCCCACCTATAGATGGCAAGGGAATGAAAAACCTTGCTGAACAGCCTAAATGAAAGCAATTAATTATGGGCTTAGTTCTGAAAATGGTCAGATTACTCTTCTTTCCAGACAAGATACTCCACAGGCCAGTTCCTGAGAAAGGCTTTGTGCTCCCCGCTGGCAGGTCTCCCAAGGGGCTCATTGACAGGTGATCTAACAAGACCTCCCTGTCACACTGGGGCCACTGACCAGGATGAAACCATGATTTCATACTGAACTAGAACTGCCCTTATGAAAACCATACCCAAATATATCTCAAATACAACTTAAATGGATATGCACAGAGCAAAGTTGCTGGTTGAGATGTTCATAGTGGCAACTTATGTGGCCAAGCAGATTACCACATGCAGGACAAAGCACAGATTTTGTGTATGTGTGATGCTCTGAAAAAAAGATGTGCAATGCAACAGGAAATAGAAATCTCAAATGGTAAAATTATCTTGCACTCTTTATGCAGGCAATATTCAGTGACCCAATAAACACAGCTCTGAGGAATTTAAATTGATACAAAGGCTGCAGAATGAACTAGAAACCTATAGGCATAATGATGAAAGAGTAAAGAATTTCATTCCTGTTCCCTACATAGTTTAACACTGTCCAGCTGCTATCCTCTTCATCTGGAGCTGAATGTACCTGCGTTTGCAAAAAATATACCCATGGCCTCACTCAGCATTGCAAACTGCAATCTGTGTTGGAAGTGTCCAACTACCCACCCATAGAATCAATTAATAAAAAGGCATAAAGGGAATGAGTCTTGTCCACACATACTTTCTACAATCATTGTGGTTTTCGATTTATCAAACATTTTAATTGTCCTCCAGGAGAAACCACACCGTTCACAGTTAATTCCACCTAAGACTTTCAACATGGAAAAAAATTTTATGTGGGTTTAGGTACCAAATATAAGCAGAAGGAACAGGTGTTCCTTCTCATCCACAAATCTAGGTTTCACAGAGGATGACCCAGAACACAAGCAGCTTTGGTGTTTGTGAGGTTTTTTTGTTGTTCATCTTAGCATTAGAGTAGATATTCAAACCTCTTTAATCTAAAGATCCAACTTGCAGACAATTTTTGGCAAATCTTTCTGTCCACCTGTCCTGATGGCAGACAAAAGCCTGTGACAGAGCAGCTGAGGAACCTGCCTGGGCTCCTTGGTGGTGTGAGAATGTTGGTGAAGTGACCAAAGGAAGCAGCCCTAGTCTGGGACAGTGAGGGGAAAACAATGCCTTTTAGCACAGAGGAGCACTGAGCCCTGGTGCAAGACTTTGAACAGCCCAGTCAATACTATTCAAAAATTAAAGCCCAGTATTGCACTGTGACATTCTCTGCACTGCTATCTGCTAGGCACATCGGGTACTGCTATTGCACAGAACATTTAATTGAGCAAGTAATTCAGTTTAATAGGGTGATAAATGGAGCAGTGTGGTAGTACAGTCCTGTGATATACAGAGAAACAAAATTTACTCTTACCAAAATCTTAGAGAAGTATTGAACAGCCTCCAAAAAAAAAAAAGATAAATTCTAGTATTTTCATACTCATGCATTGCTCCTGTTTCTAAATTACTAGTGGATTTGAGGGGTTTTTTACCATCAGTGGGGTTTAATATATTGATTTCAGTCTGGCCCACTCTGGGTGTTGCAGTTAATTAGCGACCTCACAGTGTGAGGATGTAAGTCTGGCGCTTCAGTCTCTGCTTCCCAGAGAGAGACGGTTATCCTTGACACAGGGCAGCTGACAATTCTGTCTTTTATTAGCCAAGCCCCAGACATCTGTGGTTCCACAATCACAATCCTTGGATGCATATATATAATGCAATCAAAGTGATAGCACATGAAGTTGCAGTGCCAGATACATTTCATTTCCACAATAGCTGTCAACCCCCTTGCAAAATGAAAGTATTGAGAATAGTAAATGATCACCTCAAAATGTGTTTGGTAAACAAAATTTATCCAGCAAATATTTTAGCACAGATAAGCTAACGGTCCCTTTGGTCTGGATCTTTGCTATAATGAATATTAATTCTTTTTGACGTCTCATTTTCAACCCTGATGAAAAAAAGCCAGTGAATCAGTGGATTAGACTCTGAGGGAACTAGTGACTGGAGATAATCACTTTCAGAGCACACACAATAGGGGCTGTGGTTTCCTCCAGGGGTGGAAAAAGAGTGTGATCCTCTTCCTGTTCAGTCTGCCTTTGTTCATATGCTTCTTTCTCATTTTCCTTCCTTAATCTCAGAATAATATCCCGTCTTGTCTGCTGCCCTAAAGGTTTGCTTAATATAGCCATAAAAAGCTGCCAGTGAATTTTTAGAGTCAGAATAATAAATGTTTAAAGCCATGGTAAGGAGAAAGTTGTAAACAATCAGCACAGATATTTATTTAAAACTTTGCATTCAGTTTAAAGATGAAATGAAATAAAAACACTCTCTAACCAAGAACACATATTTAGATCCTGATCCTGCATGGCTACCAGTGTTGCCTGATAGCAGTCCTATTTCCTAGACATTTAAATAGAGCTCATTTAACATTTTGTAAGACTGGGCCCTTTGATACCAACTCAGCAAGGGGTAAATCTGTCTAAGGAGCAAATCTGGTCCAGGAGGGTTCACTGCAGTAACACGTAACAGGAACTCAGCTTCCCAGACAGCAGGGACGACATGTAGAAAGCACACAGTATCACCCACAGAGCACATATCTCTAGTGCAGAGGACAAAAGAACGCCGCTAAATCTAGATAAACCTTAAACTAAAGAAAGAATCTTCCTTCTGTTAGACTGGAACATCTGCAGAGAAAAAGAACTCCATCATTTATTAGCAAATGTCTACCCCAAGAGAAGTCCCCTGCCTAGCATTTTTCTTTTTCAAAGTAGCTGGCTCTGCAAGCCTCCAAACATCTGGCTTACGTGCATCACTGGCACTTTTCCAGCCTTCAGGAGAGAAAGCAAGGCAAAAAAACCTCAGACTGCTGTGAAAACAGAAATGTAGGCAAAATGAGAGATATGTTTCTTGTGCTTTTGGGTTTGTCTCCTTTTTTCTCTTTCATTACCTGTTCGGCTCGTTCCAAATAAAAGAACATGTAAAATACAAAAAGGTAAGGAGTACCTCCGACCTTGGATGCTCTAAAAACTGTCTGAACCTTGAGGACAGAGGAGAAGAGAACTTTAGAAACCAGCACAATATATGCTTGCCAGTTGCTGGGAGCACTCAGATTAATACATTCTCAATCTGCAGTATTGCCTTCTGCAATGCTCTATGCAATGAAATTATATCTTTCAATATTTTTAGAAGTTCAGAGGACACGAGAACAAAAGTTTCTTTAAAAAAAAAAAATTGTGAAACACATTTTGCTTCATAATTTGCCTCTCAATTCAGTATGGAACCAGTAAATAAATTGCATATTCTTTATTTTATTCTATTTTTATTCATTCTATTTAGTTTTTATTGTATTGATATTTTTTTAATCTTCTTAATGTTAGTTGTTATGATTTCTGTACTACTAATCAGATGCCACAGGCTGCCCTGCATTCAGTATGTCATGAAAAGCTTCTTTTCATATCAAATTAGTACTGTAATATCTGATTTCCACTGTAGTTAATATATACACTTAACAATTTCTTGCTGGAAACAAATAATCAATCAATTATCATCACTAATTCATTGAACAGATTAAGCAGAAAGCTCATCTGAGGTATATTTAGGTAAAGGGAAATACAGCAAAGATATAATAAAGCAGCTTTTTTAATACTATTAGAAAAAAAAGACATCTGCTCTTTCTGGAAATACATAATAAGATATGCTCTAATTATACTCAGAGGTAACTAACTGGAAGTTTATGGACATGAATAAAAACACACCACAAGAGAAAAATTTGTCAAAATCACACCTCTGATAACTGATGTTAATTATCCTAGCCAGATATGAGACATTTGCTGCATGACTAAAAAGGATGACACATATTGATTCAGCTGAACATATCTTCCCCTGTCTACCTATCTTATTTTATTTGTTCCCTTTCTCTGTCACAAGTTTCTTGAATGTCCCTCATTTATGTAGTACATTCTTATAGATATATGTGGTTTGGTAGAACCAAACAGAATGTCAAAGGTATAAATTATCTGAAAAAAACTTGCATGTTAAATATACCAAAATGAGGAGAGATCAGGTTGCAGAGTGAGGCAGTGAAGGGATGGAGAAAGAAAGTAAGAGCCACTGTACAGAACTGTCAAACTGAGATAGGCCATGGGTTCATGTAGACCTGTACACCACCTGTGACTGACCATTGCCTTCCTTTCAGTATGATCACTGAGAGTTTTTTCCTAACATCTTAAACCAGCTCAGAAAGACACATCAGATGCAGAGCCATTCAACCCTGAAGGCTTAACAAGTGGTAGTCATAAACATCTGCCCTGCTGCTGTATTTTGTAAGAGGTAACCCCTGAGGGCCCTCGTTTGGGTTGGGATACCAGTCCAGGTGGAATTCTGAGGGAGGCCAGGCTCAATAGGTTTCTCCCCTTTCTCAAAGTACAGCAGAGCCAATTAGAAAAGAGATATTTACAGAACCCCTGGAAAAGATATTAGTCATCTATAGAGTATGCTAATTTATTTTATTTCTTACAGTGAGTCACAGTTTTGTCCCATAGAAATGTGAACAAACTTTTCAATTTTCATTTCATGTGGACATATGACACCAAAATTTACTTTGAAGTTCAGGTGAGGTTGTATTTGCATTTATTTGTATTTGCATAGTTACACAGAAGTGAAATTATAACCACTGGGGTTTGTGTCAAACTTATGCTGTTCTGTGAATTGATCTTTTTTCCATTATCTGCTTATATAATAGTGCATGCTCACCGATGGCACTAAATTGTGAAAAAAAAAAGATGAATTTCCAGGGTTCCTAATTTGTGTTTTGAATTTGTAAGAATGGGATGCTTATACATTAGTCCAGATCTCATGAGAAATATTTTTTCATCCCTGGATGGTACTTCCTATGCTTTCATGGTAAAAGAATCAGTGCAGACAAGTTTTTAAATATACTAGCAGGAAACACTAAATAGCCAAAGCTCAGTAAAAAATAAGTTGATGCCATTTTCCAACAGCAATCCAATTTATTTCACTAAGTTCAACAGTATAGGCATTACTTAGCCAGTCACCTCCTAATCAAAGTATGAACTAAGCACACATGGTGCAATTTCCTAAGTGGCATAATAGGTTATAGTAAAAATACTTAAAATCCATAATAATTAAAAATTAGTGAGAGTCATTCTCATCCTTTGTGGTTTCCAGCACACAGTAACAGATAAATTAATAGCTTGTTTTTTAAAAAAAATTACTGTAGCAGAAGAACCCCCAAATGGACAATGCTTTGACAGTTTTAGATAAGCAGACATGACCTCCTCTTTCATGGACAGATGTCTAGGATGTAGAGAAGAAAAAAAGAAAAACTTACTTAAAATAATTAAAAAGAAACAAAAATGGTAGAAAAAATGAAAGAAAGCGCCAGGATGTGAAACTCCAATGCTAAACAGCTGTCATAAAAGTACAGAACAACAGCCATTGTCTTTCCAAAACCTGAATCAAGACAGGAAACACAAGAAATACAGCCATGGGGTTGAAGTAGCTGCCAGATCCTATTCACTACTTACTTACCTAACAGCAAATTGAGGCTCCAGTTCAGTAGCAGGATCCATGCAAATGAACAGCAGTATTCTCACTGTCCTGATGACTCCTCTGGAGATACACAGAGGTGTGAGCATCCACCTGTGGAGGCACAAGTGCAAGATTAGAGGTCAGCTGAGGCTCTCCTGTCAGAGAACACCATGTGACACCTTTACAGTGTCAAGGGAGGGGAAAAAAGCAAGTCAACATAACCAAATGGGTCTTAGTTTGTTCCAGGAAGTGTCATGGTACTAAGAGTCCATTCAAACTAAGTATTGCTACTTTATTTACTTACTTTGGAAGCCCTTCTCCCTACATAACATGTCATCTATCTTAAGAGTCACTGGATGCTAGGTATTTGGCTTAGAAAAGCAAAAAAGCAGTATTTTACAGACAAAAACACTTCCTAACACTGTTCCTTTGTTGTTTCTAACTGAAAAAAAAAAGATAAGAAAAAACACCATTTTTCTTCAAAATCACAATTCGTTAAACATAATTGCCTAGAAAGTAAAATACAAAATAAATCTCTTCCTTACAGTCTTTAAAGTCAAGTATAATGGCATATACCATTTTTTTTCCTTTCAGTTGTAGGGAATTTTCAGAACAATGAGTTATTACTAGAGAAGTTGCAAGTCAAAATTGATGTCATCAGTCTTGGTAGCAAAAAACCCTTCATTTTTCTTTTACAAGAAAGATATCCTCAGTAAAAAGTTACAGCGTGCATTTGATTCTAGTATTATATTGAATTGTATAATATACATAATCAGCTAAAGCACAATTGATGATTTCTTCAAGCCTAATAATAGATTTCACCTGCACCATGGTGCAGCAAAATTGTGCTGGCCAAAAGCTTGTAGACTATGGAATTGTGTCCAGTATAGACTACAGGGATCAATTGCTTAAGAGTTCTCCTCAAGAGCAATTCAACTCTGCTATTCATAAAATATTTTTTAGCTAGTAAACACTGGGGTTTAAAAGCTGTGTATATCATGTTTTTAGATGTCTAAAACTCTTTCAATATATCTACTTGGAGGAGGAATTCAGCGTGCTTCTTCCATATTTCATAAGTGCGCTAATAGATTCATCTCATTGAAAACCCCAGCTTTCATCTTCTTTAAATAAAAAAAATTAGTTTCTTTGAGCTATATCTCCTCCTAGATTTATGAAATTTTGCCCCCAGCTGATCAGCATGAAAAAATTTCCTGTATTTTCATATTTGAGTTTTAAGTTGTTATCTTCCAACAAAACAAATAAAATAAAAGCTTCCGCTAGAACTGACCAAGTAAAATTCATTTTTTTTCCCTAGAATTGCATAATCTAGATAAGTTTTGGTCTTATGCTGCAAATCCATATAACATATATCATGTACTAAAACAGCATTTTAAAGATCTAGAGAAATTAGGTGGATTCACAGACATTCTATGAGTAGTGACAAGCTTCAGGGATGTTACACATGGCTCTTGCAAGGTTCGTTAATGCTTATCTCAGTATGGTAATTCCTGTTAATAAAAAATGTAGATTCTTTATTATATCATCAAAGATGCCATAAATTCTAATACTGAAATCATAACAGATGTGTTTTTTCAGGGATTACTTGAGTGGGGCTTGAACCTAAGTCTGAAAACATTCAATGTATGCTTAAGATCTCCACAGTATAAAATTGAATCATCCACCCTGGTTTACTTTTTTGCATTCAATATTCATCTTTTGGTAGTTTCAGTCTTCAAGGTATGAATGTGTAACTTTTTTTTTTTTTTACTGAGAGGCTGAAGGCATCTTTCAGACACATTTGGCATGCAACACATTAACACCTACCTTCCAATTAACCAATTGTAGTTCTAGAGGACCTTGTGGCTAAGGGCTGTGTTTAAAGTGAGGGATGTAATCCAGGTCCCCAGTCTGTGTATTTATCACTCATTATAAATTTATCAATTTATTTGGTTTTTGGGAAAAAAAACAAAATGTTTCTGCAAAGCATCTATTTTCCAAGCTAAATATGTATATGACTGTATATGTATATGACTGTATATGTCATACTTGTAAAACCAACCCAACACCTAAAACTGTTGCAAACTTCAGAGCACTCCACTTAATTTTTTTTGCTTTTTTTTTTTTTGCTTTTTTTTTTTTGCTTCAGTTCGGGGGTTAGTGAAGACAGAAATTCTGGGCCAGCACATTCATGCTTAAGCATTTGAAACTAGAGCCTGGACAGGGATTGTGCAAGTGAATTTGCTAACCTTCCTGTTAAAGGTGCAGCCCACTCTTCTTACATTATTCAACATATGTTATTTCAGTCCCACCTTCCTACTGTCCAAAACTGCATGAACAGAGGTACCAACCAGCAAGAAGTGGAATTTATTTCTGAATTTGACTGTATATCCAACTCCATATCTAAGCCATTGATAGCTGTAGAAGTGAAAAAACATGCGAGAACATTTTCAAAAATAAATTTCCCTGTAATATTTTTTTCATATTGATATTTGAAGCTCATCTCAGTGAGTAGATTGGCATGGTTCAAGATACTATAATTTATTGCCATAACTGGATTTCCTCTGGCCCCTGGCCTATGAAATACAAGTGGAGAAGACTATATTGCAAAAGCAAAGGCAGGTGCTTCCAAGCTCAGACCACAGCAAATCCTCTCATTCTTTGGAACAGATCAAGAAGCTTACAGCTGTTAAAAGAATTTTCCATCACAGTTTCAGTTAGTTTCCCCTTTTCAAGAATCTTGTATTACGCAAGCATTTTTAAGAGGTCTAAGTTTTTTTAAAAAATAAAAGACTGGAAGTCAAGATTGCCTGAGAATATTTACACTGTCATAAATAGATTTACAGAACTATTACAGCTTCTTTCAAGTCCTCTTCTGGAGTGAATTAGTGTCTTGGTTTCAGCTTGGATAGAGTTAATTTCTTCTCTGTGGCTGGAACACTGTTGTGTTTTGGATTCAGAAAGGGAATAACGTAGATAACACCAGTGTTTGATTTGTCATATTTAGCCTAAATCAAGCACTTTATCTTTTTTTTATTATTATTATTATTTTTAAAATTGTGTGTCTGTGTGTCTCATGCTCTGTCAGTTAGGAGGTACACAAAAGAAAAACTGTGAAGGAGCATAAGGCCCAAATATCACGTCCAGTATATAAATTAGAGGTGTAACTTGGAAGAGAGGCAGATCTGGGTTCCAGGACTGGGGTCATGCATTGGTCAGCAGGTGGTGAGCAATTGTATTGTGCATCACTTTTTTGGTGTTTATTCTTTCCCTTTTTATTATCATTCACATTTACTATTACTATTATTGTATTATATTTTGTTTTCAATTATCAAACTCTTCTTATCTCAACCCACAAATTTTACTTTTGATTTTTCTTCCCATTCCTTTGGGGTGGAGAGGAGAGGTGGAATTGAGCAAGCAGCTGTGTGATGCCTATTTGCCAGCTGGACTTAAACCATGGCAACTATCTCTTGAAGGTAAATTAACATTTATCCACTTCTCTAGGATATTGTGGGAGTTAAATAATTAAATATCAGTAATGTACTTTGAGATCATCAGATAAAATATGATGTTTGAGTACCAGATATTATTCCCTGTTATGATTCATCCCATGCCTTTATTACCACATGTTACAAACTCTCTAAAATTAGCATCTGAATGTTCTTCAGGAGTTATTGAAGCTTGGAACCAGTGACTCATGTTCCACTCTTGTGTCTTGCAAGTTGTCTTGATCTCATGTCAACCAAACAGCAGAAAAAAATCATTTTGTAAACGGTTCTCTCTCATCTTATTTTTAATTCTCTGAAAACAAAAATTCCTTCACACACAGGCACTAAGATCTGTCAATTCTTGAACATAATCAACAGTATGCAAAAAAAAATTTACAAGAAGACAAAGATGTGGAGGTTTGTAAGCCCATATAAGTTACTAACTTTGTAAAAATAATCCAAAAAAAGTGCCAGAAGTTTGTCAAACCACAACATCACAGCTGGTTCAGATGGAAAACAGTAAACATATGGACGGCCATGTTCACTCTGTTTTCCATTATGCCTACTTCTACAAGGTTTTGTCTATTTTCTTGCTGCAATTATTTGACATGAAAGCTACCTGGAAATATACTACCACAAAAAGGACAAGATGTGCTGTAGAGAATATTTAGTTCCTTTTGTACAAATTATACTTGTGGCCATAAATACAGCAATTTTCCCATTTTCATCCTGGAAGTCTCCTAATTTTAGGTAAAGCAATTATTTTATTTCTGAAGCTCAGGAGGTACTCTACTGACTGTCATTTTTTATTTATTAATTTCTTGTTAGAGGGGAGAAAAAAAATGAAAAACTATTGCAATGCAGGGAAAAATCCAATTTTCATAAGAATCATAACAGAGGGGCTTAGATTATTTTTCTTGTCCGGTATCTCATCTGAATTATGTCAAGATTGGCCATTTTTGTAACATTCAAGAGTACACTATACAGCTGTACAGATGAGAAAAAATTTTCATTAAGCAATTTCTTTGATTATATTTCTCTAATATAAAAAATATTTTGTGAAATAAATACATTTATGAGCTTGATAGAGAAAAAAAAATTTAAAACAATGTGTTTTAGTTTAAATCCTCAGAGGGAAGATAGACTTCTGCTGGAAGTTGCTAAGTAGTAAAAGTGCCTGTGAAAGTAATAGGAAGGAGACTTGTACCCTTATGACAGCATTGCAAAAGCCTTGAAACAGTAAAACATAAACATACCAGGTTTTGACATACATTGCAATGCATTTAGAGAGTCATTTTATCAGGAAAATTAAGAGAAAAGTATTAAAGTAATTGAACACGTCTCCAAATTCACCCCTGTTGTGAAGCATCATCCCTTAGTAGCATGTATGTGGAGATTTCCAGTTCTCCCAAGACACAGAAAATGAACAATTTATTAACGGCAGGTCTGTTCTGACTTTTGCTAGACCTAAAAGCAGAAAGTCTATATTGAGCAATCAACTGCTTACCAATACTCCTGACAGAGGTCATTGACAAGAATTGCTGCAAAAAACATTTAATGTTCACAAAAGGCATAAAACTCCCTTCATGCTTGAAGCTGACCGTGTTTTATTTGAATAACCCCTGGTGACATATTGAATTTTATAGCCTGTGGATTTGATTGGAAATAATGAATAAAGCAGTTCCTGAATCAGAAAATACAGGCCGCTTACTAGAAATTTAATTTTCTTAATACTGGTCGCAGTAGTAATCATATGAAGAACAAGAAATGCAGCAGAAAACTACAGGTTTGAAAACACAGTAACTTGTTTATAATACCACTATTGAAATAATCACAGGCCCAGATTTTTTCCTGTGATCACAGCTAGTTGGATATTTAAGCAGACATTTCTTCATACAGCAATAAGATTTTCAATAGCCAAGGGAAATGCACAGTTTGGCAACTATGAATAGATGTGTAGCTCTTTACTGGTGGCTATTACATTGCCTATGAATCTCAGTTCTATATTTTAAAGCTCCAAATCCAAAGTGTCAACTTAAAAATATGACTCTCCCCGCTTAATATTTAGAAATTGTTTTTCCTTTGTCTCATTTGCAATAGAAGTATTGTGGCTTAGATGGATCTTGGATTCTAACATTTTCAAGTCTTTTAAAGGGATTTTGTTAAAGCGGCTGCAAGTGATAAAATGTCTGGTCTACCATTTTTTATTGAACATTTCATGAACACCCACATTACTCAGGCAAACTAATTTATGTTCTTGGCAGAGCTAGACATGTATTTTGGAATACATTTTTGCACATCCCACTTTAAGAGAGTTTATGAACAGATACCTGCAGTAAAATGCTTCCTGTTCCACAAAGGCACATGATGTGCTATGGAGCATTATTGACATTGGAGGACACCACCTGAAAAATGCAAAACACAGGTGTTTATCCCATTACTCAGAACATACCTGCAAATAAGATTACCATAATGGTATGTGTATACATTAGATGTCAAAAAAAAATCAGTTCTTGCTTCCATACCTAAGTACATAAAGCAGTGCTTGCCAAAACTAAGGTTCTGTACTCTTTTTTGCATAAATCTGAGGACTAACTTTTTAGTAAACCAATATTTTTTTTAATAGTAAAGAAATACAAAGAGACCTATAGTGACATGTCCAAGGAAAAGTTGAAAGCACCACAAATTAGATCAAAACAAGTAGAATCCCATAAATACACAATGAATTTATAATAAAATCAATAACTTTGCAGTAATTTGCCACAAGGCTAGCAGGTAATATGACACTGTAACAAAATTAGGCTGGATCTTCATAAAATTGCCTGGTTTATCCATTATTTTGAATGATAATCCTTCCAACACTGTCACATCAGGGATTTCAGTTTTCCAGTACTGAATTCATAAAAGAAAAAGAGGTTTTCATTCCAAGAGAATTAATTTCTTTGCTGTGGGAGAAGTATGGAATATTCATCTTATTAATGGTTTAAAGTCCTTGGAAAAATATCTGGAGCTACAGAGGTAAATTACATCAGGAGAGGGAAAGTTTTCTAGTGTTCATATAATCTCAATGGATTTAAACTTCAAACTCCAGATTATTTAAAATGAAATGATGAAAAATAGATCCAAATCACATATAATTTTTGGACCAGTTTAGATTGCAAATGAATTTGATATTTGAAAAGTTGTCTGCATAAAATTTTACATGGTCAGTAGCAGAAGTATTCAGATTAGAAACCTCTATTCCATTCCCCTTACCCCAAAATGTCTTAAGGAGTGTTTCCCTGAAATTACGCTTCATGAAATTATATTTTAGTGTCCAGGATTTATTGTCTAACTTTTTTTATGACAGAACTAAAAAAAGAGGACAAACTACCTCACCTTAATAGATGTTTTGGCCTTTCTGTATCCAATAAGAACTATAGTTGAGTTCATATAAACTTTTGGAAGAATAACTGCAGACATAGAGTTTGAACTTGTGCTTACCTCTCAAGAAAGTGTTCTCTGACTCATTGTGAGGAATATTCTGGAAACGTCAGCTTACTGGTCAAGAGATAGGTGGAAATATTAGGAATCTTACAAAAAGAATGAGAAAGTAATAAGTAAAATAAATACACGCATCCATATCTTGAATTCGGTGAAAAATACCAATTGCTCCAACTTAGAAAACATACAATACATAGTGAAAAACTATGTATGAGGTGGCAAAGATGATTAGCAGTACAAAACATCTTAAAGCAAACAAACAAACAAATAAATAAATGAGGATTTTTCAGCTCAGAACACAGAGTAACGGTACAATGGAAATATACACGTCGTAGCTGGTCCAGAGGAATCAAATATGGAACTTCCTCAGCTATCACAATACAACTTTTTTTGATCTAGTGTTTCTGCTTGATGACCCCGTTGGTCACCTAAACTTGAGGAATGCATATCACTTGGTTTATTCTTGCAGGCTTTCTGTTTTCTGCTAGCTGTTGCTATCAGACACTGCATGTTATGACCTTTGGTCAGAGGCAGAATAGTCATTCTTTCAGCTTTGGAGCCCGTACCATACTTGAGTCTTGCACTATGTAGGCAACAAGGTGCCTCTTCAATACAATAAAACTTGCTGTCTCTAGTCATAAAGATACATATATTTGAAAAGAAAGATCTTGTGCAAAACTGTTTACTCTCAAATCAGGAGTATTAGTCTATTGTCATGTTCTTCTAAATTTAGTATTAACTACACCAAATAAATATAATTTTAACTGCTTTTATTGGTATATTATCAGCAGGCTTAATACATTCTCCTAGATGTTTTACCTAGAGGCTTTTCTATAATTTCACTTTAGTTAAAATATGTTCGTGTATAATCCCTTTGAATAATTCAATATAATCCCTCTGCATAATTCAGGTTCATCACCCCTCTAAGCAAGATCGCTCAATATTTAAATATTGATATTTCTTCACTTACAGGGCCTTTTCATCCCAGCTCTCTGTCAACACCAGAGGTCATTCTTGTGTTTTTTCTATGCATATTTCTATGGGCAAGAGTGACAGCTCAAGACCTTTTCAGCCAAAAAAACCCTGTTTGGTGTTTAGAGCAGTTTCATTGTAGGCAGGAGATGGGAGAAAAGTTACAGAGTCCAGCTTCAACTTTCACACAGGTCTGAGTCTGAACACTGAATTGCTGATAAACCAGATAGCTCAAATGGTATAGGCAGAGCTCTGAGACAAAAATCTGTAATAGATGCTGGGAGAAATTGTGGTTAGATATTGATGGTCCCCAAAATATAGGCTGTAAAGTCTTCCATGCCTGAGTGTTCAAGAGAGATGTCTTTTACACTAACACTTCTTTAGCTGTGCTCTTTTCCAACATTTCCTTTGCTTCTTTTCACAGTTGCATTGGGCAGCAGACGCAGGAGCAAGAATAACCTACTCTTGCAATGCTTTTCTACCAGTTTTTCAGCACTAAGATATCTCTTGCATTACTAGTCATATGCAGATGAATGCAAACATTAATTCTCCAAGAAAGTTTGGGTTCTCCAGATATATTAACTTACCTCCCCTAATGATCTTATTATTTCTAATGATTTGTTTATTCTTGTAAACTTTAATTTTTTTGATATCACAGGTATGTTTAGCTCCTCCCTATAACTTGTAATTAACAACACTCTTTTCCAGAGTAGTGATGAGGATTTTAAAATTAGGCTTTAACTAATTCAGGTCCTATCATTCCCCATCAGACTCACAAATATTTTGCCAGTTCTCATTGATTTTTTTATTTAAGTCAGACTGCAAAGCATGTTCTAATATTTGTATTCAGGCAAATTTAAAGCAGTTGTCATATTAAGATTTCATCATACTTTGCCAAGGCATTACAGAAATCCAGCCCTATTCACTGTGTTGCTTTCATGCCCTAACTTAGAACTTACTTATGGAAAGGGGACGTAGACTTCTGAGTTCTAATTTGTTTCTTCAATGTCAGAGACATAAAGACTTGATATTTTTTCTTATTCTACTTGCAATAAGTCATTTTCCTCATTAAAGTAAGAATTTCTATACATTTCAGGAAATTTACCAGCATCCCATGTGAATCTAAACAATGAGTTATTTCTAATATTAGGATTTTTTAATAAAAACATTATCAAAATACCTAACTTCCTCTAAACATGTTACATCAGCCTATAAAATGAAAGTATAAGGTGAAGGGCTTTTAGCAAAGCAAAAAAAGAACCTGCTCATAACGTTCCTTGTTAAATGGTTGTGGAAGCTTTTCCTATAAATTCTTCATTAAATATGAATTATAGTGCTTTAAATTGTAATGGTATGAAAATCAGACAGGCTTAGCTTTACTCTACTGCTGCATATCCACAGGCAATATAAATCTATTGTAAAGTTAATTTAAAAATTTAACTTGGCTAAGGAGATCCATGTTGATTTGATCCTATGCTATGTAATTAAAAGCATGTTGCACTGAATCCAGGAAATGTTCTTTCCCAGAATACCTGGGAAATATTTTTTTTTTTTTCCTAGTTTGAAGATTCTGGGTATAAGAAGCTTACCATTTCCAGGGCAGATTATTACATTATGGGAACATACTAGGAAAGGTAGGGCTGCTGGTAGTCTGTAATAATATCTTGATGTAATTCCAAAACTACAAGGCAGTCAACACCCTACACAGGATATTATTTTTCCTAAGACCTGACGCAAAATTGGGATCCTGGACACTAATATGATTTATAACTTTCAGGAAAAACATATCATACACCAAACTGCTGGTAAATGTTTATTTCTCAGTGGTAACTGTCACAACAAGTATGTCTGATGTATTAAACCACGTTTTTAGACATTGGGCACCTACATTACTATCAGTTTTCATGGCAAATACATGTGCCTCATTAATGTTGCATTTCAGGGTAATTCATAGTATGGTACTAGGTCATGTTTGTCCTGAGCTGTATTGCATATAAAGAGGCATCATTAAAGAACACTTCTAGATTGTTTTACACTTTCCCACAGTTAGAAGATAAATCCTTTAGACAAGCCTATCATTTCCCAATTTTTCGTGGGTCAAAGTGAAAATGATTCATATGCCAATCATTTCATCTTGGGACCTATAACACAATAACATAGTATCAAATATGACATCAGAGTTGATGGAAGAGAAAATATCATGCTATATTGACATTATTATTTTAAACATTCCTTGCTCTCAGTAAAGTGGCATAAAGTGATTTATTTTCCATTTGTCTGTAATGAGAAATTGACTTTTGAGGCACAGTGTACTTAGAAGTAATATCTCTTTCTAGGTGTATGTCAACTTAAACGTCCAAAAATAGCATTCTTTTCTCAGTTTATTTATGCTAACATTTCCTGATTTTTAGCAAATAATAGAATATTCTGGTAAGTTACGTATTTTAGTTTAATAACAAAACAAATTTTTTTTCTACACCTAAACATTTTTCATTCTATTTTGACTAGGCAGAAGTTAATGCAAATTTCTGTCCACATTTTCAAGTGAAATGAAAATGTATCCTACAGTCTTCAAGTCTGTATAATGCAATAGCAGAAAGGCATTGGTGGGAAGTCATGCAAAAAAAGCACAGTAATAAACTCCAATACAGCTGATTTATCAGGAGTTATTAAAACATCTTGATATACACAGTTCTGAGAAACAGTAAGGAAAGAAAGGAATGAAACCTAATTTTAAGAATTCTCCAGGTGGTTATATTCAAATATCATACATATGACAAAGGTAATGAAAGAAAAATTAGAGAGTACATCACTGAGAATATTTCATCAGACTGATGTGTTCACAGAATTTCCTGTCAAAAATAGTCAGTATCATCTGAGCGACATATTAGTGACCAGATATTTAGGACTGCATAATTGGAGCTTTTTGGGATCAAAATATTTAAAACCAGATTGTACACAGAGGATCAAAAGTTTGTTCTGTATTTCCTGTGTAGCTCTGAAATTCTTCTCATCATAGCTTGTCTTTCTGGTGATTCCCAGCTCATGTTGCTAAATTCTTTTCAGGCTTTTGAAAATGAGAGTTTGAAAAATGGAGCAATCATGAAAGGGAGAAAGAAATATAGGTTTCTTTCAGTTGTCTGGAATATTGATTCCATATTGGATTTTACTGTCACATTCTAGTTCTCTTTGAGGTACTTATTTCATTCTATTTTTAAATTAGAAGAGGGACACTGAGAATAAACATGCTGAAGGAGAAATCATGTTCAATAAAATTCAGAGACTTATTGTTTAACTGTGGTAGAAACAATTTTTTTTCCTGAAACTTGTATTAATATATTTGTGAAAATGGAAACGTAAAATAATAACTTGGAATCCTACACTACTAGTAAAAGAAACTAAATTTCCTCAGGCTAGAAATAATTTACATACAATAGCTTGACAAACAATTGATCAGAAAACCTGTGAGGTTTTTTCCTCCTTCAATATTTATGTTTAACCCCCTATTATTAGGATTATGTATTGCCAAAATCTCAGCTGAGATGCTTGGTTGAAATGACTCTCAGTTGAGTTATTTTATAAGCAGCTGAGAGCCACTCTGCAGAGGGACACACTGAGATTTATTTTATGAACAGAGTAGTATATGCAACACAATGTCAAATTTCTTTCCAAGCCAAGCACAGTATCCTTGCTCCCACAGTACTCAGGAACTTCTGTTCAGGATAAAGGGAGTGGCTCATGCCAGAAAACCAAACATCACTCTTTTCTGTAGTAGGAGACAAAAGTTCCTAACAGTTCTTGGGAAGATTAACTAATGTTTCTAAGTCATGAGATGTGAGTATTCATATCTCAGGACCTGATCCAGAAAAGCTCTTAAGCATAAGCTTAACTTTTGCCATGGTCTTAAGTGATTCGTTGGATTTGGGCCCTGAAACACATAACTACAAATCTTAGTCATCTGATGAAAGCAGCAATTCTAATTGCTGTATTCGTCAATATTCTCTATTTTTATGAAGGCCGCAACAAGAAATTTATGTCAGTCATACAAATATGGGACTTTTTTGTTTTGGGGAGGTTTAAGTTAATTTTTAATGTTAACAAAAAAATGTCTTCAGCTTCAAAGAAATCAGTTAATACTCGTTAATTGTTTGAATGCCATTAATAAATTCCAATTAATTTAGCCTGCTATCGTGCGGTAAACTTTAATCTCTGAATTATTTACTTTATCATAGTGGTGGATTAATGTCATACCAACACAGAACAAGAGTTCTACTTCAATAAGCAAATCCAGAAGTACAAATAACCTTAGTGGGATCTTAAAATATATAGACACAAAAATTCTCAATGCCAGAAATTTAAGCAAATGAGCAGATCTTGTACTATGTGTATGTAAGATGAAATTAAATTTGAAGTACTTCCTCAATAGTACTGCAATTGAAAAGAACAGTTTATTTGCAGAAATTGCTTGTATTTATACATTGCTACACTGTACATGTAAGTGTATCTTTTACTATATATCTCATTTTACTCTCTAGTTCACTATAAGGAAACCAACTGTATATCACATATTTAAAATGTATGTCTGTACTTCTGCTATATAGAACATTATGTTTAACACTGTCAGGGACACTGCCTCCAGAGAACAATTAGAATTAGGCATGTTTTCTATACTGCTTTATAAAGATGAAGTTGGCCAGCAGGTAGAGGAGGTTCTATTTTAACTTAATTTTCTATTGAAAACGCTAAAAACACACTATTTGCTTTCTTAATGATAGTCTAATTCTTGGAGTGACATTTCAAAGCCAGGCACCCTTCTCTCATTTAAACATTTTAGTACCCAATATGCCTTCCTCCCTCCTGCTGCTTCTCATTGTACTCCAGGGTCTTACCTCACTTTGCTTCTGAATTGCATTGCATAGGATCAATCTGAGTAGTTACGTGGTGATTTTCAGGTTTCCTCAATCAGCTGAGCTAATTCCATAAAGCAGAAGAGACTACAGAAGATGCTGTGACTCATTCCAAGGCAGAAAAACCCCTCTGCAGCTCTATGTACTTCTAAAGGCACTCTTCAATGTGCTGAGCAGTTGGCCTCTGTCTACAAGTTATTGTGAAAAGTATTGTAACTGAGTTTTCCCTCCAGGCAGCACAGTAATGTACATGCTGGGAATTCTTGAACATTTATTTCCGTATCCTGGAATTGATTTGATATTAAGAAATTAATTTATTTTGCTCATTTGCAATGTAACAAGAGAAATCAGCCCAGGATCTGAGAGAGATCAAAGATGAGCATACTCCTAGAGGCTATTATTTCATGTCTAACCTCTTAATTTTAACATGCAAGGAGCTGTTGCATTTTCTTTTGTTTAACATTATTTATATTTCTTCTCCATCACATTACAGTACAATATGTCCTAAGGGCAACCAGTCTCTGAGTTCTGAGGACTCAGTCTGCTGTGCCACTCCTCCCCTATAACCTCCAGTGAATACACTGCGTGATGGGAGCCTGAATAATGAGTGAGGACAGTAAATGTAGGCCACAACGCTGTTAAATCTCTTTTAATTGTATGGCTCAGAAACTAACCAGACTGTAATCTATTTGACCTTGCATTAAAGTCCTGCATCAAGTATATACTTTCAGGCTTGGAATAGAATAATTGAGAAATAAAGATCACAGAGTTTGTTGAGGGAGCCAAAGAGGGACGTACAGTAATGTGAAAATAATAGGTATGCATAAATAAAGATACATACATACATATATATATTGTATGTATATATAAGTATACATACTACTTATATTTATTTATGTATGAATGTAGGACAGGAGCAGTTACACTGTCAAGTAAGAAATAAAATCTTCATATTTAGAGGAAGACAGTTTCAAGGAGACTACTTTTAGGAGCCATAAGCACATATTCAGTCTGATGTTTCATTTTGTAGCCTACAGAGTCTGTATGTCCATCTTAAAGGAGCAGGAAAAAATGAGTCACAGAACAAGCTTTCCAGAGAGATACAGTGATCTTTTGGAATAAGGGTGTGCTGATACCTCACCTGGAAAGTGGTCTGAGGAAAAAGCTGGAAGATACTTATGGGAAGGAAAGCTCTGTGAAAAGCAATAGCCTGTAGGAAAAGATTACTTTCATGTTTCCTCTTGAAACTACAAAGGAGGAAATAGATTGTCAAATGTCCTCACAAATCTCATGAAAGACAGCATAACTCACATATTACAAAATTTTGCACAAAAGACAGAATGACCCTGTAGTTCATGCAGCGAGGTCTAAGGTAATAGTTAATTTGCCTCTGTCTGCTGATGTCTTCTACAGCCAGCCAGTACAGGGAGAGGTGAGTATAAAACCAAACAGCTTTCTAAGCAAAAGAGAAAGACATAGGTGAAGTCTGTTTCTCTCCACATGATGTTGTTGGCGTACAATGTGCCACACTTTAAAGAAATTGTTCCTGGCACCAAATGTTTTCTTTCTTACAAAATAAAAATTAATCCTAGCAGATTGTTTTCTTCTCAGTTTTCTTTCTCAAATCTGTAATGTTTACAAACAAGCCAACACAATGATCGCTTCCCATAAAAATGGGAGATTTGTGTGTTCCTCTTCATTACTCCAATTACCCAGCTGGGATCTTCATATACTTTGTGGGTCCTTCTTTCTTGTGCTTTAATCTCATTTTGGAGCATACACTGAAAGACATGGCTAGTTTTATCGCAGCCTATAATGACACTTGAAATAAATTTTTTAACCATTTTATTTCAAACATCAAGTTGTCTAGATCTTTCTATATAAACACTGACAACATATTAGATTTTCTTTATTATGTTTTCCAGTGGGATAGCTGAGGGTTAATGTATTAAAGTCTATTTTATATAGAGGTTCCTTGGATGTCTTTTTTGCAAATATTTTTTCCAGCAATCTCATATAGAAAGTATTGCAACAGTCAGGTATTAAAACAACCAAGTTTTTTAAATAGCTGCTGAAAAATCATAAGCATATTTCGTGTTGCATTTTTCCGGAATGTATAACATAAACATGGTTTTGTGCTTACAAAGCACTCCACGGGATCTGGAGTCTAGTTTGGCTTCAGGAATGGAAAATATTCTGTAGTCACAAACCATTTCATTAATCTCAAGCCAGTCCTTTTCACCAGAAATCAACAGGGAAAATAATAATGTTATAATTTAAACGTTGTAAGTGATACCACTTCATCTCTTTAAAAATATTTGAATAAAACTTGTAGTTAAAGACACTAAATAAGAGTTAAACTGTCGATTAAAAATTTTTAACACATTTTAAACTGTAAAAGAAATCATACGTTAGGTAAAGTATGTTCATTAAAGGACAGTAGGACTACACAGCAATATTTGTTTCTGTGGAAAGGAAATGACTGAACAAGTATTTTAAAGCATGTGTAAAGAAATTGGTTTTTATCTTATTATTGGACAGAAGCACTTTCACTTTAAAAATAAAATTTGTATTTATGAATAGTCACAGCTTGTAGTACAGACATTACCTTTGAAACCACAGATACAGACTGCAAATACTGCTGAACTTGAAAAGTGTCAAAGGACTTTTCTGGTGGTGATGATTTCAGTAGAGACCTCGGCATCTTGTTGGACTTCACAGAAAACACAATGAAGTATCATGACCACTTCATTAGCTAGTTCTTAAGCAAGGCATTTTCCTGGGATTCTCCTGTGAAATATGCTTATAATTTTGTACTAGCATTTGGTAAATTAACCTTCTTTTGTTTTCTTTCTACTAGCTCTAGGAAAAAGCTCTAGCTCTATTTCAGTCTGTTCTCCAATCAATATCCACATTCTGATTATTAAAGAGAAGTGCAATGTCCCTTATGCTTACTTTAGTTACTCTTTTTTGCTCTGTCCACTAGGTCAAGCATTAGTCACTGAGTTGGAAACAGATAGGGAGCTGGCACACCAGGAGACTGGAGCTGTGTGTTCTCACCTTAGCCATGACTGTTAACCTAACCTGACTATTAAAAAACACTCTTCTTGTTCAGGTTACTAGCAAGGGAGCTTCAGCTAATACAAAAGGCTTTGCAGCCTGCAGATCAGCTAGAACTTTCAAACTCCTACCCCTTGGGAGCACTTCAGAGCAGTGACAATTCAAAAACATTTATGAAGACAAATTATTCCCTGGTAAGCCATTGTTTAAAATTCAAGCATGACCTACTCTGAATTGTTTTCAGCTCATTCAGTTTTTTGTAAATTACATGAGAAATATCTATTTATTATTATCAATGCCACACAGCAATGGAGAACTCTGTAAATTATTGATAGCCTTTGAACACTGGGAAGGATGGGGAGGTGTAACACAGGGTGAGTTTTTTCATGGATTACTTAAACTATTAATATTATGAATCAGGGAAGACAATTAGAGTTCTCCCCCTAGCAAATGTTCATCAAAAAAAAAAAAAAAAAAGAATGTAAGACACTTGGAAATTGCCCAGTCCAGACCAGGAGTATGACTTTCAAATATGAAAAGGATACTGTAAAGGTAAGTTAAAAATAAATCAAAGAGAAGATCACAAGACATCAAACTTGTAGTCTGCCTATGAAAAAATCCTCTCACTCTCAGCTATAGTGTACACATCACAGAAAAAGTCCCTCTCATGGCCTAGAATTCAGAACAGTTTGGAAGAAAGGAGGTACAGCTGCCAAGAACAAGGAATGCAGAAAAAAGGCTTGAACAGGTCAGAATGCCCACTAATGGCAGGCAGCCAGGCTGCACAGCCCTGCAGGGCTTCTCAGGCAGTCTCGGCTCGGGGCTCAGCAGTGACACCGCTACTGCGAGCAGCAGGACCTGCCCCACACCCGGCTCTTTGTGAAGAAAAAACCAGATCTTTAGAGGGCTTGTACGGAGGGGGTCAAGCCACAAAACCAGGCACATGCTGGGGGTGGTATTTTACTCCACATTCAGACAGCAGCACATGTGTTTCACAGGTTAGGGAGAAATTTCTGAGATTTCAGGTTTGTTGTATGGAAGAATGCAATACACTTAAATCCTCACACCACAATGAATGGCCATATTTTTCACTTGAGCACACTCGCTTCCCTTTGAGGTACCAATAAAAGATTGTTTCTTTAATGTCTGCCAATGCTACATTTTTAGTACATTAAATTTATTGCCAGTACACTTGTGTGAATATAGGAAAAAAAATGTGTGAGTGTATGAATGACATTGCAAATTAATTACCGCAAATAAACTAATTAGCTGTTTCTGTCAGCAGTGGAAGTAGTTCTATATTCTCCCTGTATCTTCATATTATTAAGATCACATTTACAGAAGTTTATTTTTCATAAGAATAGAGAAGTGCAAATCTTTTTAAAGAAGTGTGACTGTAAATTTGAAATATTACACCTTAAGAAGTTTTTAATGTGTAACCACAGATTGGATGGAAAGATTTTTCCATCTAATTAAAAATTTTTGCACCTGCAGTTTAGATAATTGCTGTGATTTGGTTTGATTACAGCTGATACATAGTGCATCAATCATTACCCAAGAACAGGCATTTGTCTGGCAGTAGTATCTAAGATATTGGTAGGTGACTCAGGAGGTTTACACAACGATAACCTAAGGTCTGGCAAGAATTATTGTTTTGTGATATAGCAGTTTTAAACCTGTGTGTTTCAGAATGCAATTTTTTGTATGCTTATCCTATGTGTAAAATTTATTCTGTAAATCATTTTATGTTTTTAAGACATTACTTCTTCCTTCATCCATAAAATCCCCACTGCCTATATGATGTTTACTGCACAATTGTATTTGTGTCTAATGTCTCCCTCTGCTCCCCTATAAAACTGCATATGTTTGAGTGAACTGCTGGCAGAAAGCAACTCTCTTTGCAAACCAGACTATAACTCAAATGAACATTTATCCCAGAACAATTACATGAAAATCTAATTCTGTAATAAGGAGTAAGAGTTATTTATTATAGCTTTGTGATGGTTGAGTTAATAAAACTGGAAAAGGTCTTTAAGTTTAAAGAAGTGCACTATTAGAAAGTAAATTAGGGAAAAAAAATAATTTACCAAGGCTGTTTTCTAATATTCGTCCTTCACCTTAACAATTTGGCATATAGTGCTACTAAGAGATGGGCTATAAAACATATTAAAACTAAATTAAATTAATAAAAATAAAATAAACTCTCCCTTTGCTTAATGAAGCTGTGTTTTTAATAACTAGTCTCAGGTATTAGAAAGATACCAGAATACACTTAGGAAAACTAATAATTTAAAAAAATAAAAACACTTGCTATTTCCCGGTTGATCAAGTTAGAAAGCAATTTGAAGTAGAAAATGTATTTTTCAGATTTGATATCTTATATAAAATTTAATTAAGATTTACTATTTTTCTGAGTTGCCGTATTTTAATGATTTCTACTTAGAGGTGAATAGCAATATCTTGAGCTACAAGATGCCACAAAAACAGTAAAAAAAATTGGAATAAAAAAATCCTTTACAGGTCAATTTTTTTTGCCCAGGTTGATAACAAACAAAATTTCCTTCAAAAGAAAAAGTACCTCTGAAGAAAAAACACAGTGGGTAATTGGGACATTGCATAAGATGTCATATAATAAATACATCAAGCCCAGACCTTCTGCATGCTGTTTCATATATTTTCAGGGGAGAAAGACAGAAGCATTTTCTCATTAAGAAAAAATAAAACATACAAGACTTTGTAAAAGTTGAAAAAAAAATAAATTAGCAGTATACAAAAAAACCAAAATCACATGTGGGTCAAACAAAGTAATTTAAACAATGCTTATTTATAATTGAATAACATATTTATATAGACACTATTATTTCTGGGTTAAAGTGTCTGGGATATGTAAAGACAAAGACATGCAATCCAAATAGTGATTTGGAGTTCTTTGATAACATTTTCTTTGTATTACACAGCTTTTTTCTTTCTGTAATTGGTTGTTTAAATAAAAATTAACGACTCTCATGTGAATTTCCAAAATATGTTTGGAAATTTTCATTCTTCTTGTTGCAGGAAAACGTTTTTCTTAACCAGTGGAAAAACCAGTTATTTAAGGAGAGTAGCATCTCTGCCTTCATTCCCTTGCCCCTTGCCCTTACTTGCCCAATGCAATCCACTTTTGCTATCTTCTACCAGGCACACGTGGTCCCTGCAGCCAGAAGGCCAAAGAAAAGAGTTCAGGTTCTGTGCTTCTGGGCAGAGGCTGGGATGTGCTCTCCATTTTCTCCTTTTAAACCTAAATCAGAACCTTGATGAGCAGTAATTTCATTTCTGAAGACTAGAAACGGGTTCTAATATATCTCACTAGCCATTTTATGCAGTACTTCTTAAGGCAGTCTATGTTTGAGACTCCTGGGTACCTTAAGAGTACACAAAATCAATTAAAAGTATAAAAAAGAAATTAGATGTAGACCTTCTTCTTTAAACTCACTTTGAAGTTCACCCTTACTCTTGCAGATATACATTTTCATCATACTTTTTCTACTTTAGCAGTTGCTTTTAAAGTACTTTGTATGAGTAAGCATTTAAGATATTATCTTTAAGAAAAGCCATGCAATATAGAAACTGTTTATGTAGCTGAAGAGTTCTTTGAAAAAAAATAAATGCATGCTGTGAGGCACAGCTGCAAAGGAAATTTCAAAATATTTCCATAAAGCTATGATCAGTATTTAAAGTTACCAAGAAAAGACTCATTTTTTTCTTTATCCTGGTAGAGGATGGTACCACATTTTTTCTGCCAACTAAAGTGAATACTCAGCATGAAAAGCACAAGCAGCAATTTACTCCAAGGTTAATTTCCAAGTAACAGAAACACTATTTAAAATACATTTTCTTAATAAATTTCTGCATGTACAGTCATAGGAAATTCTGTCTAGGTTAGAGAAAATTATGCTATTTTTCTCAGGGACAGCTACAAGGGGTATAGAAGTTCTCTTTGTTTTTCAGGTTTTCTAATACCTGCAGCTCAAGCAATTTATTTCCCACTTAATGGGCTGAGGTTCTTTAATATTGTAAAATACCTCTGATAGTCCACAGATTTGTGGCATAATGATGCATCACAAGGCTGGACTGCAGAGGAGATCATCCTGTCATCACAGGGGAGAAGAGCGAATGAAACCCCATTAAATACACTAGAATTCCAGGGAAAAGAAGGTCAAGACAGAACTGCTTTAGTCAATTCTATCAACGTTCTAGATGAGGGCGTATTTGCTATGGATAATAAACTCTTCAGAACATTGTTATCTGCTCCTGGCTCTCGCCACGACCTAAAGTCGCCATAAGTATTCTAGCAATGCTTCTAGAGATGTCTCAATGAAATTTATTTCCTCATCAGCATGCTCTGAAATTTCCAGTTCCTAGACAGGCTTTCATGGACATTAGCTTCCAATTAAAAGAAGAACTATGCAAAGTTTTGGGGAAAAAAAAGAAATCTGTAAATGGAAAAAAACTTGAATTCTCTGAGCATATATATTTAATATTATAACTTATACCGAAACTCTTGCTGAGTTATTAAATTGTTTAACATGAGGAGAGTTATTAAACATTTCTGATAATTTTTAAACAAGTTTCTTTTCAAGAATTTTTTACTTCACCACAAAGGTAGATGACTAATAGCAGCATTTTACATTTTGTACTGTAAAATTCTGTAACAGACCAAGCACAAGAAGACAAAAATTGTGTGTCAAATAGATAAAGCCCAGCTCAAGGAAAGATGCTTTAGGCTGGGTTTTCTTTGAGGGAGGAAATGGAATTTGGTTGATTTTATTTCCTTTTAGAATGTGACTGGGACCTAATAATTTTTTAATGGTATCCAGAACCAATACTGTCATATTACCATGAAAGTCACATTCCACCTAATGCAGTCTCCATTTCTTCACTACTTGCATCAATGAAAAAACATCTCTTGCTATGAGAAATCAATTTCAATTGTGCCTTCACCAAAGAGCTATTTTCTCATCAATGCATTCCCCACCCAACACATATGGAAAAAAGCCATCACAATGTATAAGAGTATTACAGCAAATTTTCTTTTGTTTTCATTCAGTTAAAAACTTCTTTAGGCATAAACAAGAGAGTTTTGCTTTATTTTATTAACCAACAATCCTACATCACTATGGACACACCTGGATATGCACAGAAATTAAAAAAAAAAACAAGAAAGAAAAAAACCTGCAGGAATGAAATTCTTGAATAGTTTGTGATGTGTAATTTGGGATTAAAAGAAGATATTACCTGTAATTAAACTACAGTATTATCTTTTCTTGTTAGAGAGAGACCACAATTATAAACCGCTATATTTTTGAAGAAAAATGCTATAAAATCTACTTTTATAGATACAACTGTAGGTTTTGGCTGTCTGCAACAGATGGATATGGCCCAAAAAATGAAGTATTTGGAAAGACTGAGAGAAGCCTCTTGGTAATCCCATCAAAAAATTGTCAGCTATTTCTTGGCATCATGGAAATTTCCTGGCAGTATTAAGATTGTAAGAAAGATAAATCTCGTATGCCCTCTGTACAGAGAAATTGGGAAAGAAAATATGCAACACTTTTCTGTATGCTTCTCTTTGAGCATTACAAATCCAGTTTGGAGCACTACAACCAATCTATGAAGGCCTCCAAATGCTACGAGAAGTAGTGTGAAGCACTAAAGGCAATATATGTCCCCAGTGTGGTGTAATAGTGGTGATAGCTGCTGCTCCTCTGCTCCAGCCTCCACAGCAATATTCTCTGCATGCTGCAGATGATAACAGCTGCAGGTGAGGAGAGCAAGATGTTAGGACAATCCTCAGCAACTTGAGGGAAATCCTGAAACAGGCTGCACAAATGGGTGGATAGGAAGGACATTGAAATGTGATGGTGATGGATTTTTTTTGGATGAGACAGACTGGGAACAAGGAAGGTTTTACTGATTTCTAAAGTAAGGAAAAAAGTGAAGAACTTATTGTTTTGATAACAGAAATTATTTTCTTCTACCTGCAGAAAAGCGAAGAACATTTTCTCTTCTTTTCTTTTTACGGTTATTAAGTCTAACTTGCTATTGATTTTTAAGAAGGAAAGCCTACTTTTACTGTACTTCCAAATGTGCCTCAATTCTCTGGAGATGTTTTCTGAGGGAATCCAACAACCATAAATATCTTTGACTTTTTAATGCATAACAATATCAATAATTTAAAAGGTTATTCTAGAAGAACTTTAAAAATGCTCTACTAGTTTTAGTGTTACAACACAATAGCCCTTTCTGCAGCAAAATATTTGTGCATATGTTACACCAGATATCTTTATTGAGCTGTTTACTTAATGTTGGGACTTTTCTTTGTAAACCTTTTTATCTTCATTTTTCAGTAGTCCAAACTGCTTTCATCAACTGGGAAATATATTTGCCTTCCGGGAAACTCCCCGCAGTGTTTCTGAGTTCTGCACACAATTCTAGAGTTTTATATAGAAGACTTTAATTTCCTCTCCATTTCTTTCATGATTTAGTTTGGTCAGCAATTGTGCTGCTTAAGGGATAGTTCCAAAATTGCCATTAAATACTAAACAGATACAGGGTTGAAGTAAGTTACAGAACCCTGCTAAGATTTTTGACAAGGCCTGGAACTCTACAGCTACAGAAAAACTTCATGGATCTGAGTTTTAATCTATCCCTAGATGTTCAAAGAAGACAACCTCAGAGTTAAACCTGATAATTATGAACCTTTGAAGCTTGGTATAGGTACCTAAAATTGTATTTTCTTCACCTGTCATACCAATAATTATGTGTTGCTCTTTTAATTTCTGTAATGTTTAATGGCAAAAAAATCATGTAGCTACATCAAAATTTTTANTGTAAAAATGTAATTAATCTAAATATAAAAATTTTTAAAATGTAAAGAAAAAGTTTACTTCAAGAGCTGTAGGTTATATTGTATGTATATTATATTTTATTCCACAAAAGAACTAGTTATTCTAAACCTTTTAATTACTTTTCAAAATAAATGTAAAATCCAGATTTTTCAAGCTCTTTAATAGAGCTTACTACAAGTGGTTAAGAAATATTAAGAGCTAGACATAAAGGAATAGAAAAATGACAATTTAATTTTGGAAGAGGAACTAACTAATATCTAAAAAATTCTCACCTTCCCACACAATAGTACTGTATAAGCCAAAATACTCTAACTTTTCCAAGAGAAGTTATGGTGGTTAGCTACAATTGTCTTTTATTCAGGAATAAAATTTGTTCTTAGGGGTTTACTTTTGATCTTCAGCTTGCATTACCATTGCTTTGGTTTTTATCAGTACCCTTCTCCACAGAATATCTCCAAAGTAAACTTGTTTTTCCCTGCAAGGAATTCCTGGAAATGCAGTTATTTCAGGGAAACAACTACTCAGGAAATTTATATAAAGCTATATAGTATATTTCAACTTCTTTTGCTCCATTTTGTTGTGATCAGCAGAATTTAATTCATTGCTTTCTATGTCAGGAAAAAAAGAAACCACAAACCCAACACACAGTGCAGAGCATCATATGAACATATTTTTTCTTATGAATCTGGCAAAAAATTCTCATTTTATGTTTTCCCTGGCAAACTGCACTTAAAAGTGACTCAGGAAATATGTGTTATTATCCTTTTATTCAGCCTTTGCCATGCATAAGTCATTCTTTTTCTCATTTCTTTCAATAAGTTTACTTACTGACATATTCTCCTGCATGCTCAGTCTACACACATGGCGCCAGCGTGACAAAAGGTGGAGAGTAGAAATTGTGCAATTTTTCAGCTCCAGAGAGTTGAACAAGCTCTTTCCAGAATTATGGACACTTATGAATTCTGAGCTTTGATTTTACTGTGAAAAAAATTAATTTCATCACCATCATTCATCCTTTAATTAGAAAAATAATTTTTGCATTACATACAAATTGAAGAGGAAAATTTGCCTCCCACAGATATCAGTAGCCCATTTGCTATTCAGTTCATCAATTTCAAAATATATTACTGCTTGATATATTTTTTCCCCCTCAGGATTTCTCATTTTCAGTCCATTTTTAAATTTAATACATGACAAATTCACAAAACCAAATATTTCTTGTTCTTAGTTACTGAGAGACTTTGCATAAGAAAGTCATGTTGCCATCCCTAGAAGACAAAATCTCAGTGTACCTCTAAGTGCACAGTGTACCTCTGTCCACACATAACTTTTGGTATTTTTTGTAAACTAGAGTGAAATGATTAATTTCTGCGTGATTAATGTATACTGATGAATCCAGTCTATTTTTGTAGTCCTTACCTACCTTTTTATTCTCAGCACTCTATAAACCAACATTGAAAGAAAGCCCAGCTGTATTTTTCTTAAATTTCAAGCCTCAAGTTGGAGTTGAGGGTCAACCCAGGTATTCTTGTAAGCAAACTATTTACTTTAAGTTGTTATATCCCTCTATAATCAATGCAACTCCAGGAGGCATTTTCACCCATCGTAAGTCAACTGACAGAAATAAATGGACTAAACAACCCTCCACAAGTATTGGCTGGGATTCACTGAATACAGAGCAAGTCTAGCTAGCATAAATGAAGCATCTAACTGTAGGTAATAAAAATTAGGTCACAAATCTCTCATCCTAAGTTTTGGGGGGGTTTTTGGTGTAAAATTACAATAAATTACTATTAGTCTTTGTAGGATAAAATAGTAAATACCCCCAAAAAATTAAAAGTACACTTTTTAAGACCTTATATGCCCAAACCCATGGACAGCTACAAAACTTTATCCTTTTTACTTCTAATATTTCCAATTATTTTCTTGTATTAGCTCTCCCAACATTTGAGTTTTGGTTTTAATTCTGTTAATGAATCCAGACATTGGAAAAATTAGTACCACATCTTTTCTTGACTAATTTCTCACCTTAACCTCCTCTATAGAAATTAGTGTGGCCAAGCTTAATTTATTGCACAGATTTATATTTTATGTGTCACCACTCCCTTGAACTCTCAGCTCCCTCCACTCCAGGTTCACAGTGGAGCACTCCTGGACTCCACAGTCACTCTCCCTTCTCCCTAAAAAAATGTCTGTCATCATTCAAGTACAAAAAGCAGTACATATTACGAGGCCCAGGTACTCACTCATGATGGAAAAGCAGTGTTACTACACTATAGTTTCCAGTATATAGATATTTCTTAAGAAATTATTTCCTCTTAATTAATAAAGAAACTGAATTACCAGAAAAACTCTTAATCATAAGTCATATCAACTAGGGTGCCCAATAAGTATTTGCTGCATCAGAAAATCTCTACATCAAGCAATGATTTTTCAATGTATTTCTATACTTTCTAAGAGAGAGAAAATATCTTTTTATTTTTTTAAAAAGGCCAGTCCAATATAATTCAACCTGCAAAAATAAATTTATTCAAAGTAATGCTTTTCTAAAAGCTAAAAGAATTTTAGTTTCTTCAATACTACAAGCTCATGTTGAGAAATCGACTTCATTATATGTAGCAAAATTTGATTACTTCTTTCATTCCTTGGATTGTGGTTGCACTTATCCTACAGAGTCAGGCGTGAATGCCTGTAGTGTGTACACAGACTGAAAGAACATACACATGGTGTATACCAAATTGAGACCAACAAAGCCACACAGAAATAGTGTCTCTGGTCCCACGTATCTCATACTTCTCTCATTCTGTGCGGTTTCTTTTAAGACATGAAAGCAAACCTCAAAAAATGGAATGGGAATTTTTTTAGAGATCACAAAGCACCTTTCATCAAATGCAAATATTAGAGAGCCTACATGGTTTTCCCACACCAGAAAAGAGCTAATGGAGGGAGGGGAAAAAAATGGGTTTCTGTACTATCTATTTAAGTTTTCTGGGCTATATTTACTGATGTTTGCTTTAGCTGGACACATGAACTTTTACAATATTATATTACACAGCTCATCTGCAAGCAGTGCTGTATTTGTTGTTTATTAAATAAGGCCCTTCAATGAACTTCTAAGTGACAGATATTATTTAAGAAATAATTTTAAATTATTTTTGATAGTCACAGTTTCTGTCATTAGTAGGGCAGACTGACAAATTATCAATGACATGTTTATGCTACTGCTGGTGTTCCCTGGCAGCCAGGACACAGAAGCAAAATTTTTGGAAAACAGTATGTATACAGTACAGTGGATGTTTGCCATTTGGTTATTTGCACTGAGTTTTGCATTAATTAAAAGGGAGTGATGGTGGGATGCTCCTAAATTGGGCTACTGGTTTTGTTGTAAGCAGGAAATGCCATACTTCTTTGGTCTTTTGTAGGCATCTTCTGTTTATGACAACAATTTCATTTTGTATGTCATTAGAGACTCAAACACAGCAACACTCCATCGTTTCTGAATTGCAATTGGATTTGGATCGCATCTCACCTTTTCTTGGTAGAATTTTCACCTTTTCTAAAGACTAATTCACTGAAAAGGAGAGGGCCAGAAGCTCGCTGCGGGAGGCAGAGAGGGAGCAGGGCAGGCCCTGGTGGCAGCGAGAGGCAGCCCTGGTGCAGGGCATCAGGCATCAACGCTGCACGGTGCTGGGGCTGCTGGGGTGCTTAAATTAGGGGCAGCTGATCTGCCTCTTGCTCTTTCCCAAGGACTCAGACATGCCTAACAGCTACAGGATTAGCAAATGCACAACACATTTGTGCTGCCTGAGGAGTCACTAGAGGTACATATATCATGGATCCTGGATTTGGCTATGAGTTGCTTGCAACATTTCCTCTGAATCAGAACATTACTCTATTTTTAAAAAGTAGACTGAACAAGACTCTAAGGCTATAGAAATACAGTATGTACTTTCAAGACAATGGAGCAGCATCTGACTTTTCTTCAGCAGGAAAGAGTCCCCTGTGCTTTCTGCTCTGTCATGTTAAGTATTTCACAGTCCACACAATGTGCAGTAGCTTCCTGAAAGCTGCATTTGCAAAATATACCAACTTCCCGATCCATATCAGCCTGATAAAAATATGGAGACCCAAGTCCACAGCTGTTACCAATGTGTAAAATTCCAGTGAAGCTAGTGTGACCATGGGGGTTTCTGCTCCTAGACCCAGAGAATTGAATACTTTCAAAACAGAACACAGATAAAGTCTTACAATATTGTCATAAGATGTAATAATAAGTACTGCACAGCAGTAGGAAGGATAGCATGATAGCTGGAGGCAAAAAGAAGTGCAAAAGGACGGATATGCATTTAATATTTGCAATCAAGTAAGTACTGTAATTACTGTAATTATATACTATCCTCATTATTGTGCTCTGTCTGATAGCCAAGAATCATTCTACAGCATATTTATGTGGCAGCCTTCTCTACAGCTAAAATATTTTCATACTTTGCATAAACCCTGGAAGATAAAATCTTCTCATCAGGACGATCAGACTCTAGAGTTTGTTGCAGTTAAAAAACCACTACCTTCAAACTCCTCCTTGCATTGCATTACTTTACCTATGAGATTTTAGTTCTGCTGATGCTTTAAATGTGTTCAGTTAGCTCTGGTGGATATGATGCTAAACTAGTTGCATTTAAGTTCTGAGATTTGAATTTTAACTGTTTGTTTTTGAAACCAAGTCAGATTGTACTCTTATGAAGTAGGTGGGTTAAAACCATTTAAACATTAGTCCTACCTGGATTTGAGGGAATCTACAGAACCCAGTTAATATCATACCATTTCTATAACTAAAATTTTCCTAAAGTTATTTCAATATGTGAGATAAAAAGAGAAATTATTTAAATATTTTTTCTTAGAAGACTTTGTGCTTGTTGGTAAAATGTGGGATTGAAGTCCTTATCTAATCTGAAATAAAGTACATTAGGCTTTCTATAACTCAGCTACTGCTTCCTCTTCAACACTTAAAAGTTTGTTGCTTAGAAGAAAAAGTCTGCATAGTTCATAGACCATAATCTGTCCCTGCACTACTCAATAACTACAGTGTGATTACACCCTTTATTCTCCAACTTTACCTCTAAATGATAAGAAACCAAAAAGCAATGTGCTTAATGATGAGCTGGTATAAGTATCACCATCTAGTTTAAAACTTTAGCCCAGACTTTTGCAAGCACAAAAGCCACAGTTACTTCCTTAATAACATATCATTTTTAACATATTCATTCTCAAATGTATACACAAGAAAAAACATAGAATAACCCTGAACTAACTCCTGTCCTGGTAACCCAAATGTCTCTTTTCATTTTGGAAAAGTCATGTTTAGTTCTGATATCAACATCCAGAGATGTTAAAAAGGAAAATTATTCAGAAAAGGGATTTAGCTGGAGCCAGTCAAAAGATACAGACTTCTGAAAACAGCCTCATACTGTCAGGAGTCTCAACTTGTTCATTTATCTAAGAGGTAATATAACTACATTTTAGAGGGAACTATAGAAAGAAAAGATGAAAAGGTCTATCATATCAAGGCATAAATGCATCAAATGCTCATGGAACACAATTAGACAAAGTTGAACTGCTGAATATAGGTTAGTACTGAACAAGTGATGGCTCTGTTATGGTATTACAATCCACCCACTGAAAGGCTACTTCAGAACACCCGCAAATTCTGGCCCCGATGTAGAAACTCTGTTCACAGATGAGTTTATAAGAACTGTAAAAATACTCCCTTTTCATCTATCAAACCCTGTTGATGTACTGTAGACTGTAAATACTATTAACAGGGAAATGCAAACAGTTGGATTTTGCTGCCATTATAAATAAAAACTTGAAGTTGGGAGCAATGTTCCTTTCAATACTTTGGTAATATGATAACATAAAGAATATCTGGAAACAAGAAGGGATAAAATCAACACGCAATTTTAGCAAGAAAATGTTATATAATTACTGAAGTTAATGTTGTTTTCTTGAAAAGCTTAAGTTGCAAAACAATTGAAAATGTATGTTTACTTGAAAGCCTTTTGTGAACGATGATTAGCTGCAGCATGAAATCAGTATGTATGTGAATGTAAAATCTCCAATATGGGACAAAGTGCAGGTAATAGAGAGTATGGTGAGGTCATCAGCTAAATGCCATTGAAATCAACATTAAAATCAGTGCAGTTTATAATACTAACCTGCTTATCCATCAAATGTAGCCCTGAGGACTTGTCATTGGAACTGATTACAACTATGACTATGGAGCACTTTGAAATTCTTTGAGAAGGCAGCTTTCTTTTTTTCATTTTTTTTAATGGTACATGTGGATACTTAATATTTATTATTTCAATTTTCTGCTTCATTGGTCAATGAAATAATACGATGGAGTATTTCTTTTTCTGCTGTCCTTGGATTACATAATTGTGAATTACTTTGAAAGAAGGGGAAAAGAAGTGGATAAGTCATCTGAGTTTTTCTCTCATGGAAATAAAATGAAGACAACTTGCAAGATAGAGATGACTGAATGGAACAATAGGAGGAGAAAAACAGGTCCAGAGAAATTTATAGCATTTAAGTCCTGTTTTTCTTTTTGGCAAAGAAGCCTGACAACTATTTAAAAATATATAAGTTCTTTCTTGATAGAAATAGAAAAAGACAGATGAACTGTCTTTCTGGGAAATCAGCACTGCCTTATCACATTTTTAGAAAGTAAATGCACTACTGTATTCTTGAAGAAGGCATATAAAATCATCTTTTATTCTGACTTTAACTTTTATTTATATTTTTACATTATTTTCACCTAAAAAGAGAGAAAGACTGAACAAGGACACAACAATATTCCTCACAGCTTCAAAAGAAACAGCTCGTAACCAATAATTCGTTTTTAGTTCAGTTGTGGACAGCCTAAGTAACAAGTCTAGCTGGCTTAGGTTAGGTATGAACCTAATTAACCTAATTAACCTATTAACATAACCTAAACAGGCTGGGTTAGGTATATTATGGGAAGCTCCTACAAGAAATGGTGTGCTGCTTAGCCCTGTACTAACCAACAAGAAAGGCCTTGGTAATGCAAAGGTTGTGGGCAGCCTTGGCTGTAGCGACCAGAGAGATTGTGGAGTTCAGTATTGAATAAAAATGTAGCAGGACAGAGAGCAAAAAAGACCGTGGGCTTCTGGAGAGTAACTCTGGCCTCTTCAGGGACCTGCTTAGAGGAATCCCATGGGATAGAGCTCTAGGAAGGAAGGGCGTCCAAGAATGCTGGTCAATATTTAAACACCACTTCCGCCAAGCTTGAGACCAGTGCATCTCCATGATGAAGGATCAGGCAGAGGGGGCAGGAGACCTGCATGGATGACCCAGGAGGTCTTATTGCCATTATAATTAGGGCCGTAGATGCATATGGAATGCTTATTTTAATGGCAGATAAAAGCTTTATAATTAATAAAAACTAATCCCTTAATATTGGTGTATTGCTAAGTAATCACAATATACTAGATAAATGTGCAAAGAGTGTTTGCAAGTGGAACAGTGACTGGAAAATATCTGTCACTGAAGATTTCAATATGGTAGTCTCACGTAGTGATATAAAATTAAATTAGTATTTATATACTTAGTATATAAATATTTCATTTTCTAATTTTTTTTTCTTCTCTCAGAAGAAGAAATTCAGGTTGTTTTTTTTTCCTCTGTCAATTCCCTGTTCAGAATATCTTCTTTCCAGCATACTCCCAGATCCGTGATAATTCTCAAAACATGCCTCCTTTGAGGCTTTGGACTCTTTACTGAGCATATTTCTTTCTAAAAGTCAAATTTATCCATAATGCACGTATTTTAGTCCCAATTGTGTTTATCTTCTTTCTTTTATTTGAAGAAACAGAGAATAAATGACAGCTGTATATCCAGCTTTGAATCCTGTAGCATACTATTCCACAGTGGCTGGTTTGGGGCTGTGTTTTGGATTTGTGCTGAGCACAGGGTTGATAACACAGAGATGTTTTTGTTATTGCTGAGCAGGGCTTACACAGAGCCAAGGCCTTTTCTGCTGTTCGTGCTGCCACAGTGGTGAGGAAGTTGGGGGTGCATGAGAGGCTGGGAGGAGACAGCCAGGACAGGTGACCCCAACTGAGCACAGGGATATTCCAGACCACCTGACATCATGGTCAATATGTGAAGTGAGGGATAAAAGGAGGAATTGGGAGGACATTTGGAGTGGTGGCGTTTGTCTTCCCAAGTCACTGTCACGTCTAATAGGGCCCTGCTCTCCTGGAGATGGCTGAACAACTGCTGGCATAGGAAGCACTGCATTCATCCCTTGTTTCATTTTCCTTGTGTATATGGCTTTTGTTTTCCCTATTAAACTCTCTTTATCTCAACCCACCAGTTTTCTGCTTTTATCCTTCCAACTCTCTCCCCAGTCCTGCTGGTGCAGCAGGGAGCGAGCAGCTGCCCGGGGCGTGGTGTTGGCTGGGGTTCAACAATTACACTTCATTACCTGGCTGATTTGTCCACAGTTCTGTACAGTGCATTTGAAATGCTCACTATGAAATCATCAAGCACTATCTTAGTTGTCATTTAGGGATGATCAGATAAAGCTTGTTAAGTAATTCTCAACAATTAAAAGACACTAGGAAAAGAAGGAGAAACTGAAGAAAAATATTACTGACTTACAAGACTAAAGTATTTTGTGCTGTGCATGCTATACATCCTCCATTGTCCTGGGGAAAAAAGGAAAGTGCAAAAATGTATCCAAGATTCTCTTCTCTTTCTTGCAAGATCATTCAATTTAAAATGTTTACAACTTAGCACACAATAATCCCTTTATAGATCAATGTATAGATTAGTAAAGCAAAATTTAATTCACCTCATAACACAAGTTCCACAAACATAATCTTGATTAAAACTGTACTTTTCTCTCCTGGAGAAAAAAAATTCCTATATTTTCTATTTTATTATAATTATGAAATGCTTACTTTTTATCACTGCCATTAGGACTACAGCTTGCAAATCAAATGGTGTAGCCCAAAAGTGTGGTCTAAGATCACAGCCTCTTGTGTAGAAGATGATGTTTGATTTTGGCACTTTCTTTGTATTTTTCCCTATCACAGGATCTGCTCATTATCACAAGTTTTTAAAATTTTATCAAATATTTTCAGTAAAATTGAGACATCATGCCATTGCCCATTGATTTATGTGTTTTGAGCTTCCATGACCAAACCTGAAAACATGCATATTAGCACAAAGGAAAAATATATGAGCTCCTTGAGCTGCCACATCCTTTGCATGACTAGTAATCTCTCTGCACATAGTAAGAAAACATAATATACCCACACATAACTCAATTCACACTTGTCTACCTGAAAAACCTGTTATTCTGAGTGTGCCTGTCCATTTATGCCTTTAAAATCTTTGCTCTGAATTATGTGAGACACTGAACTCCACAGACACGATGAGACAGTTCCAAACTGACACATTTACTCTTGGATGCCTATCTGCTCTTTTCTATTTCTGATTATAGTCAATAGAGGTGAATAATCAATACAAGCAGTACTGCCTCAAGCAATTTCAGATCAGGATGGGGATGCCTATCAGTATCTGCAATACTTTCTCACAGTACTCAAAGCACCATCCAAATGTAAACATCTGAATTTAAATCTTTAAAAATTAATACAATCCTCCTAATATGAGTTCAGCAGCATCTTAGTTTATTTTGTTGTATGATGTAGTCAAAATTATACACTTCTCTGTTCATTACACCTCCTCTGCCTAACGGAGACCAAATCAAGTGTTTCACTTCACACAGACCTCTTCTTCAACAAGTCCCATGACATACTGACTTTTCTGGTTCAGCCAGCCAGGTGTGCTGTACCTCTCAGTATAACCACTCAGAGATGACTTGTGTGTCAGAAATAAAATAGTGTAACAGCTTTCCCTCATCTTTACTGTCTGCACGTTCTTTGCAGTGATTATCTGCATATTGCTGTCAGTTCTTTGCACGTGTATGAGACATTTAACCACAAATGACAGAAAGCAATGATAAGCAGGACATAAGATCACAAACTATTTTCCTTGCTCTTACCTGAGTGCTTCATGGCTTTGTGTTTGCCTGGCTTTTAGGTAACTCTCAGGATGTGATAAAGACAGGCATACTCCTTTTCAGCCCTCTGAGAACTCTGGAGCACTGACTACTCAGTAAAAGGGGTCGGGCACCTCACCAGAGCAGACCACATGAGTCGCTTCTCTTTAGAGATCAGTTAGAATGAGAAGAACAGTTGGTCACACTATTCACCAATTCTTTCATATTTCTAGGTCCAACAGTCCAACAGATACCAAGTGCTTGGCTACCTTCCCCATCACCCATGAAGAATTAAAGTCTTGCCTGATGACAATGATTTATTGAGCCCTGCCAATATGACAGATAATGTAAAGGGTAGGCCTAACTAAAACAGAAGTCTAAAATGCAAACAGTTTTTTCCATTCTTAGGCAAAAGGTTCCTATGACTGCCAATACTTACACATGCACAATGCTAACACATCCTTCTGCTAACCCAAATGAGTTAATTTTTCTTTTCACACTAGCTAATCCTATCAAGAAAATTATACCATGAGAAAAAGAGGTTCTATACTTTGCTTTTTTTATTTAAACTGCTTACTGGCTCCAATACAACTCTTAGCTCCCTGATCAAGAATGGACAGTCAGAAGATATATACCTTTAGCTGTTAACTGAGCATGTTACCATGGAAATTCCAGGGAACAAAGTACAGTACTCACTCAACACTAATGTTGCATAGCCTCCTTTCAGAGCAGGATCCCCTTATTTTATACTGGCCCACCCAGTAACAGAAGCTGGCTGGGAATGACTGCTGAAGATCTGGAAAGAATTAGAAAGAGACACCAAAGATCTCATTTGCAATGAGATTTTAATTCAATCCAGGCTATACAAAGGAAGGAAAAAGGACTTTTATGAATTTTGTAAAGTTACTTGCAGATACAGGAGAGAGGAGTAAAAGCCCAGTCCAGTGAGTCATTGAGAACATTTTATTTCCAGTGAGTCACTGAGCTGCAGAGCACCAAACATCCCCTTATTTTTCCGTATTTCTCTGAGAAAAATGTGATCTGCCAAAAGATACCTCTTTAAAAATAGTAATAAAATATCCTGAATGTCTTCATTAGTGTTTCTGATGTATGTTGCAGTTTGATTTTGCAAAAACCTCTGAACAGGAGATTTTATTACCGGCAGTTAACTCAGATTTTATCAAGTGGTCATCACCATATTTCCTTGTGCCATTGTGGGTTGTGTCAATGCCTTCCCTTTCTCTTCCTTTGCATCAAGACTAGATACAAATTTGAACTAAAATGTATTTGAGACAAAGAACAAAACAAATTGAGAAACCAACAACTCATCTGGAAAACCTGTTGAAAAAACTAGCTTGAAGTCAGCTCCTGAACTTTGAGGATATTTTCATAACATCTTCCACATAAAGCAGAAAGTATTTCTAGAAAGATGATACATAAACTTAAATTGCTTTTAAGCAACATATGTCTGTATTCTGAAGCAATGAGCTTTATTTCTAGTTTCAGCCCCAGCATTAGGGGCAAAACTAGAAAAGTGGTCACAGTGGGATCTCAAATGTTGCATAAAATGTATTAGAAGGAGGAGAAGCTACACTTTGACACTTAAAAACATTACCTGACCATTATCCCTACTTCCTCCTCCTGACATCACTTGTTCATGATATCATGCCCTTGTTCACTGGTTATTACGTCCACAGTGACCTGTCCTGGATCAAAGGGGACAAAAAGGTTCAGAACACAGAGGCAAGTTCAGGCGCCAATATGAAACATTATCATATTTCATGTATTTCTTGTGAATCATTAAAGTGATTTCCCATAAAGTCACAAATTATGTTAAAAACTTGCTTTTAAATTACTGTGTCCTTCATGGATACAGCTCATCTCATTTAACTGAATCTCCATTGCCCTCAAATTCCACTTCAGCCTTTGAGTGTCTGTGAAAAGAGTTGCCAAAATGCTTGTATACATATTTTGAGTTTTATGAGTGGGAATTCACTGCTGACTGCCAATGGCATGTTCAAATTTAGCAGTTGCCCATTTAGCTGATGCAGTAGCAGATATGTACCTCACATACCCTCCAAAGGCTGTCACACAAAGCCATTTAGCCACAGCCTAGACTTCATGTCTCATCAAAGCCTTTATTATTTATTCTCTCAAGAATCTTGAATCCACAGTTTAAGATCTCTTTGTACCTACTTCTCTACCTCTCTGACTTTATCAAAGCTAGAATTAGCTCATCCCTCTTTCTGTTGTTTTAGCTAATCTTCCTTAATATCTCAAAAAAATTTTCTTTCTTGAATTGCACCTGTTTCAGGAGGATATTTGTATTCTCAGAACCTGATGTATGAACACAGTTTTATTATCTTAGAATACCATTTTTAAATAAAAACTCACAATAGTTAAAAACTTGTTTAAAATTAGCCCCAGAACTAGGTAGATTTCTTTGTAATGCCTTAAATTTCCACATTTATTTACAGTATCTTGTAGCATGCCCAGAATTCAGTAAAACAGGGCGGTAATGAGGTCTCTAATACTGTTTGAAAAAAAACATATTAGAATCAGGGAGAGAAAATATATACTATTTTTAATATTTTTTAATGTATTGGCTTTAAAACAGAATTACTTTGTGAACAGTAGAAATCCTTTTGTTTATGAAAATGAAGTATGCCAGGACTACATCTGTGCAGTGTCAACAACCTAAAACACCAAATCCATTCCTAATCTAGACCCAGATATGCATTTTCCCTACCAGTTCTTCTCTTTGCAGCTACCATAGCCCAATTTTTCAGAGAAAGTCTAAGTAGTTTCCTATGTTAATTCTGTGGTCCCTCTCAGTCATGCATTTACCCCATGCAGACCATTAGAAGTCAACTCAAGTTCTTGTTATCAGTCATTGGACATATGTGTATCCAGGGACTCAACATTAGATTCTTAACTAGGTTTTACCCTTAGTTATCATTGAAAAAGTTGTTGTTTTGTTTTTATTTCAAGGGAGGTGTTACAAAATCACAAAAGGAAAAACAAGAAAGTTGGCAAAAATACAGCAATATTATGAAACTCATTAACACAAAGAATTTAATTAAAACAATGGAGAGCTTTTCATCATCTAAAAATTAACCATTTCCTTAATACATAGTGGGTGAGAGTTTGCAACATCCCACAAATGATCTAGAGGAATATCTTTTTTCCAATATGAGGAACAAAATCATTTGGAGCATCCATCATTTTCAAAACACACTAGGAATCCAAACAGCACTGAAAAGTGCTGTGCCGTGCCCTGGTGGACAAATGCGAATAATTAACTTCTATTCTGTTCAGTTCAAACAGCCCATTTATGGAGTTTGCCTTTTCTACTTAGAGTGAATTGAGTATAAAAACATCATAAAGTTTCCAGTCTTTAAAATTTGTATTTAGACATTAGTCCATGGTGAGGGTTTTTCACCTTATGAGAGCAGTTATTGTGGTCATCTGCAACTCAGCGTGGCTTAACTGATTTCCTTGAGGTTGAGGACAGGGTGGTTCTGCTCACTCTTTGGATCATAATCTGCTGTGTCTCCCTGTAAATTCAGTCGGAAATGCTTTAGTTGTAAAATGCAAGTAGAGTTGGGAGAATGATGAGATCACAAAAAAGAAACTGGCAGAAGGGCAGATAATGAAAAACTTATACAAGGCTTTGTTTAATGCACTGAATTTTGGCTAAGTGAAAGTGGTCAACTAATATTTAAAGTCCTCTCCTGTGTATAACTGAACCAGCTCTACCATCTTGAGAAATAACACAGAAGAACCTCATGGTTTACTTATTGGTAACAGACATTTTCCCTATTCTGGGACAAGAACTTCATGTCCTTTTTGATCATTCAGACTCACAGAGAATGGGGGTTGCACTTTATTTTTAAAAGAAAATAAGTTTAGGAGGGTATAGGATACCTTAGATGAGGTCTAACACTTTGCCAACACAATCATTTGGGATTGGCTTTGGGAACATAACTAGTACCATCACCCCTCAATGAATGTGTTCAGAACTACTGCACCACACTGAACAAAAATAACACCCAGTTCCTGTGCTGCTCACTGTGGACACACAGCTCACGCCGTAGTCATGTCATCTTTTGGGGGCAACTTGTTTTCCAACCAGGACAGCACCAAACTAGCGGATCTTCTCTGAAGGATCTACAGAGCAGATGACATGTCCATTATCCTCAGAGAGATTGTCCTTGACACCTTAACATGTAGGCAATTTGATATTGCTCAAGAGAAACCAGCTTACTTCAGTAAGGCAATCAATAAGGCAATAACACAGCCAGATCATTTACAACACCAAGAGATATGTGCTGACTGTGATGGACAACTTGTGTCAGTGGTGGGAGCTTTCATGGCTATATCAAAACTGGAACAGATAGTGTATATTTAAGGGCCAGGCTTACTGAAAGTATAGAGTATGTTATTCTAACTCAATGCCTTTCGACTGAAAGGTGGTTAAGAAGCTTAGTGATTGAAAACATCTCCTTTTGCCTTTAGAATTCTGTTTCTTTGCTTGATGCAAATTGATTTATTGAGAAGTCCAGATGGTTACTATCCACTTGGATAAGTCAGCTCACACAAATTTTAAAATCTGTTTTGAAATACCATATGGACTCTTTTGTTGGTGAAATGCAAGCCAAATTTGAGAGTTAGAAAAAGAAATTAATCCTTTTTCTCAATGGGAGAAAATATATAGGCACATTAATATTTTGGGAACCAAAATTAATGCCTGAGAGTTCTCATCCTTAAATCCCAGAGAGGTTGTCTTTGCTCTTTCACTTCATACTTGTAAGTGAAGGTAAAATCTGATGCAGACAGACTTGCAACTATATGTTTGTCTGATTGAAAGCCTGAATAAGTTCAAGATACAGCTGTTATTCACTCATATTGAGTAGAACTGATTTATTTGTCTATGTTTAATCCTCTAAATATCATTCTTCTTGACACTTTGCTACTTCTATTTTGTTTGGTTTTATTTCTTAGATGAATCGTGGTGTGCTACTCAATGCTTGTCAAATAGGAAGAAATTTTGCAATTTTGGGACCATTTCCAACAACTAGATTTACAGCTGGCAAAGAAAATCCCTTTGTTTCATCTTAAGTTGTACTTGGTATTGAAAGAAACTGCTCAATTATTAGCAGTATAACTTTAAGACTTTGAGCCACAGACTAGCAATTTTGATAATGGAATTTAATGGGGTAAGACGGAAAGTCTTGCAGGTTTAATGAAGTGTATCTGTACAAGACTCAGCTTGACACAAAACATTTTCAACTGTACCTTTCAAAACATTGCTTTTCAGCCACTAGAATACAAACACTGCATTAAAAAACTTTTAAAATGTTGGGGTTTGCTTCCTATGTAAAGTAAGAGCTGATTCATATGGCAAGCACCAGGCAGAGAGAAGGCTGTTTTTTAGTAAGCAGGTATTCACTTATAAAATCCTAATGAAAGAAAAGATGGAGTTTCTTTCTGAAAGCTGAGAAACTGTTAATTGCAGTAGTAAAAGAAGAAAAAAATAAATAAAACAAAGAATTTGTTGTTCATTTCCCAGCCAGATACTGTATAATGGAAGGGGCCTGCAGAGTGTACACAGGAATGGCTTTTTTTCTTATTTTAATGATCAAGAAAAGCTGTCGTTCATGTTTGTCAGTTTTTATAGCAAAGTCAAATTTTCTGACACTTTAACTTTCCCCATGCATGTGTCTAATTTCTGTGAGAAGGGACCTGAAGCAAAGCACAGATGATGTAATGACTTAGCAGTGCTTCAAAAGAGCATTGTACTGCTCTGAAAAATTATTATTTCTGTTTTCTTCCGATTATTGCTACTCATTTTTTTCCAACAGTATTATTAACAATGTCAGGATCTGAAACAGCATGAAAGTCCAGAGCAGCAACTGATAAAATTTTATACTTTGTTTTGAGCAGGTGAAATAACATTCAACAGTATTGAGAAAACTTTGATCTATAATGGGATCATCTTAATAAATAAATTAATTCAGCCAAATATTTACATGTACTGGTCTTGCAATGCACGACCACAAATATCTTCAAAGACCACAATAGAGTGAGGTCAGAGAGTAGGAGAAGTAAGAGAACTGTCCAGAAGTATTTGCTTGACTGTTTTTTAAAGAAAAGTAGAAAATAGAAAATTTACCTGCCTTCATTTTTGGGTTTTACATCTTCCAGGTCTGTGTAAGCCAAAGGCTGCAATTCGTAGTCTGCAGTCCTTCCCACATGTTAGATTCACCAGTCAGGAATCACAAAATCATCTCCAACCATTTAAAAATTTTGCAAAACAAGAAAATGATGGCATATATAGTGGTTTTCCTCTTTCTCATTATGGTACATGTATATAGTACAAATTTGGATCTTATTTAGGTGGGATTACATTACTCTATCAATTTCTCGTCTGAAAAAGAAATAGAAGGTTATTTCTCCAAAACATATTGTATGGTTTTTCCATTTTTCCCCCCTATTTAATAGAAATGGCTTAAACAAAAGAAAGACACAAGCATAAAAAATATTCTGGATTCTGTTTGCAACATACAGCATGCCAGGAAACACCAGAAGTTCTGGAGTTAAATACAAGGTCAATGAGATTAAATATAGTTGATTTTAAATCCTTTTCCAGCAGAAGAGGCATACATAATCAGCTGTCATTATCATTAAACCCATCCTGTTATCTCAGCTGGTCTTCAAAAGTCCCATTCAAAAATGTTTCACCTCTTGCAGCACTTTGTCTCTTTAATCACTGTTGGTGTGCACAGAAGTGATGTCCTTTGCCCATCCCACCACGTGTAAATGTAGGCCTGAAACTTCAGCTCAATTGCTTATGCACCAGAAAGCCACCACCAGTCATGTCATTTAAAGACTGTTTAAGACACTAAGACTGTTCTTTTTATTTATTGCATTCGGGATGTTTCATGTACATCCCATATCAACACTTGCTTCCAAATCAGCAGCTTGAATTTAAAATTAATACTGAAACATTTCTGCTTATTTTTATACTTCTTTCCATCTCAAAGTGAGAAATAGAAGGTAATGTAGACATCATAAATATTAGGTGGATGGAGTCACTCTACAGCAAAGAAAAGAAAGAATCCTTCCTCAGTGTTGGATCTGAGAACACAGGATGCATCCTGTGTGCCCAAAGTTTTCTGCTGACCAAAGCCAATACAATACAGGGACACCGCACACTTTGGGCAAACAGCACTGAGGGGCAAAAAGTAATCAACGTGCTGCATGAGAAAAATATGAGAAAAACACTTTATTCCCACACAAACTTGTTCTGCAAATGAACCCTGTGCTTGAATCTAAGTCAATGAAAAAAGGGAACTTCTCCTTACATGAAAAATTCTGTGAGAAACCAAATCCATGCTAAAAATGTCTTGCTGTTTGCATACCAAAACTGCATCAGCTCATCTCTAAGCCTCCAGGCACCCTTAATCTCAATTTGAAAATACAATCGTTACTTCAGCTCCGACAAGTCCTAGAAAGTGCCTGCATGCTGTAACTAATGTAAAACAATTCTCTTATTCTCCACTCTCTCACTACTCATCACTCCCATAGCTCCTCTCTCTGAAAAGTCTGAAAGGAGGTAGTAGGGCTTCTCCATATGTTCCAGGGGCTCTTGTAGGAGAGTGAATCTTGTGTTGAAGCCTCACATGAAAAGTAATATGAGACACATCCCTACTTCAATTTAGAGTCCTTTGTGGTGTTTTTCTTTGGTTTTCTAGATTCATCAGGGACTTTTCTCTTTTTTAACCAGTATCATGCATATTTTTCTTTTCCTATATGCAGAATATTTTACACAATAAATTTCTGAACAAGTGTGATATGGCTGAGATCTAGAGAAAACTGTTGCGCATTTTCAATCTGAAATTATTGAGATAGCATTTGTAAGTAACACAGAATTTCTAGACTGACATTTTCTTCAGTTTTATTGAAAATATATGCAACAGCAAATTTTAAAATTAATTAACTTAAGGGATATTGCAAACTAGGAAGTGGACATAATACTTCTTCTTTGAAGACTACACCTTAAAATATTTTTACAACTGCATATAAGATTTTATTTTTAGATGAAACTCTCTGTTTCTCCTAGTCATGTTTGGTATTTTGGTATTCACGGTTTCTCTCAATTTCTGTTTCCAATCACCAATTCTATTTTAGACATGGTAGTTGATACAATATTAAGAAAAAAAAAAAACACCTCAAAGTATGATTTGGTTCAAACAAGACTGAAACCAACTTTGGACTCTACCTTAAAATCTTTAACACTTGGTGTAAGGATGCTAAACATCATCAAAGGAGAAAAAAATAAATACATAGAAGTACATAAGTAAACCCATATGGGGTGGTTGCAAAATTGTAAAAAACTCCCTTGTATAATACTAGTTCCTGTAAATCTTCTTTTTCATTTGCTCAACTGTATTGTAATAAGTTTTCATATGATGACCATGCAAAAAAAATTTCCTCACATATGAAAAAAATCCTAGCTTAGCAGAGGAAAGCACTTATGCTGCTATAGAAACATTTGTAAGTGCAGCTATCAACAACTACAAATATATATTTCTGATTATGTTTTTTCAGCTACATACAAGCCTTTATATAATCTTCTGACTTGCCCCTGACCAGCTGTAGGTACTCTTTACAGGCCATTTATATCTTTTTCTTACAATAAAGCAAGCAGGAAAGTTTGACAAAAGGAAGCTGAATAATAGACTCAGAGAATTTAAAAGGTGTAACAATTGCTGTGGCAATTTCCACATGCATTCCTTTAACCTTTTTTGAAAGTGTTCACCTGCATTGTACACCAGTAATAATGGATAAGCCATATCCCTCTAGTCTCTGGTGGAAAATGGATTCACCCCTCCAGCATAGCTGGGACACTTCAGTAGCTGCATCCCTTCCATGTTTTCTAGAAACTCTTGTGAAGATGGAATGAAAAGCTGAAAAGACTAAAACAGGGTAAAGAGCTCACATACTTGTCTTTTGAATTTGGCTTTGTGTGTATATATATGTGTGTGGGTGTGTAGGAATGCATATATACAAAGAGCTACACGATATATAGTACTACATATAGTATGTAACTATATTCATATGTACAATATATAATTTTAGATACATTATGTATGATTTACCCCTTTGCCATGAGAGTGAGAGTCGGCAACTCAAAACCACATAGAGTTGGACTTTAATAGGGACCATGAAATGCTACACAAAAGGGAAAAGCCTTGCAAAAATCAAGTTATCTTTCTATAGCATCTTTCACTTCAGCAATGGTCTTTGATGATTCAGTCTCCACAGAGATATCATGACTTTCTCATCCTTGATATTTTGTTTAAATGTGAGAAATAAGCTGCAATGCCTCAACAGTCAAATAAACATATTTCTTCCCCTGGTAACAGTAGGATCTAGCATCAAAATATACATTTTGCAGACAGTATTACCAGGCTGCAGTTGAACTAAGTAATTCATTTCTTCATGGTCTTTTTTTTAAGAAGTAATTTTAGATCATTTTATGTATATAAGGCTTTTATGGTTTCTTTAAATATATTCTTTAAATTTTTCAGACTAAGTTCTTACAAAAACATATTGATGACAAAAACTAGTCTGTAATTTTGATAATTAAAGCATACCTCAAACATATTAAAAGGTTGTAACAAGCCAGACATTAAAGGATGAGATTAAAGTACACAGAGTAAAATACCTGCAATAATAAAAACTTTTAAGTCTTCCCTGATTAAACAATGAGGGAAAATGAAAATGCATAACATCTCTAAATACAAAACCTACGTTACAAGAGATTAATTTTTTTTTTAACTGTGGGAACTTCTTTTATAGGACATACAGGCTTGAAAAAATCTCTTTCTTGCATCTGTTTCCCTGTCATCCCAGACAGCTACTTCACTGCATATACACTACAAACTATTTTTTAGAATTGCTTCGTCTTCTAAATTTCGGGAATAAATAAATGGACATGCCACAATTAATTATGAGTTAAAGAGCTTTCTTTACTAGTAACCACCTGCTGGGAAAGTCGCACAGCAAGCTATAGGGAATCCAGGAGACTCCTGAGGTTCATCGAGCATAACACCTTTAGCCAAGTAATAGACAGGCCAAGCAGAGGGGATGTGGTACTGGATCTGATGGGGACCAGCATGAGGGAGCTGGGCAGAGATGTGTGGTTGGAGGCAGCCTGGGCTGCAGTCATAATGCACCAACAGAATTCACAGTCCTTGAGCACAGAAGTCAGGCAAAGAGTAATTTCAGGACCCTAAATTTCAGGAAAGAAAACTTTTAGGTGTTTAAGGCATTGGTCAGTAATATTCCCTGGGAAACTGCCCTCAGGAACACAGGAGAGGAACAGAGCCAGCAGACATTCAAGGACACCTTCCACAGAGGTCCGAAGATCTTGGTTCCTGGGTATAAAAGTCAGGAATATAAGAGACCTGCACTGCTGAGTCAAGGCCTGCTGGAAAAATAAAAGAGCATGAAGGAAATATGCAGGCAGGGGAAAGATATCCCACAAAGAGTAGAAGAATGCAGTCCAGTTGTGTAAGAATGGAATCAGGAGGGCCCAGCTGAAGCTGGAGCCGAAAATCACAAAGGATGCAAATACTTACAAGGAGAACTTCAACAGGCATGTCAGCCTCAAAACAAAGATCAAAAATGTGTACAGCCCCTGATGAACATGACTTGCAAACTGGTAACAACGGATGAAGACTGACAACATTTTATGCCTCAGTCTTCAACAGCAGCCTCTCTTCCCACACCTCTCAAGGGGATGGATTGAAAGGCAGGGACTGGGGAAACAAAATCCCTCCCAGTGAAGGAGAAGATCAGATCTAAACCTCCTGAGGAACCTGGACATATATTAGTGAGTGACATCTGAATGAGGTGTGTCCCAGAGTCCTGAGGGAAGTGGCTGGCATAGTTGCCGAGTCAATCTTCACATAGGCAAGAAGTCATGGCAGTCACCCAAAGTCAGAGGGGACTGGAAAAAGAGAAACATTGCACCCATCACATGAAGGGTAGAAAGCAGGATCCTGGGAGCTACCAACCTGTCAATCTCACCTCTGTGCCTGGGAAGATCATGGGATAGATCCTCCTAGAAGCTCTGCTAAGGCACATGGAGGACAGGGAGGTGATTTTATGCAGCCAGCATGGCTGCACCAAGGGTGAGTCCTGCCTGACCAGCCTGGTGGCCTTCTGTGATGGAGTGGCTCTGTCAGTGCATGAGGGAAGGGCTACACATGACATGCATCTGGACTTCCATAAGGTCTTTGGCAGCCACCCACAACATCCTTATCTCTAAACTGGAGAGAGGTGGATTTTTTGACTGGTGGCCGTTCAGGGGATAAGGAAGTGGTTGGGTAGTCACCATCCAGAGGTGATATCCATCCTAGACAAGCTTAAGAAGTGGGCCCAGGTGAAACTCATGAGGTTCAACAAGGTGAAGTGCAAGATCCTGCACATGAAATGAGGCAGCCTGGTATCATTACAGGCTGGAGGAGGAAGATATCAAGAGCAGCCCTACCAAGAAGGGCTTAGGACAACTGGTGGATGAAAAACTGGACATGAGCCAACAATGTATTAACACAGCCCAGAGGGCTAACTGCATCCAGGGCTGTGTCAAAAAAAGAGGGACCAGCTGTTCAAGGGAGGGGATTGTTGCGCTTCTCCATTCTCATGAGATTCCACTTGGAATGCTGCATCCACCTCTGGGGTCCTCACTACAAGAAAGACATGGATCTGTTGGAGTGGGTCAGAGGAGAGCCAGAGTGATCAGAGAGGTGGAATACCTCTTTTATAAAGAGAGGCTGAGAGATGGGGTAGTTCAGTCTTGAGAAAAAAAAGGCTCTGGGAAAATCTTATTATAATCTTTTGTACAGGGGGCTTATATGACAGATAGGAACAGGCTTTTTAGTACAGAATGTAGTGACAGGACAAGAGTTAATGGCTTTACATTAAAAGTCAATTTAGACTAGATACAAGAGAGATTTTTTTTTTACAATGAGAGTGCTGAAACACTGGAATGGGTTTTACAAAAATGTGGTAGATTCCTCATCCCTGGAAACCTGCAAGGTCAGGTTGAACAGGGATCTGAGCAAACGGGTCAAGGTATCCCTGCTCATTGCAGGGGGTTGGACTAGATTACCTTTAATAAGTTCCCTTCCAATCCAAATAATTCTATGATTGTAAAAGCAAAGGTAAAGTCTTTAATTTCTTGACCATCTGTGGTACTACATTGTTTTCAAAACTTGTCCTGTAGAATGTAGTCATCATGCTGTTTTGTGTATGTTTTTAGGGACTTGGAGGGGGAAAAAAAACTTGTATGCAAAAAATGGTAGGGACTCCTATGAATAAAATTTTTAGGGTTTGCCTATGTTTTTTCAGGCAACAATTTTCAGGAAAACAGAACAGTTGCATCAGGTCTTCAAAAGATGTGTCATGAAATGAGAAGAGTGATTCAACTCTGCAGTATTAGAAAATTCATGCAAACAGACTTGAATTCAAAGTTATGGCTGGAATTTAGCCATAACTCCATGTAACCCACAGCAGACCAGTAAACTTATTATTGCCCAAGCATATTTATGCATCTATATATCCTTAGACATATAGACATATAGATCTGTAGACTTATTTTCTCATTATAATTTTGGGAATTCACACCAAACTTCTTTCTGCACCGCACAATGAGTAATGATTCTTCCGATTGATTGTGCTTACCCTAATCAACCCTTTCTTATATATGCCTTATAAATTCAGTTAAATGCCAATGCAGAACAGTAGAAAAGTCATAATTTTGTTTCACTTAATTTATAAACAGCTCTTCATATAAATCCTTCATCTAGTTCCAATGTGAAAAAATTACCAATAACATGACAGTTAAAAAAAAAAAAATCAAAACTAACATAACTTCAAGACTTTGCCAGAGTCACTTCCAATAACATGTGGCATCTTTTCAATCTGCATACCATATCAGAATATGTTATTGAAAGCAAGGAGTCAATGTAAAGAAATAAAAACGTTTACAGGGATGCCTTTTATCATGTATAAATCTTTGTACTCAGAAATTTTATTTTGAGCAATATAAAGCTTATCCAGATATAAACTTTGTTTAAAGAAGGAAAAAATATTAAAAATGTGGTAAATATGCCTTGTTAAGCACATATAAAAATTATCACTGTTTAACTATCAACATAATGTGCTGATTTTCAATATGCCCATGAATTATTAGGTCTTATTTATGCATAAATCAGGGTTTGAAAGGCAGTTTTTGGAAATTCGTAACAAGCTGTGCCAAAAAACAAACCAGGGTAGGTCAGCCAATATTTATATTTTCCATGACAACAGCAACAGAAAGTGTATTGCATCCAATTCTGTAGATGCAAACAAACCAGATAGAACTACTATTGTGTATGCATTACTTCATACAGGTGGCATTTACTAATTACTGTTGCAAAATGTGGAATTTTTAAAATTTTCTTGAGAAAGAATATTCTTTGATGGTTGATCTTTATAGTCTTTCAAGCCTAATGCAGAAGAAATGTGAATTAACCCACAAAACATAGAGCAGCTAACAAGCTCTAAGTGATGTGCAGGTTTTAGAAAGACAAAATACTTGTTGGAAAAATTGCCTTGTTAAGGTTTAGGGCTTGACACGCATCAGTGACCTCAGACCTAGGGGAAGGTTAACAAAACTTGGGAAGAAGGATGCACCACTGATAGTGAACACAAATAATGCAAAATTTAGGGGCCTCAAGGACATTTGGCAGAACTCCCAAGATAAGGGAGAAACTGATAAAGCCAACTCAGCAAGTGTGCTGAAATCAGCTCCTGGGTAAAAGGTAATTCCTGCAGGGGAATCTGTGATCACCAATTCACAGACCACCAATCAAAGAGGCCCACTGACTCAAAAGGAGAGAAAGACTGAGCATGCAGATTAATTAGGATCAAGAGAATCGTTAACCAGTAGAAGACAGAACATTAATTAAGAACTGTGTAACTTGTTACCAATGAACACTAAAGCCTTTGTTTGCTACAATGTATAAATTGAAAAAAATTTTGATAATTCATGTGCTTGATATGTGAAATATCACTGCCCACCCATGATTCTGAAACAATAAAATAAATAATCAATGACTCCCTCAGGTGTGCAACCATCAGCTTTTTGCATGTCAGGTAACAAATGTGATTTTTGTGTACAATGCTCTCTTATTCTTAGTTTTTTAACACAGGAAGCTGTTCCAAATGAATACCAGAGCAGGTTAAATTCACTCATTTGAGTCACTGGAAAATCGCCAATGTCTTTAAACTTCATCAACCCCCCCTAAAGAAAGGAGCATCTCCCAGCAGCGTGTGCCCAAGGTCTGGCAGACTGACAGCGACCAATTTCTGTCTTACATGAAGTTGTGCAAAAGGCAGGTGCTCACTCACACATGCACACAACCAGCCACACACAGACTGAGAAATGGAGTTTGGCATTTTTCCATTAGGAAATAGAAAGTACTAGTGTTTAAAAACTGAAAAACTGAAGACAACATACTACTAACTATTTCTGGGTGGTAGGAGAAAGTGCAGTCAGAAGAAAAACCTTTTGACAACATCTTCTCAAGCAGAGAATCAACTGGCTGGAAAATGTGCTTCGAAGCCCACTCAGTGGAAATTCTTTGTCCAGCAGTACACAGAGCAGGAGATGGAGATGTCACTAGGAGACTCTGGCCCCCTGAGAGCTGGAATCTGCTTCCTGCATGGTATTGCCTTCTTGGTGGGGTTGTGGCTCAATGGCAGCTTTGTGGTGACATTATCCAGAAGCAAGGTTGCATAAATAGCATCTTAGTGGCAAAGCACAACATATATAGCTCTTACAGCCCTCTGTTGAAACAACCAGGACCAAAAAAAAATAAAATAAAATAAAGTGGGTTGCCTACAGAGAGAACCTCAGTCTTACAGCAAACCCTTCCACATGCACTGCTTGCACTCTGATCCTCTATGACAAGCTGCCAAGAGTGAGCAGGGAGTATTCAGGGATATGTTTAAAAGTTATATGGCTATAGGATTTTCACACCACAGCTGGGAAACTAGATGACTGACTGATGGTGAGATATTTCTCTGATTATTTATTCTTCCCCAAATGGCATTTGTTCCTTTTCATCCTGGAAAAGATCTTCCTTATTCTGCATACTGACTCATGCTTCACAAACATTAAGGACATTTCTGATATGGGGCATGATTTCAAATAAACCTCTATAAGAATTTTCATGAAAATTAGATTCATTCATACTCCTCCTCAATGACCCAAATGAACTGAAGAACATACTTAAATGAAGAAAATCAGTGCCTATACCTCAAATAATTTAAACTGGTTTATTCCATCTTAAAGAACTTAGAATAATTTGCATAAGAAGGAGAGNAAAACAGGCGTAAATGCCCTTCTAAAAAACATCAGGCACTGTGAAAATTATAACTAACTTCCTCTCTCTGTGAAAGCTTCATTTCCTTTCTTTTCCAAAAAGGGAAAACAAACATTTCCAAAAATCCTCACAAGTCATAGTTACTGGTAAAGGAAGTTACTGGATTAATATGCTGTACTTACTAAGTTACATTTTTAATTCTTTACAAAAAAAAAAAAAAAAAA